>QRFJ01000477.1:534213-848994 GCA_006176705.1 Cocos nucifera | reverse complement strand
TTGAAGGGAAATCCTGATTTCCCGGTCCAGGTTCGTCCAGATCTGATTAGATCAAGAGATATATTTCAAAAATTTTCTCTTGATCTCAATCAGATCTTGATATGTTTCAGATCTGATTCTTATTATTTTAATAAATAAAATAAAATAAGATAAATTAAATCAAATTTAATTTACCTGATTTGGGTAATCCTATTACCCTGTAGATGATCCTGATTGCAGCGGAAGGTTCTGGATCTTAGCCACGCAAGCGCCTGGCCTCTACCGGTATCCACTCGGGTTGGATCTGGAGATCCTCTTCTTCTCTATCACACCTCCAAAAATCAGATCTGGATCTGATCTGGAGGATCTTCAAAACTCTTTTGAAGATCTGCAGTCGTCCTTTTGCAGCAGCGCAGCCTTCTTGCTTTTGATCGCCTTTCCTTGATCTGAATCGCACCAAACTAAGTCCAAAACACCTTTTGGACGTGGAGAGCAAGAGGAGAAGAGACTATGGCATGGAGAAGGAGGGGAGAGGCAGCCTTGGGGCGTATCTAATAGCATTCACTTTTCACTTAGGAATTAGGGTTGGGCGCAGGGTCTTATTTATAGACCTCTTGTGATCCAACTCCTCTTCCTCTCAACCAATCACAACCCTTTGTGAAATCAGATCTAAATCTGATTGGTTGGAATAGAGACCCCTGGATTCCTCCTTAGAGGGTGCCTAAGACCAGTCAAACTGGATTCTTAGTAGAACTCTGATTGGAATCCTAAAAGGGAGGTGGAGTCCTTGTCCAACAAGGACTCCTAGGCGCCTCCTACTTGGGCTCACGCCACCCTTGGCGTGCGCCCTTCTCCTTGCCAGGTTCTGGCAGGGGGACAGGCCCCCACCAGCTCTCCAATAGGTGCATGACATGTGGTCAAAAGTCAAAGGGTCAATGGTCAACGTTTGACCAGTCAAAGGTAGACTTTTGACCAAAGTCAAAGAACAAGAAATGGCAGGTGACCAAAAATGGCAGGTAATGTCTTACAAATAAGACAACCTATTCTGACTTGGACAACCTCCAGTCAGACCATATGAAGGCCTCTGATTGAGCACAAACTCCTTTGGCTCAGTCAGGACAACTTATTTATGATAGTAAAAGAAGAACGTTAGGTTCAATCGAGTGCTAGCACGATTTCCTTGAACCTAATTGAATCTCATTCAGATCAATTGAACTAGATCAGTTCAATTGATGATCACCAGATTCAAACCCTTGTTTGTGTGACCCAGTTAGGTTCAGTTCTGTATGGTAATGGGATATGTCATGATCTCTATCATCGACATCATCGAAACTCCTTTCGATGGATCAGAACTCTTCTGATTCGAACAGCTAGAATGATCGATCATCTAAATCATTCTAATTGCTCCCAAAATCCACCAGTGACACCTAGCAGTATATGGTGGCAACCCATCAGAGCTGAATGCGAACCTCTTGGTGCAGCTACCTGTGTGATTAAGTTCTTCTATCTTGAGCCCCGATCAGATTAGGGTTAAGGTGAACTCGTCAAACCCTAGTCTCTGTCATATGATGTAATCATTCGATTCGAGTCCAATGTGAAAATCTAAATAGAAACTCTTTCTATTATTTCACTCTACCATGGCCATGGATTTCTAGGACTTGATTCTCATGATCATCATAGGGCTGCTCCTCTACCACCGAGGTAGATAGATTCCCATCTTGATGCAATCCAGTTCCTACAATGAACATGCTATAGCCAACATACACCTCAGGGTTCCATATGGCTAGGAGATCGAGTAATGGTGTAGTCAAACTATAACACCCTCAAGGTGAACTGCCGATGCATCTCAGGTCAAAGAACCAGACACACTACTGCAGCATCGAGTCAGTCATTGACGAGAAGGTAGACTCCCTAATGACTACTCGAGGTGGTCACGCTCAGTGCCCTCGTTCTCTAACGAGTACCTGTACTCTCGCTCCGGTGTCTCCACACCGTAGACTCAAGACTCATCTACTAAAGAGAAGCGATCGTACACCAACCTTCCGGATCAATCACCATCCTCGTGATGATCCTATGGTCGGGAGCTGTTTATGAGTTAATAATGATTATTCATGTCTTAAATTTTCAACTCTTGAAAAAATGAATTATCATTACCATTAACTCAAAGGATGTATCACAGACACTAAATACACATGTGTGATAGAATAATAACCCATTTCATTAATTATAGTCAAAATTATAATTTTGCCCCTAGAAGTGTATTACAAGTGTCAGCCAATTCTGGCTTCTAGGGCACATATATCTAACATGATCTTCATGATAAGATGGATAATTTCACACTAAAAGATGCTCTCAATGAAAATAATGAAAAAGAGAAAAGAATGAAGAGCCCCCTCCTAGTCTAAAAGAAGAATTACCAAAAAAATGAAGGTATGCACATGGACATCCTAAAGATCTAATCATTGATGATCCATCATAAGGGATAAGAATATGATCCTATCTTAAAAATATTAATAATTATTTAGCATTGGTATCATAAATCGAACCTAAAATAATAGAAGAAGCTGAAAATGATCCATGTTGGATTAATACTATGCAAGAAGAATTAAATCAATTTGAAAGAAATAAAGTTTGGACTTTAGTTGATAGAACCAATGACTACCCAATAATTAAAACTAAATAAATATATAAAAATAAATTAGATGAGCATTGCACTATTATTAGAAATAAAGCTAGATTAGTAGCAAAAGAATATAACCAAGAGTATGGTATTGATTTTGATAAAATCTTTGCTCCGGTAGCTAGATTAAAAGCAATTAGACTATTACTTGTATTTGCATATTTTATGAATTTTAAATTATATCAAATGGATATAAAAAGTATATTTCTTAATGGTTATATAGCTGAGGAGGTATATGTTGAATAACCACCTGATTTTGAAAATCATACATTTCCAAATCATATGTTTAAATTGCATAAAATTTTATATGGATTAAAGCAAGCTCCAAGTGCATGGTACGAGAGATTAAGCAAATTTTTATTAGATAATGAATTTACTAGAAAAAATATTGAAAAAATCTTATTCTTAAAATGAAAAAATGATAATCTATTGATTATACAAATTTATGTGGATGATATCATTTTTGGTGCTACTAATAAATCTCTTTATCAAGAATTTATCAAGTTTATGTAGGGTGAGTTTGAGATGAGCATGATGGAAGAGTTAAATTTCTTCCTCGGACTCCAAATCAAGCAAAATGAAGAAGAAATCTCCATCAACTAAACAAAATATATAAGGAAGATAAGAAGTTTGGGATGGAAACGTCAAGATCAATTGGTACATCAATGAGTACATCCTGCAAACTTGACAAAGATAAAAAGGATAAGAAAATAGACATAAAATTGTATAGAAGTATGATAGGCTCACTTCTTTATTTTATTGTAAGTAGATCAGATATAGTATTTAGTATTTATATGTGTGCTAGGTATCAATCAGATCCTAGAGAATCATATTTGCTTGCTGTTAAAAGAATTTTTAGATTCTTATTTGAGATACTTAATGTAGGTTATGGTATGATAGATCATCATAATTTAAATTAATTGGGTACTTTGATGCTGATTTTGCTAGATGCAAACTTGATAGGAAAAGCACTAGTGGTACATGCCAATTTATTGAAATTAATTTGATTTCATAATTTAGCAAGAAACAAAACTTGATAGCATTATCTATGGTCGAGGTCGAATATATTGCTTGAATATTGCTGCTGGAAGTTGTTGTGCCCAAATTCTATGGATCAAACAATAACTTGAAGATTTTAGATTTAAACTTAATAAGATTCAAATAAGATGTGATAACACAAGTGCAATTAACTTAACCAAAAATCCAATTCAATATTCAAAATCTAAATACATTAAAATAAGACATCATTTCATAAGAGATCATGTACAAAATAATGTAGTACTTAAATTTATTTGTACTAACAAATAATTAGCTGATATATTCATAAAACCACTTAATGAAGAAAGATTCAACATCATTAGAAGAAAATTAGGGCTTTGCTATCAACAAGAATAAATCTCATTTATATAACTCAAAATAAGCCAAATTAAATTCAAAAAATTAATTTTGAAAGCATAATCAATGATTAATATTAAGGAAAATATCTGAATATTGTTTGAATGCTAAATTTCCTCTAAAACTTTAAAAGTTTCATAACTTATGCTCGAGTCGACTCGAGCAACTCATTGAAAAATATGAGTTGACTTGAGGGTCAAGGCCACAGGCGATTAAAACCGACCCATGACTGCTTATGATGCCCTAGAACCCCTTCAAAATGATGAGCAGAGAGTTCCTCATCCCCTCAAACTCTGTCAAACAGTATCTAGTCATACTTTTGCCCTCCATTTTCTTGAAATCATTAGATTAGAAGGTGGATTCAAATCAAAATGGTGTGAGAAAAGGGTGTTGTGTGGAAAATTAGTGCAACTCAAATTGTCAAGGAAAGGGAAAGAAGAAGAAAAATCAGGATAGAACGAGCAGTGTCCTAACCTTCCGAAATCTCTCAACCCTCCGAGGAACCTGGTCAAGAAGAACCCTAACCAAACCAAGGTATTCTGGGATCACCTCCTCCACCACTCTCTCCTATAGGTAGAATGGCTACTAGGGCAATAGCAATGAAGAGAAGGATTGACTTTGATATTTTTTGAAAGTTACATTTTTTCTATTGGATTTTGGATTGATAGAATGGGTTGGAGAAATTTTTGCCCTATGAACATTCCTATGTACCCTAAGTTAGTTAGGAAATTTTATGAAAATCTTAAGAGTGGATCTTCTGATATTGTAACAACTATAAAAGGAATCCAAGTTGAAGTATCAGAGAAAAGTTTGGCATAAATTTTTGGGATCATTAGACAAGGACACATACCTGACAGATTATCTGACAAGAAGGAGGGACTAAGGCTGCTTGTGGATAGAGATGACATTATAGGAGATGTCCTGGCACCCACCTTGTCTATAGAGATGAGAGTACTGCATCACATTATCAGTGGGATCTTTATTCCAAAATTAGGAAGACATGATTGTATCTTCGAGAAGAAATTATGCATGATATACCTTATGGTTCAGGGCACTCGGATAAATCTACCTGGCATTATGATGCATTAGATTAGAGAGGCAGCTTCTAGGAACAAAGTATGTTTATCTTATGATATGGCCCTGACACGAGTATTTGAGATAGCTGGAGTATCTTTGGAGAATGAAGGTTGCAAGAAATTATCCCATTTCGATGTTTATAAAATGAGAGCCTTGACTAGGATGTAGTATCATGTAGAAGCAAGGAGATGGGTGAAGATCATTTCTGGACAAGAGAGGAGAGAATCAAGAGTAGAGGAGAGAGAAAAGCCCTCTACTCCTATGGCACCTAGAGTGGCAGCTAACCCTAGTACCCTAGTGACTCCTTGAGCTCCACCCGTGGGTAGTTTTCCTCATCCACCATCTACTAATGCTATCTTTATGGAGAGACTGGCAGATATGATTTCTACTAGAGTTGGTAGAGAGATATAGGACTTATCTGAGAGGATGGAGAGTGTGCAGATAGAGATGAGATCTATCTCTTAGAGGCTCACTATCTTAGAGCAGAGCGAGCAAACACATGATATGCCCACTAACCACTCTAGTATTATTGAGGAGATTGCTTGACTAAAGGAAGGGTTGAGTCGGTGGAATTGAGATGATGGCAGCTATCAGTGGATTGGGATAGGCACAGTAGCAGAACATCATTTCAGTACTTAAAGCCATGGATAGTCTGATTGAAAAGATTGAGAGACTTGCTCTAAGAGCGATACTAGTAGCAGAAGTAGATATAGCTGCTAGAGCCACCATGCTTCATCCTCCACCTCCTCTACCTATGTCATCTGGTCAGTCCACTTAAGTATCCTTTGGTAAGAGTAGACCACCACTCAGGGTCTATACTCATATGGTGCCTACTCCCTCACAGATGGTTGGGCCATCAGCTAGGACCAGAAATAGGAGAGCCAGACCTTCCTCATCATGAGCCTCATCATCCAAGACACTAGAGATCCCTTTAGATGATGAGTAATATCTTAGGGAGCTGATATCTATCCACTTGATGTTTCAAGCTTATGTATTTAGACTTATCTATGTATTAGGAGTATATGCTTGCACTTGTCTCTGAGTTAGGTGCTTTTTGGATATTTATATGTAGATGCTTGGCTTTTGTTTGCACATGTCATTGTATCATGGTGTGTTGTGATCCAACACATTCATTTTGAAAATGCAATAAAAAACTAATATAATCACTTATCTTTACATTTCTTCCTTCTCTAGATACAATCTTATGTTTTGTTTATCCTTAAGTCACCATTTTGGAATGATGACAAAAAGGGAGAGTAAGAAGTATATGAGCATTTATGCACTTTGGATGAATTGAGATGTATATGAGCATATATTTACCTTGGATGTGTTATGATGTGAAATAGTTAGACTTGATGGGACTTTGAGCATAATTGATTATATGATATGTATTCTGATTGGTACATGTGAAACAAATGTGTATACATATATATATTTGATTCTCATGAATAAGAATTATGAGTTTGTGCTATGATATATATTCTATGTATCAAATGTGTACTTGGCACATGTGAAACATTGATTATTCAATATTAACACTTGGCACATATTGATAAAAGTTAACAATTTACCATTCAAGCAAGCACATGTAGCAAATTGAAATAAAAAATTAGTAAGAAACATTAATGACATAAGCATAAACTTAGGGGGAGCTAAGTATAAAATTATGAAAATGTTGCACCCTCATATCTCTAACCTAGTCATTGTATATCTCTTGCTTATATACTCAAAGTTTTGTCATCATCAAAAAAAGAAAGATTGTTAATCCCAAGGATTTATTTTTATTAGAAAAAAATATTTGAGTATATAGTTCAACTAATAAATTAGTTGAGATCATATTTCAGGATGCATGGTAGAGTATCAAATGAAACATCTCTAAAAGTGCATTTAAAAGTCAATCAGAAGATGTTGGAGGCTTTTGAGGCATGAATCACACCTAATACAAAGCTTGAAGAAAGTATTTCAAGACCAAAATCAAAGAAAAATCAAATTGGATGAAGTAAAAATTTTCAGCATAAAACCCTATAAGTCGACCCCTAATTTAGCTCGAGCTGAAACGAAAGAAAAAGAAAGTCTGGCATGCAAGAGTTTCAGCTGGCATGGTCATGAGTAGAGGGATGAGTCGACTCAAGCTTCTCTAGTTGAAGTCTTAGAAAAATATAGAGAATATGATTTTCAAAATGAAGTGCAGAATGGACTCGACCAGAGGGACAAGTCGACTCGAGCTTCGACTTGAGCTTCAACTCGAGATCCTCAAGTCGAAGTCTTAGGAAATATAGAGAATGGAAATTTTGGAATAAAGTTCGGCATGGTCTCGAGCAGACGGACGAGTCGACTTGAGTTTCACAAGTTGAGGTCTCAATAAATTACAGGGAGTATAATTTTTATGACAAAACTTTCGAGCTAAGGGTCGAGTCGACTCGAGCTGAGACTTGAGCTCCAACGGCTAGTTTCTATAGAATGTTCAGAATTATGCAAATTGCTTTCAAACGGCTCTTTTTAGTCCTTCAACAGTCTAAAACCTCTCTCCAGCCTACCAAACATTGGGACAAAACTACAAAATATCTGAAAGAAGTGACTTGACTATTCAATTATTGAGAGGAATCAAGAGTAAAGTGAAAAAGTTTAAAAAGATTTGAAAAGAGAACATTCCACTCCCAACTCCAAGAAACATCAATTCAAGAGATTCCTTTCAGCAAGAAGACAAGCTTAATTTATACAAAAGCCTCCATCAAAAAAGATTTCACAAGCTTCATCGACTTTCTTGCTCATTAAAGAAGCTTTGTTTTTATTTTTGTCTTCATCGACTTTCTTGCTCATTAAAGAAGCTTTGTTTTTATTTTTGTTATAAAATCTTTTTTCTTCTTGTAACTTTGCTTCAATAGAATTTTAAAGCTAAAGGGAAGGCCTATTCAAACATGAGAATTGGATTGTAAGCCAAGGATTGGCTTAGGATTTGATTGTGGTTGGTGCTTCGATGTAAAACAAACAAGATTTTGAATAGTGAGCCTTAGAAAACTATCTGACTATAATCTTGGAGAGATTATAGTAAAATTTTTAAGTGGATCTTGGGAAGTGGACATAGGTGCAAGGGGCACCGAACTACTATAAATGTTTTGTATTTGTGATTGTCTTGTTTCTTGCTTTCCATTGTATTTTCCTTTCTACACTTCTGTATACTTAGTTGTATAGAACTAAAACATACTTCAACACTTCACTAGATTTTGAAAATATCACATAACTTGCTTAAATTTTTAAAAATCTAATTCACCCCCCCTCTTGGGTTGTCTTGCTGGGCAACACTTCTTCAGCTCTACCCTATGATGGGTTCAGTGGTAAGCCACCTTTTGATTCAAAAATAATGAAGGAGCCACTGCCTACTAACTTTAAGCTGCCTTAGTTCAAGATCTATGATGGGACCTCTAATCCCATCGATCATATAAAAATCTTCAAGGTGGCATTGCTCTTCCAAGGAGCATCAGATGCTATTCTTTGTCGGGCATTCCCTGCCACTCTTAAGGGAGCAGTCCGATAGTGGTATTCGAATCTAAAGGTAGCTTTGCCCACTCTTTCGAAGAACTAAGCCGATCTTTGGTTGTGCATTTTATCAATAGTCAAAAGTAGCAAAAGCAGTCTGACTACCTCAATACTATCTGACAAAAGGAGGGGGAGTCGATCCATGACTTTGTGAGCTATTTCAATGTGGCAACCCTAAAAGTTTGAGACCTAGACCAATCAGTCATGATGACCAACCTGATGAGCAGACTCCTGAAGAACGACCTCAAGAAGTTGCTAATAACATCCTTTTGTCAGGATTACACTGGAATGCTTGATTGAGTGGAGAAATTTGCCGCTTAGAAGAAGCCTTCATTGAGGACATGCCTACTGAACCTATCACGATGGGACCAAGTAAAAAGCGCTCTCTAGGAAAGAGGGAGACCTACTGCTAGCACTCTTAATCTTTACCCTAAAGGTAGAAGGATGGAGGTCCATCTAGAAATTGCCGATCTCTAAGTTCTCAGAGAAGAGACAGGTAGCACTCTCCCTCAAGGCGGTACCATAATTATATGCCTTTGAATGTCTCTTGGGGAGAGGTTTTGATAAAAATTCATACTGAGCTTCCTCAGCCTCCAAAGATGCGGATGAAGCCTGAGCGCTGCGATCCTATAAGACACTATTTTTACTATCATGACCATGGTCATTGTTAGATATATGTGCCCTAGAAGCTAGAATTAGCTGACACTTGTAATACACTTCTAGGGATAAAATTATAATTTTAACTATAATCAATAAAATAGATTATTTTCTATCACATATGTGTATTTAGTGTCTATGATACATCCTTTGAGTTAATGGTAATGATAATTCATATTTTCAAGATTTGAAAATTTAAGACATGAATAATCATTATTAACTCATAAAATGCTCCCGACCATAGGATCATCACGAGGATGGTGATTGATCCGGAAGATTGGTGTACAATCACTTCTCTTTAATAGATGAGTCTTGAGTCTATGGTGTGGAGACACTAGAGCGAGAGTACAGGTACTCGTTAAAGAACGAGGGCACTGAGCATGACCACCTCGAGTAGTCATTAGGAAGTCTACCTTCTCATCAATGACTGACTCGATGCTGCAGTGGTGTGTCTGGTTCTTTGACCTGAGGTGCATCGGCAGTTCACCTTGAGGGTGTTATAGTTTGACTACACCATAACTCGATCTCCTAGCCATTCGAAATCCTGAGGTGTATGTTGGCTATAGCATGTTCATTGTAGGAACTGGATTGCATCAAGATGGAATCTATCTACCTCGGTGGTAGAGGAGCAGCCCTATGATGATCATAAGAATCAAGTCCAAAAGCCCATGGCCATGGCAGAGTGAAATAATAGAAAGAGTTTCTATTTAGATTTTCACATCGGACTTAAATCGAATGATTACATCATATGATAGAAACTAGGGTTTGACGAGTTCACCTTAACCCTAATCTGATCGGGGCTCAAGATAGAAGAACTTAATCACACAGGTAGCTGCACCAAGAGGTTCACATTCAGCTCTGATGGGTTGCCACCATATACTGCTAGGTGTCATTGGTGGATTTTGGGAGCAATTAGAATGATTTAGATGATCGATCATTCTAGCTGTTCGAATCAGAAGAGTTCTGATCCATCGAAAGGAGTTTCGATGATGTCGATGATAGAGATCATGACATATCCCATTACCATATAGAACTGAACCTAACTAGGATCACACAAACAAAGGGTTTGAATCTGGTGATCATCAATTGAACTGATCCAGTTCAATTGATCTGAATGAGATTCAATTAGGTTCAAGAAAATCGTGCTAGCACTCGATTGAACCTAACGTTCTTCTTTTACTATCATAAATAGTTATCCTGACTGAGCCAAAGGAGTTTGTGCTTGATCAGAGGCCTTCACTTGGTCTGACTGGAGCCTGTCCAGATCAGAAAAGGGTTGTCTTATTTTGTAAGACAATACCTACCATTTTTGGTCACCTGCCATTTCTCATCCTTTGACTTTGGTCAAAAGTTGACCTTTGACTGGTCAAATATTGACCATTGACACTTTGACTTCTATCCATGTGTCATGCACCTATTGGAGAGCTGGTGGGGCTTGTCCTCCTATCAAAAACTGGCAAGGAGGAGGGCGCATGCCACCCTTGGCGTGCGCCCAAGCTTGAGGCGCCCAGGAGTCCCTGTTGGACAGGACTCCATCTCCTTTTTGGATTCTAATTAGACTTCTCCTAAGAACCAACTTTGACTGGTCTTAGGCACCATCTAAGGATGGAATCCAAGGGACTCTATTTCCACCAATCAGATTTAGATCTGATTTCACAAAGGGTTGTGATTGGTTGGGAAGAAGAGGAGTTGGATCACGGATAGTCTATAAATAAGACCCTGCATGCCCAACTCAAAAAAAAAAAATCAAATTCTCTACGCCCCAAGGCTGCCTCTCTCTTCCTCCTCCATGCCAAGTTCATCTTCTCCCTCTCCTCTCCATGCCCAAAGAAGTTTGGGATCTCAGTTGGTGCAATCTAGGCGAGAGAAAGGCGACAGAAAGCTAGAAGGCTATGCTGCTGCAAAGAACAATTGCTGATCTTCGAAAGCTATTTTGAAGATCCTCCAAATCAGATTTAGATCTAATTTTTGGAGATGTGATAGAGAAGAAGAGGATCTCTCAGATCCAGCCCAAGTGGATATCGGTAGAGGCCAGGCACTTGCGTGGCTAGATCCAGAACCTTCCGCTGCTTACAGGATCATCAACGGGTAATAGGATTACCCTACATCAAGGTAAATTAAATTTGATTTAATTTATCTATATTTTATTTTAATTATTAAAATAATAAAAATTAGATCTAAAATATCTTTAGATCTAATTTAAATCAAAGAAAAAAGTTTTTAAAATATATCTCTTGATCTGATCAGATCTGAACGAACCTAGTCCGAGGAAAATCAGGATTTTTCCTTCAACTGGTATCAGAGCCAAGGTTCTAAAGTATTTAGATCTAATTTTAAATTTATTTTAATTAAAAAATAAGTGATTTTAGATGTCACATGAGATGTGATCAGATCTAAAATCAGAAAAAATTAAAATTAAATGATTTGGATCTAAGATTAGAAAATATGCATGACTAGTTCTAAAATAGAATAGTTCTATAGAATAGTCTTGCATGTTTATAATTTAATTTGATTAAATCATATTTTAGATCTATTTATTTATTATTTTTTGATATTATAATTATTATAATAACATCTAAAAAATAATAAATAAAAATTATTTAATTTTAACATCATATGAGATATGATTGATGCATGTCTAGACTAGTTGTAGAATAGTTCTACATAGTTGTCTAGATTAGAGTTTATTTTGATAAGATCAATTTAAATTTAATTTTTTAGATTATTATGAGATAATTTAGATCTGAAAATATGCATGATTCGATACATGAGATGTATGCAAAATATGTCCATGATTAGATCTAATTTGTATATGAGATATATGATATAGATCTAAAACTATTTTGTAGTATTACATATTCCTGATTAAGGCATTCCTCTTAGCCGTTCGATCATACGAATGAAGAAGGATTTAAAGGCCCTCTCCTTCTATCCGATGGGATGTTCTTATGACGTGTATGGGTGCTGCACGTTCGTCCTTAATCAAAAATCCAAAACTTACTTTCTGCAAAACCCTAGATCCTGAAATCCTAGGATTTATTGTGCATATTTTATTTATGAATCCTACTTAATTAAGAATTAAAATTATAGAATATTAATTAGGTCTAAAATTAAGAATTTTAGATCTAAGATATATTCATAATACTGGATTTGGACTTTGGTAGCTCAATTAGGTCTAAGCGGTTGATTAAACTGAATCAAGAGTTGGTTAGATGGGATCAACAATGCTTAAATTGACCAGCCTAATAGGATTAAGTCTGGGTCAAGATCGAGTCACGATCAAGCAAGACCTAATTAGGCTCAAAGGTTAGAGTCTGGATTGTAGGCTAACCCAATTGGTTCTGGCTCAATAATTTGGTGTCTAAGGTAAGTTTGGTAGATATGACTGATTGGTTTTTAATTGGGAGCTACTCGATTTGAATGCATTCTTGTACGAGTTAATGGCATATCCCTTTCACCGATCTCACTTACCTAGCCATATCTGTTGACTCAGTTCTGATTTGAGGTGGTCAATAATCCGAGCTAACCCATGCTACTAGGTTAGTCATAATTGTTATGACTATGATAAGTCTAGTTTAATGAGACCTGAATCAATTCTCTCTAAGAAAAGATTAAGTCTAAGGTCTTCCACCATTGTAGATGTGCGGACTCTTCTCAGGATTGATTATTCTCAGCTGGATACAGTGGCTCAGTTGCACCGAAAAGATGCAAACATGTCTATTAGGCATTGGATGCTATGGGCTGGAGGATGAGTTGGGCTCAATATTTCAGATACGGTGAGAGACTCAATTAGGAATCCAGTCTGTGCAAATGGTGGGTCTGACTTAACTAAGGAGTGGATCAATATTTCAGGATATGGTGAGATTCATGAATTAGAGACCAAGTTTGGGTGCACCATGATTAGAGAATCATTGAACAAGAGTTGTTCACTCATTGGCTAACCCATCATCAATAACTGTTAGGTGAGGTGATGAGTCAGTTGGTGAGACCACACCATCCACTAGAAATCATTAATCATGAAGATTTTTGCATCTCTACAGAGAGAGTGTAAGGATCCGAGAAAATAGTGGGAGCTAATTTATTTAAAAATAAAATCTCTAAATAAATTGATCAAGTCATAATTATAGTATCTAACTAGAATCTTTGACTCTCAACAGAAAAATATCTGCTTCCAACCCATTAGCATGTATCCTGAACACACATAGACTGATCAGATCCAATTATAAAGATTGGCTCAGGAACTACAAAATTATTTTGGATTCCGAGAAGTTAACCCATGTATTGGATCAAGACTCTCCCACCTTACCAGCTCGTCCATCCACTGAACAGAGAGCATCTCTGAAAAAATGGATAGATAAAGATAATAAGGCCAGATATTACATGTTGGGCTCAATGTCTGATGAGCTCCAGCGCCAACATGAAGATATCGAACTGCTCGTCAAATGTTGGCTCACCTGCAAGAGATGTTTGGTGAACAGAGTCGCACAGCCAAGTATCAAGTCATGAAATGACTTTTTAAGGCTAAGATGCGTGATGGGCAGTCAGTCCAAGATCACTATCTGATGATGATCAAGGACTTAGAAGAGCTTGAGAAGCTTGGTGTGAAGTTAGACTTGGATCTGTAGAATGATGTTATTCTGCAATCCTTGACTGATGCATATGGATAATTCATCATGAATTACCACATGCATAAACTTCAAAATTTCTTGGTCGAATTAATGAACATGCTAGTCACCGCTGAGCTTTCTATGAAAGGTTCTAAAGACTCAATTCTTGCTATGGAATAGACTTCTTCCAAAAGAAAGTCTTCTAAAAAGAAAAAAAAATCTGCAAAAAGCAGAAGGTGGAAGGAGGAAAGAAGAAGAAGACAGAGCCAAAGAAGAAGGCCGCTGTCAAAGAATAGTATTTCCACTGCAATAGCGATGGCCACTGGAAGCGGAACTATCCTATTTACTTGGCCACCCTGAAGAATAAAAAGAAAGGTCCTTCTGGAGGTATGCTCGTTATTGAGTCTAACCTTATGGTTTCTTCTGCATCCAGTTGGGTGCTTGACTCTGGTTCTAGTGCTCATCTGTGCACTTCCATGTAGGATCTTGAGGATAGCAGGAGGCTGAGGGATGGAGACATGATCCTACGCATAAAAAATGGAGCAAGAGTTGCTGCAGTGGTGGTGGAAACATACCCTCTTCGATTACCATCTGGTTTAGACTTAGTTTTGAAAGACTATTATTATGTGCCTGCAACTAGCAGGAATTTGATTTTTGTTTCATGCTTAGCACAAGAAGGTTATGTGATTACCTTCTTTAAGGACCATTGTAACATTCTTTATGAAAGAAATAAAATTGTAAATGATTCCTTATTAACGGTCTTTACCAACTATATATTGATGTATCTGTTCTAACTATCGAGCAAAACATGAATGCCAAACGACCTAGGGATAGTCCAAATGATAGGTATCTATGGCACCTGAGATTAGGTCATATAGCAGAAGATAGGATCAACAAATTAGAGAAAAATAGGCTATTGAGTCTATGGACTTCCAAGTCATATCCAACTTATGAATCTTGTCTTTAAGGCAAAATGACTAAACTCCCTTTTGTAGGACATGAGGAAAGGGCCACAGATCTCCTTGCCCTAGTACATACTGATGTGTGCGGCCCATTTGATGTGCCGGCTAAAGATAATTTTATCTACTTTATTACCTTTACCGATGATCTATCTAGATATGAGTATGTGTATCTTATGAGACACAAGTCTGAAGCTTTTGAAAAGTTCAAAGAATTCAGACATGAAGTAGAAAAACAAACTGAAAAATCCATTAAGGTTCTTCGATCAGATTGAGGAGGTGAATACCTTAGTCGAAAATTCCTAGACTATCTCAAGAAAAATGGCATAGTCTCTCAATGGACTCCACCAGGAATACCTCAACTCAACGGAATTTCAGAATGAAGAAACTGGACTCTATTGGATATGGTCCAATCCATGATGAGCTTCACAGACCTTCTTGATTTTCTTGGGAGATACTCATTGTTAACTTAAATTTATCTACTGAATAGGGTTCCCTCTAAAACCATTCCTACCACACCGTATGAGATATGACATGGTAAGAAACCAAGTCTGAGTCGTCTTAGAATTTAGAGTTGTCGGCTCATGTCAAAAGACAATAAGCGGACAAGTTAGAGTTTAGGTCCTTCAGAGCTTGATTCATAGGATATCCTAAAGAGTCATTAGAATACTATTTCTACATTCTAGAAGATCACAATGTGATTGTGAGTCGACATGCCATCTTTCTTGAAAAATAGTTTATTCAAGGTTGCGGCATTGAAAAGAAGATTAAGCTTGATGAGAAAGTTTCACAAGTACAATGAGCTAAGGACCAATTGGAACCAAATCAAGTTGAGCCAATAAGAACACTACCTTCTCTACCTCATAGATCGGAAAGAGTTTTTCGTCCCCCCGAAAGATACTTAGGTATTGTTTTAGATAAAGTAGAGAAAATATTCCTCGTAGGTAATGGTGCTCATAGTGATGATCCCAAAATCTACAATAAGGTGATATCAGATATCGACTCTGAGAAATGGCTAAAGGCAATGCGGTCAGAAATTGACTCAATCCACTCAAACCAAGTCTGGACCTTGGTAGATCCACCAGAAGGTATAGTACCTATTGAGTGTAAATGGATCTTCAAGAGAAAGATTGGTGTAGATGAAAATATGGAGACATTCAAGGCTAGACTAGTGGGAAAAGGTTATAGTCAACGCGAAGGCATTGACTATTAGGATACCTTTTCCTCAGTGGCTATGCTAAAATCCATCTGCACATTGCTTGCTGTTGCAGTCTATTTTGATTATGAAATATGACAAATGGACATAAAAACGGTATTCTTAAATGGATATCTTGAGGAAGATATCTATATGGAACAACCGCTAGGTTTCACATCCAGTGATATTGATCACAAGGTTTGCAAGCTGCAAAGGTCCATATATGGACTTAAGCAAGCATCTCGGAGCTGGAACACTTATCTCAATGATGTGATCAAAATGTTTGATTTCATAAAAAATGAAGAGAAACCATGTATCTTCAAAAAGATCAGTGGGAGCGCTGTTGTCTTCCTCGTATTGTACGTGGATGACATCCTCCTTATTGAAAATAATATTCCCATATTGACGACAGTCAAAATATGGTTGTCCATGGAATTCTCCATGAAAGACCTAGGTGAAGTATCCTTTATTCTAGGAATTAAGGTCTATAAGGATAAACCGAATAGGATGCTAGGACTTTCACAGAAGATGTACGTAGAGGAAGTATTAAAGAGGTTTAGTATGGAAAACTCTAAGAGGGGATTAATACCCTTCAGATATGGAATTCATCTTTCCAAGAAGATGTGCCCTAGCACACCTGAGGAAATAGAACACATGAGCAAGATCTCTTATGCTTCTGCAATAGGGAGCCTCATGTATGCCATGCTATGTACACGACCTGATATAGCCCATGTTGTGAGTGTCACAAGTAGATATCAGTCAAATTCAGGTGAAGAATACTGGACTTCTATGAAAGATATCCTTAAGTACTTAAGAAGAACTAAGGATATGATGTTGGTCTTTGATAATGGAGAACTCCAAGTCTAAGGATACACAGACTTGGATTTTATATCCGATATAGATAATCGAAAGTCGACATCTGGGAGTCTGTTTGTGTGAAATAGTAGTGCTGTTAGCTGGAAGAGTTTCAAGCAAACCATGATAGCAGATTCTACCATGAAAGCAAAATATATCGCTGCATCAGAGGTTGTGAAGGAAGCATTCTGGTACAAGAAGTTTGCTACAAAAATCGGAGTAATGCTATCAGATGCCATTCCTCTGTACTGCGACAACAATGGCGTCATAGCCCTTGCTAAGGAGCCGAGGTCTCATCAGAAATCTAATCACATTGAGCGGCGATACCACCTCATCCGCGATTACCTCGAGAAAGGTTACGTCGAGGTCAAGAGAGTCAATTCCACAAATAATACGGCAGATCCACTTACAAAGTCGTTGGGACAACAAAAAATCGAAGCCCACCTTGAGAAGATGGGACCTAAAATTCTCGTCAATGACTGACTCGATGCTGCAGTAGTGTGTCTGGTTCTTTGATCTGAGATGCATCGATAGTTCACCTTGAGGGTGTTATAGTTTGACTACACCATAACTCGATCTCCTAGCCATTCGAAATCCTGAGATGTATGTTGGCTATAGCATGTTCATTATAGGATCTGGATTGCATCAAGATGGAATCTATCTACCTCAATGGTAGAGGAGCAGCCCTATGATGATCATAAGAATCAAGTCCAGAAGTCCATGGCCATGGCAGAGTGAAATAATAGAAAGAATTTCTATTTAGGTTTTCACATCAGACTTGAATCGAATGATTACATCATATGATAGAAACTAGGGTTTGACGAGTTCACCTTAACCCTAATTTGATCGGGGCTCAAGATAGAAGAACTTAATCACACAGGTAGCTGCACCAAGAGGTTCGCATTCAGCTCTGATGGGTTGCCACCATATACTACTAGGTGTCACTAGTGGATTTTGGGAGCAATTAGAATGATTTAGATGATCGATCATTCTAGCTGTTCGAATCAGAAGAGTTCTGATCCATCAAAAGGAGTTTTGATGATGTCAATGATAGAGATCATGACATATCCCATTACCATACAGAACTGAACCTAACTGGATCACACAAATAAGGATTTGAATCTGGTGATCATCAATTGAACTGATCCAATTCAATTGATCTGAATAAGATTCAATTAGGTTCAAGAAAATCGTGCTAGCACTCGATTGAACCTAACGTTCTTCTTTTACTATCATAAATAGTTGTCCTGATTGAGCCAAAGGAGTTTGTGCTCGATCAGAGGCCTTCACAGATCTGACTGGAGCCTGTCCAGGTCAGAAAAGGATTGTCTTATTTTGTAAGACAATACCTGCCATTTTTGGTCACCTACCATTTTTCGTCCTTTAACTTTGGTCAAAAGTTAACCTTTGATTGGTCAAATATTGATCATTGACACTTTGACTTCTATCCACATATCATGCACCTATTGGAGAGCTGGTGAGGCTTGTCCCCTTGCTAGAAACTGATAAGGAGGAGGGCGCATGCCACGCTCAGGAGTCCCTATTGGATAGGGACTCCATCTTCTTATTGGATTCTGATTAGACTCCTCCTAAGAACCAACTTTGACTGATCTTAGGCACCATCTAAGGATGAATTCAAGGGACTCTATTCCCATCAATCAGATTTAGATCTGATTTCACAAAGGATTGTGATTGGTTGGATGAAGAGGAGTTGGATCACGCATGTCTATAAATAAGACCCTGCACCCAACTCAAAAAAAAAAGGAATAATTCTCTATGCCCCAAGGCTGCCTCTCTCTTCCTCCACCATGCCAAGTTCATCTTCTCCCTCTTCTCTCCATGCCCAAAGAAGTTTGGGATCTCAGTTGGTGCAATCTAGGTGAGAGAAAGGCGATAGAAAGCTAGAAGGCTGCGCTGCTGCAAAGGACAATTGCTGATCTTCGAAAGCTATTTTGAAGATCCTCCAAATCAGATTCAGATCTAATTTTTGGAGACATGATAGAAAAAAAGTGGATCTCCAGATCTAGCCTGAGTGGATATCGATGGAGGCCAGGCACTTGCGTGGCTAGATCTAGAATCTTCCGCTGCTTACAGGATCATCAATGGGTAATAGGATTACCCTACATTAAGATAAATTAAATCTAATTTAATTTATCTATATTTTATTTTAATTATTAAAATAATAAAAATTAGATCTAAAATATCTCAGATCTGATTCGGATCAAAGAGAAAAGTTTTTAAAATATATCTCTTGATCCGATCAGATCTGAACGAACCTGATCTAAGAAATCAGGATTTTTCTTCAGTCATGATATCGAAGATTGCCGCCTCATTCACGATGCAATTGAGAGGCTCATCAAGGTAGGAAGATTGAATCACTTCATCTAAGAAAGAACTCCTCCATGCTGACCCCCTCCAAGAGCTCGATAGCCACCTTGTCAGCCTCAACACCTGGTGTTGGTGCTAGCATAGGAGGTGGAAGAACCAACGGTGGTAGAAGAATGACCTCTCAGAGGTGAGATCCATATGATAATCAGAGGGTCATCTTAATCAGCAGTTGGCCAAGGCTTGAGGACAGGTTTGGAGATGCCATCACCTTCACCGAGCAGAATGTAGAAGGTACACAACAACTACATAATGATGCAGTGGTTATCACTTTAAATATTTCTAATTATAATGAAGCTCGGTCAATATTCTATATTTTTTTTATCTTTTTTTGAATGAAACTTACTTTAGATCAGTTAAGTAGATTTGACATACCGATCCAAGATTTCTCTAGAAGCTCAGTGACACTGGAGGGTATAATTAAGCTGCCTGTCATAGTAGGCATCCCGCCATAGCAAGTAACGATCCAAGTAGACTTCCTAGTTATTAAGCTTCTCTTAGCTTACAACATGATTCTTGGGAGACCTAGTCTTTAAACATTGAGAGCTATGGTATCCAGGTATCACCTGATGGTAAAATTCTTAATGATAAATGGGAGTTTAGCAATCTTCCAGCTTGCTTTGTGAAGGCTCGATGATGCTTTGCTACCAAGCTTTGAATAGAGGTCCAAACAGAGACTCCGTTTGAACTTCCAATAGGGTTGGACACTCGAGATGACCTAGTCGAGGAACATACCCAGCCATTAGAAGAACTTTCAAAGATTTTGCTAGGGAAGGAGAATCCTCATCAAACTATAAAGATTAGTTCATGCCTGGATCAGGTAACAAAGGACCGACTAACCACTCTTTTGCAGGCAAACATAGATCTTTTTGCTTAGTCAGCCACGAACATGCCTGAGATAGATCTAGAGGTGATGTCCCATTATATAAAAGTGGATCCGATGTGTCACCCAATAAAGTAAAAGAAATGAAGCTTCACTCTAGAGTGTCAAAAGGCTACAGCTGAGGAGTTGGATAAGCTAATCAAAGTTGGCTTCATTAGAGAAGGGATGTATCAGGATTGGCTAGCAAATATCATGTTGGTGAAGAAAGCAAGTGGAAAATGGCACATGTGCATCAACTTCACCAATCTGAACAAAGCTTATCCTAAAGATAGCTACCCGCTCCCCTAAATCGACCAACTGGTTGATGCTACTTCAGGACACGAGCTCCTTAGCTTCATGGATGCTTTTTTCCACTATAATTAAATCCAAATGGAACCTAAAGATGAGGAGAAAATGGCCTTTATTATTGACCGTGAGCTCTTTTATTATAGGATAATATCCTTTAGCCTGAAAAATTTGGGGGCCACATACCAAAGGCAAGTGAACAAGATCTTTAAAAATCAGATAAGCTGGAATATGGAGGTGTATGTTGATGACATGTTAGTCAAGAGTCACACGAGATCAGACTACATCACTGTCCTCTAGGAGACTTTTAATACTCTTTGTCAATATAAGATGAGGCTGAATCCTGCAAAGTGTGCCTTTGGAGTTACTACTGGTAAATTTTTTAATTTCATGATCTCACGTAGAGGCATCGAGATAAATCTAGAGAAGATCGAAGCAATTCTAGAGATGACACCACCAAAAATAATTAAAGAGGTATAGCGCCTAACTGGCAAAGTAGCCTCTCTCAGCCGCTTTGTCTCCATATCGGCCGAGAGATGTCTCCTCTTTTTCTAGACCCTCAGGCAGCAGAAGAACTTTTAGTGGACCTCAGAGTGTCAAGAATGTTGAGAATACAACCCTCTCATGGACCGGCATGGTCACTGATGATTAGTCAGTAATAAGAAATTACTCCTAGGATCTATGCAGAAGCTGGAATAATTGATTTGAGGTAGAAAGTAGAAGAGAACAAGAGTTTTTTCAAGGAAGAAAAGAGCTTTTATTTCAATGTATTCAGTATATTATAATCCTTGACCTATTTTTAGTATAAATACTATACAATAGGGTCAAGCCCCAAGCTCAAAGAAAAACTTTTCAAACCAGACAAACCAATGTACAAAATTGATCCCATGACATTGAGCCAGCCTAGTCTCAAATTGAGTCAGCTAACCTACGACTGGGTCGGCTCAGTCTGATACTGAGTCGACTAAGTTGAGTACTATGCCAGTAGTCCCAAAAATACTGCTTTCTATCTATCTTTTCTCTAAGACATAGCCGACTCAGTCCTAGATTGAGTCAACCCAGCTTCCAACTTAGCCAATCCAGTCTCAAGGTGAGCCAGCTAAGTGTCTGTAACTCTGCTTACCCAGGCTAATATCTTTGCTGGCTTGCTCCCATCTTTCCATGACCTTTCTTCTCATATTATCAAGACTTAGGAGCACCATACTTGAGCTCACATTCTCCATCTTGGTGCTTACAAGTTTTTGTGAACTCATCTCTTCCTTGCAGATCCATCTATGCCACACACATCTAAAAACTATTTCTAGAGAGTACCTTCATGAGTGCATCAGATTGATTCTTCTTGGTATGGACTTTCATCAATTCCACTTCACCTTCCTTTACCAGATTTTTGATCCTATGGTACCTCACATCTATATACTTTGTGTGCTCATGATAGATTGAATTCTGTGCAAGCAGTAGAGTACTCCGACTATCACTATGTAGTGTAACCTTGCTCTACTCCAGCCGCATCTCAACAATCAACCTCCTGAGCCAAAGTGCTTTCTTTTTTAGCCTCAGTAATTCTAATGTACTTGGCCTCTAAGGTAGACAAGACCATAATTGATTGAAGGGTTGATCTCCAAAATATCGATCCACCAAATATGCAGAAGAGGTATCCAGTAGTAGACCTCCTTGTATCAAGATTACCAGCATAATTTGCATCAGCCTTCTAAAGGCCGGAACCTCCATATTCAAATCCTTCTGGCTGCCCACCAAATACCAGACCATAGTTTCTTATTCCATGTAGATATCTCAGTATCCACTTTAATGCCTTCTAGTGCTCCTTCCCTGGGTTAGCCATATATCTACTAACAGAGCTCACTACGTGTATTATATCTGGTCTGGTCTACAGCACACCATTGTATATATAATATTGCCTATAGCATTTGCATAAGAAACTCTACCCATATACTCTCTCTTCTTCTGACTGGAGGCTTTGATGTTTGGAGAGAGATATGTGATTGGGCAATGGTGTCTCTATGATTTGTCCTTCTCCATCCTAAATCTCTCCAAAGTCTTCTAGACATAATCTCCTTGTGACAAATGGAGTACTCCGTTGCTTTTATCCCTATAAATCTCCATTCCAAGGGTCTTCTTTGCTGGACCCAGATCCTTCATCTCAAATTTTATTGATAGTGCTCTTTTCAACCATTTCATAGTCTTCATACTCCTATTGGCTATGAGTATATCATCTATATATAGTAGCAAGTACAAGGCATCCTTCTCATCTATATCCTTGACATAGACATAGTAGTCGTGTTCATATCTAATAAATCCTAGATTTAGAACAAAGCTATCAAATCTATGATACTATTGATGAGGAAATTGTTTCAAGCCATATAGTGACTTTCTGAGTAGACACACCTTCTCTTGTCCAATTTTCATGAAATTATTTGGCTGTCTCATGTAGATCCTTTCCTCCAAAGTCCCATGAAAAAAAGTCATCTTCACATCTATCTATTCTAATTCCATGTTATGCTATGCTACCAATGATAGCAAAACCTGAATAGAAGGATAGCATAACATAGGAGAGAAAACCTCAGTGTAGTCTATCCATTTTCTCTGTGAGTATTCCTTTGCTACTAGCCTTGCCTTGAATCTAACTCCATTTTATACTGAAGATGCCTTCTTCTTTATGAACACCCACTTTGAGCCAATAGGTCGAGCACCTTCTGGAAGATCTATCGGTTGCCATGTCTGATTCTTCTTTAGTGATTCCATCTCTTCCATCATGGCCTACATCCATGACTCATGGTCTTCACTTTTCATAGCCTCTACATAGTTTTTTGGATCTTCATTAGCAGTGATGAGTGCATAAAAGATAACCTCATCAATGCCATATCTGACTGATCTCTTGATAGTATGCTGGGGCTTGTGCAAAGCCCCTCCTATTGGCATATTGCTCCTACCTGAAGTCTATGGCTAATCCTGCACCTCCACCTGAATAGCTAGCTTTCCATGCTGGTCTTCCATCTAAGTAAACATTCTTTTATCTAGCTCTATCTCAATAGAAACACTCCTAAAAGTGGATGTAGACCACATGTCATCTACCTCTGACTAGCCACCATCATTCACCTTCATTTTCCTAGTTCCACTTATTCCAAACCTCTTCAAGATGCTCTTTTCATCAAAAATAACATTCCTGCTGAATACTGACTTTTGTGCTTTAGGATTTCACAGTAGCTATCCCTTGACTCCTTGCGGACACTCAATAAAAAATATTATTGGGGATAAATCCTACTCCAGCCGAAGTCTAGCTCGATGCCCAGCCTAATGCAACCAGTAGCCATAGAAGAGCTTCGACAGATGGGCTTCAGCCGAACTTCCAGCGCCCGAGCTTCTCCCAGCGTCAAGACCGAACTAGTTAGCTGTCGAGCTTCTTTCAGACTCCCAGCATCAAGATTGAACTAGTTAGCTGCCGAGCTCCCAGCGTCAAGACCGAACTAGTTAGCTTTCCAGCTCCCAGCGTCAAGACCGAACCCCTCCAGCCGGCCAAACTCCCCAAGCGGTCGCCCCTCGACTGAACTCCCTCAGCGGTCATCCCCTCGGTCGAAATCCTCAAGCAGTCATCACTTGGCCAAACTCCTCACGATCATCCTCGCTGAACTTTGGCCGACCGAGCTTCTACCGAACTCTCAAGCATCCAAGCCTCAGTCGAAGTCCAACAGCCGATCGAACTCTCAAACGGCCAAGCTTCTGACTCAGCAGCCGAACTCTTCAGCGGACGAGCCTTAGCTGCATACCTCCAGCCAGACGCCTATGGGAGCCGAACTCCCTCCTATCTTCCTCTTCAGGAGCCCGAACTGCTCCGAAATGGGCGCACGATGAAGGCCTTCAACCCTTCATTCGACTGGCTCTGCAGCCATCACCATCAGTCTGCCGTAAGCTCTGCAGCCATCACCTTCAGTCTGCCGTAGGCGATAGCGACCCACTGTTAGGCGGCGATGGCTATCACCATCAATCCACCGCACACAGCGCCATCCCGTGAGACTGACTCCATCGAACCTCGAGCAGCCCGCCAGCACGCGGCTGTAGTTGTCATCATCAAGCTCCGCTATAAAAAGAACCCTCCTGATGCGCTAAGGCTAAGCTCTCTGACCTCTAATCTCTCTGGGCTCTCCTCTTCTTCTCTAAGCTCCGAAACTCATTCCGAGCACTCTATTCCTGTTGGCCGAAAACTGACTTAACCGTCGGAGGGTCCTGCCGGAGCCACCCCCCATCGATTTTGGATGGGACTTTGTTTTGCAGGTCCCCGACGGTGACCTCAGCGGCCTCGACTCCGGCGACCTCCGGCGATGATGAGTTTCTGCACCAACAGCTTGGCGCTAGAAGGAGGGTCCGAACCTCCGAGGTTCCCTTATTCTTAAAGGAGTGCTCGGCAACCTTTTTCTTCCCTCTTCGGAGATCTCCCTTTTCTCTCCCGAAGAAGAAATGCCTCCCAGGAGAGCTTCGACACGGCGCTCGGCGGCCTCCACAGTCCGGACCCATCCAGATCTGTCTGTCCCTGCTTCGGTCCCGGCAGCTTAGGTTCTACCTGTACCTATGGTGGAGGTGGAGCATCTCGACCTGCTTGTCCGATAGATCCGTGGCCTCACGAAGGCATTGCAGGCTATACAGTAGCCTCCGGTGGCGACTCCACCAAGAAACCTACCATTGGAACGTCGGGAATCGGCCCCAAGGAAGAGTACCAGGGCCAGCATATCGATCGCCCCAGAGGAGGAGAAACAGAGGGCCGTAGATCCATGTTCGAATCTTTGTTCTCTTCTGGGGGAGACCTTCCCCATTCGTAGGCGGAAGCACCCCAAGGTCTGCAGCCAAGACGATGCCCTCGATTGCAGACTACGGGAGATGGACTAGCATATTGAAGAGCTCGGCCACGTCACCTTGGCTCATCATGCCGACGTCCATGCCGAACCTCCCTTCTCTCCCCAAATTATGCAAGAACCTATCCCACCGACCTTCGAGCTCCCTCAACTAGAAAGCTACGATGGAACTTTTGATCCGGTTGATCACCTGGAGGCCTTCCGTGCCATGATGCTGCTTCACGGTGCTTCAGATGCCATGCTGTGCCGAGCCTTCCCATCTATCTTAAAGGGAGCAACGAGGAACTGGTACTCGATGTTGAATCCAAACATGATCTTCTCTTTCGATTAGATGAGCAGTCGGTTCGCGGCCCACTTCATCAGCAGTTGACGACCGAGCTGAGGTTCAGATTCCCTGATGAGCATCAAGCAGAAGCAAGGGGAATCCATCTGGACTTACGTCACCCAGTTTAACACCACGGCATTGGAAGTCCGGGACTTGGACCAGTCTATCGCGATGGCCGCACTCAAGCACAGCCTTCAGAAAAATAACTTATTGTTCTCTCTGGAAAAAAAGTATCCCAGGGACTTCGTCGATCTGCTGGCTCGGGCTGAGAGATATGCCCGTGCGGAAGAAGCCTTCAAGTTGAAAGATGAGGAGCTCGTCAGAAAGGAGCGACTGGCGGACAAGGAAGAGCCGAGCAAAGTTCAACTGCACTCACAGACCACCTACGAAAGCAGGCGGGCCCGAACTCCTCGAACTCGCCCCGATAGAGGGGTGCGAGGAAGCCCTCCTCCCGGAAGGTTCCGCCACTATGCCCCCCTCAATGCTTCTCGAACCCAGATTCTCATCGAAGTAAAAAACCAGCTGCCGAGACTGAAAGGGTTACGGTCTCCCCCAAACAAGCGCGATCAAAATAAGTGCTGCCTCTACCATCGCGACCACGGCCACGACACGGAGGGATGCATCCAGCTCCAAGATGAAATTGAGGAGCTCGTCAGAAAGGGGCGGCTGGGTAAATTCCTCCGGTACCAGCTTGAAGCAGAAAAAGATTGGCCAAGGGCGCTGCCATAGTCAGAGATCGCAAGAAGGTCGGCCACCTTACGGCGTCATTCACATTGCCCCTAGGAAGATCTCGGTGCATCAACGATTCATCGTCTCCCAGCGATAAGAGCTTGCACCAAATTGAGGAGGCCAACATGAGGAGGTCGTCCACCCCGGGACTTATTGTCGAAGAAACACGGAGGAACAACATTACCACGACCTTGAAATACAGAATTTGGGGATGCGCTACTAGTAACTTTCTTTCAATAAAATTCAATAAAATTTTTTCCTTTCTATGCGACGACAGGGAAGAAGCAGTCAATAATTGCCGTGTTAGGAATAGGAGGAGAACCTCATCCTAACGCGAGCAACAACCTCGGCTAGAGATAAGATCTCTCCCGAGCGACCGTGAACAACCTCAGTTAGGAACAGGAGGAGAACCTCATCCTAACGCGAGCACCAACCTCGGCTAGAGATAAGATCTCTCCCGACGACCGTGAACAACCTCGGGTAGGAACAGGAGGAGAACCTCGTCCTAACGCGAGCACCAACCTCGGCTAGAGATAAGATCTCTCCCGAGCGGCCGTAGGCCCGTTGGGAACAGGAGGAGAACCTCATCCTAATGCGAGCACCAACCTCAGCTAGAGATAAGATCTCTCCCGAGCGACCGTGGGCCCATTGGGAATAGGAGGAGAACCTCGTCCTAACGCGAGCAACAACCTCGGCTAGAGATAAGATCTCTCCCAAGCGACCGTGAACAACCTCGATTAGGAACAGGAGGAGAACCTCGTCCTAACGCGAGCACCAACCTCGACTAGAGATAAGATCTCTCCCGAGCGAAAGCCTCATTCACAAAGGATGAGATGGGGGGAGAGGCTCTGACAGTGGCCCTTATGTTCCCCCACAGCCCGTTAGGAATAGGAGGAGAACCTCGTCCTAATGCGAGCAACAACCTCGGCTAGAGATAAGATCTCTTTCGAGCGACCGTGAACAACCTCAGTTAGGAACAGGAGAACCTCGTCCTAACGCGAGCACCAACCTCGGCTAGAGATAAGATCTCTCCCGAAAGAAGGCCTCGTTCACAAAGGACGAGATGGAGGGAGAGGCTCTGACAGCGGCCCTTATGTGCCCCTACAGCCCATTAGGAACAGGAGAAGAACCTCGTCCTAACGCGAGCAACAACCTCGGCTAGAGATAAACATCTCTCCCGAGTGACCGTGGGCCCATTGGAAACAGGAGGAGAACCTCGTCCTAACCCGAGCACCAACCTCGGCTAGAGATAAGATCTCTCCCGAGCGACCGTGGGCCCATTGGGAATAGGAGGAGAACCTCGTCCTAATGCGAGCACCAACCTTGACTAGAGATAAGATCTCTCCCGAGCGACCGTGGGCCCGTTGGGAACAGAAGGAGAACCTCATCCTAACGCGAAACCTCGGCTAGAGATAAGATCTCTCCCGAGCGAAGGTCTCATTCACAAAGGACGAGATGGGGGGAGAGGCTCTGACAGCGGCCCTTATGTGCCCCCACAGCCCGTGCGAGCACCAACCTCGGCCAGAGATGAGATCTCTCCCAAGCGACCGTGGGCCCATTGGGAACAGGAGGAGAACCCCATCCTAACGCGAGCAACAATCTTGGCTAGAGATAAGATCTCTTTCGAGCGACCGAGTCAACCTCGGCTAGAGATAAGATCTCTCCCGAGCGACCATGGGCCCGTTGTGACCGAGACAACCTCGGCTAGAAATAAGATCTCTCCTGAGCTTCGATTTAGACCAGCACAGAGCTCAGAGGAAGACTTCGACAGTCGCCTTTCCTGCACTCCCTTCCTTCGATTTTCGAACTCAGGAGTGGGGGGGCTAATGTTGGGGATAAATCCCACTCCAGCCAAAGTCTAGCTCGATGCCCAGCCTAATGCAACTAGTAGCCGTAGAAGAGCTTTGGCAGATGGGCTTCAGCCGAACTCCCAGCGCCCGAGCTTCTCCCAGCGTCAAGACCGAACTAGTTAGCTGCCGAGCTTCTTTCAGACTCCCAGCGTCAAGATCGAACTAGTTAGCTGCCGAGCTCCCAGTGTCAAGACCGAACTAGTTAGCTTCCCAGCTCCCAGCGTCAAGATCAAACCCCTCCAGCCGGCCGAACTCCCCAAGCGGTCGCCCCTCGGTTGAACTCCCCAAGTGGTCGCCCCTCGGCCGAACTCCTCAAGCGAACTAGTTAGCTGCCGAGCTCCCAGCATCAAGATCGAACTAGTTAGCTTCCCAACTCCCAGCATCAAGATCGAACCCCTCCACCCGACCAAACTCCCCAAGCGGTCGCCCTTCAGCCGAACTCCCCAAGCGATCGCCCCTCGGTCGAACTCCTCAGCGGTCGCCCCCTCGGTCGAACTCCTCAAGCAGTCGTCACTCAGTCGAACTCCTCACGATCATCCTCGCCAAACTTTGGCCGACCGAGCTCCTACTGAACTCTCAAGTGTCCAAGCCTCAGCCGAAGTCCAACAGCTGGTCGAACTCTCAAACGGTCGAGCTTTTGACTCAGCAGCCAAACTCTTTAGCGGACGAGCCTTAGCTGCATACCTCCAGCAAGACGCCTATGGGAGCCGAACTCCCTCCTATCTTCCTCTTCAGAAGCCCGAACTGCTCCGAAATGGGCGCACGATGAAGGCCTTCAATCCTTCATTCGGCTGGCTCTACAGCCATCACCATCAGTCCATCGTAAGCTCTACAGCCATCACCATCAGTCCGCCGCAGACGATAGTGACCCACTGTCAGGCGGCGATGGCTGTCACCATCAATCCACCGCACACAGCACCATCCCATGAGACTGACTCCATCGAACCTTGAGCGGTCCGCCAGCACGCGGCTGCAGTTATCATCATCAAGCTCCGCTATAAAAAGGACCCTCTTAATGCGCTAAGACTAAGCTCTCTGACCTTTAATCTCTCTAGGCTCTCCTCTTCTTCTCTAAGCTTCGGAACTCATTCCGAGCACTCCATTCCTGTTGGCCGAAAACTGACTTGATCGTCGGAGGGTCCTGCCGGAGCCACCCCCCATCGATTTCGGATGGGACTTTATTTTGCAGGTCTCCGACGGCGACCTCAGCGGCCTCGACTCCGGCAACCTCCGACGACGACGAGTTTCTGCACCAACAAATATCCTTTGAGATTTTGGGTCCAACTTGCTCTTCTCGACTTCTCCATATGTGCATAGATTGGACAATCGAAGACCTTCAGATGGCTAAGCTCCACCTTTTTCTCACTCTAGATCTCCTCTAGAATGCCTCCATTCAGCTTGCGATGAGAGGACCTGTTAAAAGAAAATAAGAAAATAAGAAAATATTATGGCATCACCCCAAAAAAACTTTGGAAGTGATGTCTACAGCCTCAAACTCCATGCCTTCTCGATCAGTGTCCGGTTCATCCTCTCCAGGATACCATTTTGCTAGGGAGTAATCTTCATTGTGTAATGATGTTTGATGCCATTTTTCTCATAGTATCTCCTAAACTCCAGGCTTGTATACTCCTCTCCATTATCCGACCTCAAATACTTCACCTATCTTTCTATCTTCTTCTTTACCTCAGCTTTTCAGGCTTTGAATCGGGCAAACATCTTTGACTTTTCTCTGATCAGTTAAATCCATACCTTCCTTGAGTGATTATCAATGAAGGTGATAAAATATCTTGCCCTACCTCTAGTTGATACAGGAGTCGATCTTCATACATTCGAGTGTACTAAATTCAGCACTCCTGCACTTGGTACTGGTGGCAAACTTCATCCTATGCTGTTTACTAAAAATGCATGGCTCACATAAATCAATATCCTCCTTCTTTAGGACTGGGATCATCCCTCTTCTACTAAGTCTATGAGCCCTTGGTCACTCATATGATCCATCCAATAGTGCCACAGTTGATATAAGAGCTGCTCCTCCTATGCCTCTGCTAGCACGTCTGCACTATTATTCATAATTGAGCCCTCCATTTCATAAAGATTGTTGCTCAGCCTTCTACCTCTCATTACCACCAAAGCTCTTTTGAAAATCTTTAAACATCCACTCCCAGCTTGGCTACTAAAAGCATAACCCTGCTCCTTTAAGTAGCCTAAAGAAATTAGATTTTTTTTTAGCTTCGGTACATGCCTGACATTCGATAATGTATGAATGATCTCATCGTATATCCTCACCCTGATTAAGCCCACTCCAGCTACTCTACATGGATGATTATCTCCAAGACTGACACTTTCACCATCGATCTTTTGGTAGATAGCAAAGCACTTTCAATGAGAAGTATAGTGGTAATAGGTCAAGGATTGTAATATGCTGAATACATTAAAATAAAAGCTCTTTTCTCTCTTGAAAAAACTCATTCCCTTCTACTTTCTACCTCGAATCAATTATTCCTACTTCTGCATAGATCCAAGGAGGAGTGATTCCTTGTTACTGACCAATCACTAGTGGCCATGCCGATCCATGAGAGGGTTGTATTCTTAATATCTAGTATTAGAGTGGTACCATGGTCCAACAAAGAAGTCTTTGAAGAGCTAAAGTAGTACCTCAGCTCTGCACCATTGCTCACTAAGACTCAGTCCGACAAAGAGCTTCTATTATACCTCACTATTTCTTTGATAGCCATCAGTGTGGTCCTTGTTTGAGAAGAAGGATGGATACAAAAGCCTATCCATTATACCAGCAAAGTTCTTCATGATGTGAAAACTAGATACTCCAAGCTAGTGAAGCTGACTTTCACATTGGTTATCATAGCAAGAAAGCTTTGATCCTACTTCTAAGCTCACACTATGGTGCTGCTCACAGACCAACCAATCAAGATGGTACCATATCATCTAGATACTTCGGATCAGATAGTTAAAGTGGGCTCTAGAACTCTCAAAGTTGGATATGTAGGATTTGGTGTGGTGCTTCCAAGCCTTAGGAGGCCATGAAAGAAGCTAAGATGTTGGCTTTAGGAATTCTAGAATAGGTGCGGTCCTAGAGCTAGGACAGGAGTTATCCTAGGGTGGAGATGGTGTATAGCTCTCCACTAGCTTGAGGTCTAAGTGTTGAGGATCTTAAGAAACTTGGTTGGTACTTCGGAGACTTGGGACACAAGGTGGAGTAAGAAACCAAAGCCAAGGTATGAAGACTATAGAGAAGGGCTTCTTCTATAGGTTAGTTGGTTTAGTCAGAAACTGAGTCGACTAAGTCTTAGAGAATATGTCAAATAGAAAGGTACGTGTTCGAGATTGCAGGCATGGTACATAATTGGATTGGCTCAGTCTGAAATTGAGTCGATCCAGTCTCAGGTTAGCTAGCTCAGTGCTGAGACTGAGCTAGCTCAGTGCATCGGCAGAGTTTTGTGAGAGTCTATTTGGGGCTAGGATAGGAACTTATCCTAGGAATCTTAAGGTCTGGTTTGAGAGGTCTTAAAGGGGCTAACTCATGTATGGGTCAGGTTTGGATTCAGGGGATGAGAGCAAATGAGACATGAGTGTACATGGGCTCAGTAAGTGCTTTCATGTATTGGTTAGCCTAGAAAAGTTTTTAAGTTGGTGTTTATTTGGATTCATGTGGGAACCCTAGGGTATATAAACTTGGGTATTATAACTTTTACAATAAGAGTGGAATATAATCGAGCTTTTCTTCTTAACTCTCTTCTCTCTGGTTTCAATCCTAAAACCCTAGACTCCATCCTCTTCTCTCTTCTTTCTTAGATCTTCTTCAGTTTATTAGATTAACATCTAGATTCATGCAAGAGATCGAATCTACGACTGTAGCTCTAAGCAATTGTAGGCATAATAATTGGTATCAGAGCTCGATTGAGCATAAAAAAGAAAGAAGATTAGGTTTTAGTAGAGACCAGCAATAAGGTTTAGATCTAAGGTTTTCTCAATACTTTATGAGGAAGAAAGTGATCTAAGGACCTCTATCCACTATTCCTAGTCAAGATAATTTCCAAATCTACCTATTAGCTATTTTTTGATTTGGTTTAATCATGGAGAACAGTGGGTTGAAGGTAGAATTTGAAAAGTTTGATGGAAAAAAAAGATTCACGATGTGGATAGTTAGGATGGAGGATCTGAAGGTTTAGATGGGGTTGGATTCGGCCTTAGAGGATAGACCAGAGGAGACGACAAACAAGATATGGATGTCCTTGGAGAAAAAGGCATGCATCATAATTAGGGCTTGTCTGGCAAATAAGATTTTGTATGGCATGTTGGAAGAGAAGATATCCAAGGGTTTATGGTCGAGGTTACACCAGTTATATATGAAAAAGAATATGTGCAATAAGTTGATGCTGAAGAAGCAACTGTATAGCCTTTGGATATAGGAGGGCGAGGATGTTGTGGTACATATTCAGTAGTTCGATCGAATAAGCATGGACTTGCTCAATATAGAGGTGGATCTTGAAGAGGAGAATAAAAGTTTATTACTATTGTATTTGGTACTTGGGAGCTTCGATCTGTTGGTGACGATGTTGCTGTATGGTAAAGAGTATTGGTGTATGAGGATATCGTATTAGTGCTAAGATCCAATGAGCAGCGAGAATGGATGATGAAGAGGAAGATCTTTCAAGAGAGTCTCATAGTTTTAGAGAGGTCAAGAAAAGAAAAGAAGAAGGACGAGCAGAGGGGCAGGAAGGAGTCCAAGAGATACTTCAAGTGTGATGAAGCAGGATACTTTAAGTGGGAGTGTCTGCTTTAGAAAAATGCAAGAAAGGAGAAAAGTTGGATTCCATTAGTTTAGTCACTGAGAGTGAAGATTTGGATGACATCTTAGTGATCTCGAAGGAGCCTGCAAGGTGCAGTATATCCAAGATGGCTTTGGAGGGATCCGTAGAGTGTGGAGGATTCGAAGAAGCAGTGATAGTGATCGAGGTGTAGTGGGAGGTGCAGCAGTGCAGCATTGGGTTGTTGGCCTGAGGTGACTCGATGATAGAGTCGATTTCTGCAGCATTAGAAGGACTTTAGTTCTAGGTGGAGCATCGGACAGAGGTGGCTTCACAGATGGAGGGAGATGTGGCACGACTTCAAAGTGGAGAGGTGCAGAGGGAGGAGCTATATCCCAGCACTAGTGTTGGGCTATACAGATCTAGGTGGAGTAGATTATGCTGGAAGATAGGCGTGGCTCTAAGAGGACTATGTTAGGTGGAGCATCAGGGTGTGCAGCGAGTGCTGGTACAAGAATGTTGCATGATCTTCAAGAAAGTCTAGGATAATTGATGCAGTTGCCAAGCAGAAGATATCTACAACTCCAAAGATAGTGTAGAAGAGCAAGCCAAGATCTTTAGCGGTGGAGGTGGTTATCCCAAAGGCCTCAAAGAGAGCTCAATAGCTGAAGAAGAATGGCAGTGGCAAGGTGAGCACAAGGAGCTGTCAGTACATGTAGGGATAGAAGGATCATGCAAAAAAATATTACCAAGTATGCCAAGGCTTAGGTGCACTAAGGTGGAGATAATAGGATTTAGTGTGGTGCTCCCAAGCCTTAGGAGGCCATGGAAGGAGCCAGGGTATTGGCTCTAAGAATTCTAGGATAGGTGTGGTCCTAGGACTAGGATAGGAGTTATCCTAGGGTGGAGGCAGTGTATAGCTCTCCCCGGGCTTGAAATCCAGGTGTTGAGGATCTTGAGGGGCTTGGTTGGTGCTTCGAAGACTTAGGATACTAGGTGGAGCAATGAATCAAAGCAAAGACATGAAGACTATAGAGAAGGGCTTCTTCTACAGGTTAGTTGGCTCAGTCAGAAATTGGGTCGACTAAGGCTCAAAGGATAGGCTAAACAAAAAGATATACATTCAGGGCTATAGGCACCGTATGCAACTGAGTCAGCTCAGTCTGAAACTAAGTCGATCTAGTCTCAGATTAGCTGGCTTCGTGCAGAGACTAAGTCGGCTCAGTGCATGGGTAGAGTTACGTGGGAGTCTGTTTAGAGCTAGGATAGGAACTTATCCTAAGGGTCTTAAGGTTTGGTTTGAGAATTGTTAAAGGGGCAAACTCATGTATGGGTCGGATTTGGATCCAGGGGATGAGCATGTGAGATATGGGTGTACATGGGCTCGGTGAGTTCTTTCATGTATTGGTTAGCCTAAGAATGTTTTTAAGTTAGGGTTTATTAGGGTTCATGTGGGAACCTTAGGGTATATAAACTTGGGCATTATAACTTTTACAATAAGAGTGGAATACGATTGAGTTTTTCTCCTTAACTCTCTTCTTTACTTTTTGGTTCTAATGCTAAAACCCTAGACTCTATCACCTTCTCTCTTCTTTCTTAGATCTTCTTCAGTTTGCTGGATTAACATTTAGGATCATGCAAGAGATCGGATCTACGACTGTGGCTCCGAGCAACTATAAGCATAACAGGATATACATTACCAATCGAGGTCTTCAATCAAGTCCTAAATCTTGGCCAACTTTGTCCTTGAATGCACCATCCTGGACAAAGAATGAAAGAAAATTTAGTTTTCCTGCCGCAGGATTGATTAGATCTGATCATATCTAAAGTAGAATTTTAAAATTTTTTTCTTAAGATCTGATCAGATCTGAGAGTTTTTTGATCTGATTACAAAATCTAAAATTAAATTAAAACTAGTAACATCTGATGTTACCTTGTTGGGTAAACTATTTATCTTGCTGATGATTTGACAGCACTTCAAGGATCTGATGCTAGCAGTGCACGTGCCCGACCTCTACCAAAGTCCACTCAGGTTAGATTTGAAAATCCTCTCCTTCTAGATCTGATCTCAAAAGATCAGATCTGAAATTGATTTGTAAAGCCTTTGAACTAATCTTCGATGGCTGCATGTTCGTCTCACGAGCAAGGTCATCTCGAATTGATCTTTGCGCCCGCAGCCTTCGACTTTTGAAGATGATTTCACCCAGCACCTTGGGCATGGAGAAGAGGGAGAGGATCAACAATGGAGGCATGGAAGATGGAGGGAGATGCAGCACCTGGGCATGGGCTAATAGAAATGCCAAACACTTTGGCACATGGGTTATTTATAGATAAAACCTAGAGTCCCTTAGCATCTAACTTTGAACAGGTCAAAGCCAACATGCAGAAGGACTCTCCCTTGAATTTCATGCCATCTTTAGATTTTCCACTCAATTTTGTCGCACAAAATTGCATGGAAAAAGGCACCAAAAATTTAGGATAAGAGGGCTTTGGCACAGAGGTTAATCTCCTAGAGTTTTGATCTAATAAAAAACCTTTGACCCAGTCAAATCCCATTTGGATGGGATGCCCCCACCCATATCCATGTGGGGTGCACGACCTAAGGGGGCGTGTGCCCATCTCTCCATGCAAAAAATACTAGGGGGTGCAATCCCCTAGAAAATCTCTAGGGTGTGCACGCCCCTCTCCCTTCTTTCCTGCAAAAGTAGGTCTTGTCCTGTTTCCATCTGATGAGATTAAGACAAGGCTTGAAATGGTCAGGACAAGCCTCGATCTAACCTAGACAAGCTTCAATTAGACCAAGATAAGCCCATACAGGATTTTTGGATGATCCAAATCCAATTTAACTTAGTCGAGATGAACCAGATAGTCAATAGAAGGAGAAAGTCAGGCTAAATCGTGTGCTAGCATGATTTTCTTGAACCTGATTAGATCTAATCCAAATCAATCAAACTGGGTTAGCCTAATTGATGACATCCAGTTCCAAATCCTTATTTGTATGATCTAGTTAGGTTCAGTTCTATATGAAAATGAGATATGTCATAATTTTCATCATCGACATCATCAAAATATCTTTCGATTGACCAAAACTCTTCTAATTTACCTAATTAGAATCATTGATCATCAAGATAATTCTAATTGATCCCAAAATCCATCAGTAATACTTAGTAGTATATGATGGTAATCCATTAGAACTAAATACAAACCTCTCAATGCAGCTACCTGTATGATTGGGTTCCTCTATCATGAACCTCGATAGGATCAAGGTCAATGTGAACTCATCAGTCCTAACATCTGTCATATGAATAAATCATTCGATTCGAGTCCGATGTGAAATCCTAATAGAAACTCCTTTCTATCAATTTACACTGCCATGGCTATGGACTTAAGGACTCGATCTCATGATCATCATAGGACTACTCCTCCTCTACCGAGGTTGATAGATCTTCTATTAGTGTGATCCAATTCCTATAATGAACGTGCTATAGTCAACATAAACCTCAAAATTCCAAAAGGCTAGAAGATCGAGTTATGGTATAGTCAAACTATAACACACTCAAGATGAACTGCTGATACATCTCAGATCAAAGAACTAGACATACAACTATAGGATCAAGCTAGTCATTGATGAGAAGGTAGACTTCCTTATGACTGCTTGAGGTGGTCGTGCTTAGTGCCCTCGTTCTCAATGAGTACTTGTACTCTTGCTTTGGTGTCTCCACTCCATAGATGCAGGACTCATCTATCCTAAGAAAGTGATCATACATCGATCTTTGGGATCGATCACTATTCTCGTAATGATCCTACGATCAAAAGTAATTTATAAGTTAATTATGATAACATATGCTTTAAATTTTTAACTCTTGAAAATATGCATTATTATGCACATTAACTCAAAGAATGTATTACAGATACTTTAAATACACAATGTGATAGAAAATAATTATTTTTATTAATTTTAGTCAAAATTATAAAAATACTCCTAGAAAGTATTTTACATGTATCGATTAATCTGGCTTCTAGGGCACTCATCTAACAAACTTTCACTTGACCTAAAACCAATTGGCTATAAATTTAAGTCCCATCTTCTTAAAGTAGGCTTTGATCTTTTGCTGGCTCAACAGGTTAGCCGCATTGTCTATGGTGTCGACTCTCTTGATCTCGACATATCCCTTCCTGAGATAATCGCAAATGAGGTGATACCATTGCTCAATGTACTTGGACTTCTGGTGAGACCTCGGCTCCTTAGATAGGGCTATGGTGTTATTATTATCACAGTTAGAGGGATAGCATCTGATGGCTTCACTCTGAGCTCTGTACTGAACTTCTTGAACTAGAATGCCTCCTTCACAACTTCTGAGGCAATGATATATTCTGCTTCCATGATAAAATCTTCTATCACGGTCTGCTTGGGATTCTTCCAGCTTACAGCACCACCATTGTATAAAAATTGACTACCAGATGTTGACTTTCGACCATCTACATCAAACATAAAGTCTGAGTGTGTATATCCCTGGACTTGGAGTTCTCCATTACCAAAGATCAGAAATATATTTTTAGTCCTGCTCAAGTACTTAAGGATATACTTCACAGAAGTCTAGTGCTCTTTGCTTGGATTCGACTAATACCTGCTCGTGACACTCACAGCATGAGTGATATCAGGTCATGTACATAGCATGGTGTACATAAGGCTTCCTATTATCAAAGCATAAGGGATTCTACTCATGCATTCAATCTCCTCAGGTGTATTGGGGCACATTTTTTTGGAGAGATGAATGCCATGTCTGAAGGGCACTAGTCCCCTCTTGGAGTTTCCATGCTGAACCTCTTCAGCATTTTCTTTATGTACACTTCTATGAGAGGCCCAGCATCCTCTTCAGTCTATCCCTATAAACTTTAATCCCTAAAATAAAGGATGCTTCTCCTAAGTCTTTCATAGAAAACTCTTTTGATAATCACACTTTGATCGAGATCAACATGAAAATATCATTATCAATTAAGAGGATGTCATCCACGTACAGTATGAGAAAGATAATAGCACTCCCATTGATCTTTTTAAAAACACAGGGCTCCTCTTCATTTTTGATAAAACTAAATGATTTGATCACATCATTCAGTGATCTTGGACTGACTATCCATCACGCATCTATGCTTTGAAAAATCTCCTTAAGACTTGATAATGCGCCGCATGACTCTATTCATCAAACAATTCTAGCAGGTGAGCCAACATTTGACAAGCAATCCTAATGTCTTCATGTTGGTGTTGTAACTCATCTGGCATTGAGCCCAACATGTAGCACCTAACCTTATTATCATAATCAGACCATTTCTCATGAGTCGCTCTCTGATCAACGATCAGATGGGCTGACAAAGTGGAAAGTTCCTGATCCAATACATAGGACAGCTTCTCAAAACTCAAAATAATTTTTAAGTTCTGGAGCCAATCCTTGTAATTGGATCCGATCAGTTTATGGGTATCTAGGATTCGAGCTAGAAGATTTGACACAGATATTTTTCTATAGAGAGTTAAAGTTTCTAGTTAGACTTGTAATTTGACTTAACCAATTTATTTAGAGATTTTATTTTTTAAATAAATTTAGGCTTTTACTATTTTTTCAGATCCCTACACTTCCTTAGCAGAGATGCAAAAGTCTCTATAATTAATAACTTTTAATGGATGGTACGGTCCCACAACTGGATCACCACCTCACCTAATAGTTATTGATGATATTGGGTTAGCTAATGAGTGGATAACTCTTATCCAATATTTCTACAAATATGGTGCATCCAAACTTGGTCTCTAATTCATGAAGCTCACTATGCCCGAAATATTACTCCACTCTTTAGTTAAGTTAGACCCACCATTTGCATGAACTAGATTTTTTATTGTGATTCTTATCATATTCAAAATATTGAGCCCAACCCATCCTCCAATCCATAGCATCTAATGCCTAATAGATGTGGTTGCATCTTTTCGATGCAACTGAACCACTGTATCCAGCCGAGATCAATCAATCCTAGAAAGGGCCTACACATTTTCAATGGTGGAAGACCTATGATTTAATATTTTTTCAGGAAGATTTGATTTAAATCTCTTAGACTTAGTCATAAGGATTATGACTAACCTAGTAGCATGGATTAGCTCAAATCGTTAGCCACCTTAAACCAGAATTGGGTCGACCCAAATAGCTAGGTAAGTGAGATCGATGGGAGGTATATGCCATTAACTCATCATGAATACATTCAGGGCAAGTAGCTCCCAATTAAAAATCAGTCGATCGTATCTGCCAAACTTATCTTAGACACCAAATTATCAAACCAGAACCAATTTGGTTAGACTACAATCTAAGGCTTGAACTACGGAGCCAAATTAGGTCTTAAAGTGGTCAACCATATGTGACTGTGAGTCGACCTTGATCAAGACTTACATCTAATGGGCTAATCAAATCTAAGCACTTTTGATCCCACCTAACCAACTCTTGATTTAGTTTGATCAACTGCTTGACCTAACTGAGCTATCCATACCCAAACCCATGTTTTATGAAGGTGTCTTAGATTTAAAAATTTATAATTTTAGACCTAATTAATTTTATAAACTTAATTCTTAATTAAGTCCAAGGGTTTACAAATAAAATATGCATCAAAGATTCTAGGATTTTAGGATCTATAATTTTGCAGAAAAGTAAATTTTGATTTCTGATTAAGAACAAACGCGCAGCATCCCTACATGCCATAAAAGCACCCCATCGAATAGGCTATAAACCCTTCTTACTCTTATGATCGGACGGCCAAGGAGAATGCCTTAATCAAAAATATAAAGTATACTACAAAATAGTTTGATCTACTACATATAATACTTATACGTTTTAAGATCTAAACTATACATGCCTTGTACACACTCATGTATAAAAATTAAATAAATACATGCATGTTTTAAATCTAATTATACCTAATGTAATATCTAAAAATAAAATTTTAAATGATCATATCATAAAAAATTTTAATCTAGACTATTCATGGCATAGATCATAAAACTAGTCTAGACATGCATTACATATATCACATAAATGAAAAAAAATTTATAGATCTACTAATTTCAGATTTGATTACATCTTATGTAACATCTAAAATTAAATACATCAGATCATAAAAAATAAAATTAGATCAATCAAAACTAGATCTAAAGAACTGCAAATGCAGCACTAATATCAGTTGAAGAAAAACCAAGTTTTCCTACTGCAGGATCGATATGATCTGATCAGATCTAAAGCAAAATTTTAAAAATTTTTTCTTAACATCTAATCAAATTTGAGAGTTCTCAAATCTGATTGGAATGATCTAATTACAAAATCTAAAATTAAATTAAAACTAGTAAAATCTAATTTTATCTTGTTGGATAAACTATTTATCCTATTGATGATCTGACAGCACTTCAAGGATCTGATGCTAGCCACGCATATGCCCGGCCTCCATCGAAGTCCACTCAGGTTAGATCTAGAAGTCCTCTCTTTTTGAATCTGATCTCAAAAGATTAGATCTGAAATTGATCTATAGAGCTTTCAAACTGATCTTCAATGGCTACGCGTTCGTCTCACAAACAAGATCGTCTCAAACTGATCTTTGCGCCAGCAGCCTTCAACTTTTGAAAATGATTTTGCCTAGCACCTTAGGCATGGAGAAGAGGGAGAGGATCAGCAATGGAGGCATGGGAGATGAAGGGAGAGGCAGCACCTAGGCATGGGCTAATAGGAATGCCAAACACTTTGGCACAGGTTTTATTTATAGACAAAACCTAGAGACTCTTAGCATCTAACTTTGAACAGGTCAAAGCCAACATGCAAAAGGACTCTCCCTTGATTTTCACACCATCTTTAGATTTTTCACTCAATTTTATCATACAAAATTGCATGTAAAAAGACAACAAAAATTTATGATAAGAGGGCTTTGGCATAGAGGTTAATCTCCTAGAGTTTTGATCTAATAAAAAACCTTTGACCCAGTCAAATCCCATTTAAATGGGATGTCTCCATCCTTATCCATATGGGGTGCATGATCAAAGAGGGTGTGTGCCCATCTCTCCATGCAAAAAATACCATGGGGAGCACACCCTTAGAAAATCTCCACGGGGCACACATCCCTCTCCCTTATTTCCTGCAAAAGCAGGTCTTGTCCTATTCCCATCTGATGGGATTAAGACAAGGCCTGAAATGGTCAGGACAAGCTTCGATTTGACCTGGACAAGCTTCAGTCAGATCAGGATAAATCTATATAGGATTTTTGGATGAGCTAAATCTAATTTGATTCAGTCGAGATGAACTAGATAGTCAATAGAAGGAGAAAGTCAGGCTCAATCGTATGCTAGCATAATTTTTTTGAACCTGATTGGATTTAATCCAAATTAATCGAACTAAATTAGCGCAATTGATGACATCTAAATCCAAACTCTTATTTGTGTGACCTAGTTAGGTTCAGTTCTTTATGGTAATGAGACATGTTGCGATCTCCATCATCGATATTATTGAAACACCTTTCGATAGACCAGAACTCTTTTGATTCATCCAATTAGAATTGTCAATCATCAAGATAATTCTAATTAGTCCCAAAATCTACCAATGATACCTAGCAATACATGGTGACAATCCATCAGAATCAAATATGAATCTCTTAGTGCAGCTATCTGTGTGATTGGGTTTCTCTATCATGAACCTCAATAGGATCAAAGTTAAGGTGAACTTGTCAGACCTAACACCTATCATATGAATAAATCATTCAATTCGAGTCCGATGTGAAATCCTAATAAAAACTCTTTCCTATTAATTCACACTACCTTGGCCATGGGCTTAAGAACTCGATCTCATGATTATCATAGGGCTGCTTCTTTTCTACCAAGATTGATAGATCCCCTATTGATACGATCCAATTCCTACAATAAACATGCTATAGCTAACATACACCATAGGATTTCAAATGGCTAGAAGACTGTGTTATGATATAGTCAAACTATAACATACTTAAGATGAACTATCGATGCACCTCAGGTCAAAGAACTAAATGCAGAACTGCAGCATCGAGCTAGTTATCGACGAGAAGATAGACTTCCTTATGATTGCTCGAGGTGGTCATGCTTAGTATCCTCATTCTCAATAAGTACCTATACTCTCACTCTGATGTCTCTATACCATAAACTTAAGACTTATCTATCCTAAGAAAGCGATCATATACTGATCTTCCAGATCGATCACTATCCTCATGATGATCCTACGATCGAAAGTAATTTATAAGTTAATTATGATAACACATGCCTTAAATTTTTAACTCTTGAAAATATGCATTATCATGCCTGTTAACTCAAAGGATGTATCACAGACACTTTAAATATATAATATAATAGAAAATAACTTTTTTTATTAATTTTAGTCAAAATTATAAAAATACCTCTAGAAAGTATTTTATAGGTATTGGTCAATCTGGCTTCTAGGGCACTCATCTAACAAAGAAAGCCTAGAAGAGGGAGATGTTAGAGAAAGATCAGAAGACCCCATAAATTCAAAAAATGATGAAAACCTGGGATAAAACTCCAAAGAACTATGGACCCTGCATGTGGATGGCACATCAAATTTATTAGGATCAGGGACTGGACTCATATTGGCCAGACCTGAAGGAGATGTAACTGCATACACCCTGCGCTTTGAATTTTTGACTATTAATAATGAAGTGGAATATGAAGCTCTAATTGCTGACCTTAAAATTGTCAGAGAAGCTGGGGCCTAGCACCTGTAGGTCTTCAGTGATTCTTAACTGATGGTCGAATAAATTAGAGGCGAATACAAGGCTTGAGAGAAAAATATAAAAAAATATGTTTAAAAGGTAAAAGATCCGATCTCATCCTTTCAAAGTTTTGATATTCAATAGGTTTCTAAGATACAAAATGCTAGAGCAAATGCCTTGTCCAAGTTGGCATCATCATTGCCCGCCAACCTAAAGAAAGAGACTTATTTCAAGATCTTAAAGACCTCGAGCTTAGAGGAGCCAACTGCTGTTCAGCAAATCGATGAAGAGCCCAGCTGGATAGATCGTCTCTTGAAGTATCTAAGATTGGATGAATTACCGTTCCATTGAAAAGAAGCTCGAAAGATAAGGAACAAGGCCGCTCGATATATATTATATAATAATGAATTATACAAGTGGTCTTTCTCTCTGCCTCTCCTGAAGTGCCTATGTCCATCTGAAGCTGACAATGCCCTACGATAAGTCCATGAAGAAATCCATGAAAGTCACATTGGGGGTAGGTTCTTATCTTGTAAGATTCTTCGGCAAGGCTACTATTAGCCCACAATATGGTAGAATGCATAAAGTTTTATCAGAAGGTGCGAACAATGTCAATAGAATGCCAGAGTCCAGCATCAACTGACAACATTTTTGACTCTTATCGAAGCTCCATGGCCATTTGTCCAGTGGGGGTTGGACATCCTAGGCTCTTTTGTTCGAGCCTCAAACCAATGAAAGTTCCTTTTGGTATCCATTGAATACTTTACGAAATGGATCGAAGCCGAGCCTTTAGCCTGCATCACTGAAGTAAAAGTCAAAGACTTCATATGAAAATCAATTATCTACCAATATGTCTTCACAAAGTGTTGATCTCTATCAATGATAAATAATTCAACAGTACTCAACTTTATGAGTTTGGTGAAGACCACAGGATAGAATAGTGCTTCACCTCAATGGATCACCTACAGGCGAATGAAGAAGTGGAAGTCACTAACAGGACTCTCCTACAAGGCTTAAAGGCCAGACTAGACTGGACAGGGAGGTCATGGACAGACAAGCTTCATCACATGCTCTGGGCTTATCGGACCATCCAAAGGATTCCTACTAGTGAAACTCCCTTTAATTTGGCATTAGAAGTAGAAGTGATCATATCTATTGAAGTTGGACTTCCTTCCCTCAGAATCAAGGAGTATAAAGAAGACATCAACCCGATGTGGCTTCGAGCTAACCTCAACTTAATTAAGGAAAGCAGGAAGCATGCTACCATAGAATGACTGCTTATCGCTAGAGAGTGGCAAGATACTACAATGCTCGGATCAAAGCCAAAGAGTTTCAAACTGGCAACCTTATCCTCCGACGAATCGAAGTCTCACAATCCATGGAACTATTGGGAATAGTATCCCAAAGCCAATCATCAGCCTATTGATTGTTAAGCTATTTTTGTATTTGTATATGAATTATAATTGAATAAATATTATTTTGATATTGTTCATCATAAATTCTTTCTATCTTCTAATGAACTCTTATATTATCGTGAAGTCCTTAAGACTATTTAGAATCGATAAAGAAGGATTTATTATTTAGTCCTTAAATCTGTTTGCGATCAAATGATATGTTGCTATTAAGGATGATAATATTTATTGAGTGTAGATCATTGTGTGTCATATGGATTGATTGTCCTCTTAACTAAGGAGTATGAAGATACTGGTATAGCATGCAGATGAGATGTAAGGATACATCTGCACTGAACGTGACCAACTTTAAAACTTTTCTGCTGTTAAGATTTGCTCTGAAGGAATATTAGCATAAGTGTTCCTCTAATCTAAGATCACCATGGTGACTTTCAAGTAACTTACTGTGCTTTAGTGCTGGACTACCTAAATTTCTAATTCAGTGATGAAAGATTTTTGGGCACAATCAAGTATTTGAGGAGTTTGTATGTGAATCAAGATGGGATTGACCACTTCGGGCTCAAAAGTTAATATTTCAATTTAGCAAAGCCTTGGCCAGGGTAGTCCTAGTAAGGAGTCATAAGACTAATTGTATTGAGACACGATATGGATGTATTTTTTAGGATTGGTAGTTTAACTCTAAGTCATCCTAAATATAGAGATCAAAGGGATGAATTATACAGTAATCATATTCGAGTAGGTTCTAAATATTGCAATTATGACTATTTGACCTATTCAGATGTCGGATACCATTACTAGATGGTCACATCGATTAGTACAAAAAGTGATTTCTATGCTATCAGCTTAGGTTCAAACCTATGGGGTTACACATATTAGAGGTTCCTACCTGATCTGATGGTTGATGAAAAGTTCCATTGGATTGGAACTCTATGATCAAGAATCTCACTAGACTGAAACTCTACGACTAAGAGTCCTACTGCATTAAAACTCTGAGTCCTACTTATTTAAAACTTTATGATCGAGAGTTCTACTAGTCTGAAACTCTATGATCATAAGTTTCACTGATTTGGTATACAGAATCAAGAGTCCTACTGGTTTGAAACTCTTCAATCAAGAGTTTTATATTGATGGAACTCTATTGCCCGAACATCTATTGAATTTGGACTCTATATTTATGAGAGATTTAATTAGTAATTTAATTACTAATTAACTTAATTTGATTGAATAATGTATTTTGGATCAAGTCTAATTGAATTAGATCCAGTTAGGTTTGACTCGATTAAGTTTGAGATGACAAAATCACTGAGGAGGTTTATTTCCTAATTTGATTAGGGATTGGGTTTAATTAATTTGTAATTTATTTAGGATTTAACTGAGCCTAATTAAGTGTAAATGAGTTGGGTTTAATCTAGTCTAATTAGACCTAGCCAAATTGGTTTGGGTTGGTTTTAATTGGATAAGGTTTCCTTGAGACTAGTTTGACTAGTCTACCTACCACATCACCTATCCTTGTGTCCATTTAAATTTCTATGAGAAAGTGTTTCTCGTGAAATGTTCTTCATGCACAAGAGGGCATGCACCCATCCTTCTCATGCCCTAGATGGATAAAACCAATCTAGTTACAATTTGAATTCAAATGAGATTTGAATTTGAATCTCTAATCACTTGATCTTATCCTTACCACATGCTTTCCACTCGGTTTGGTGCATAATAAAATGAGGAATTTTCTGGGGTGTGTGACATTAGAAAAAGAAGTCACCCTTCTATGTGAGAGTCCTCTTTTGCATGAAAAAATTCAAAAAAAAGATCCAGTGAAAAAGAAAAATGGAGAGAGTGTAGGGTTTGGGTGAGAGTGCAGCCCTAGGATTTCGGCTTAGGGTTAGGGAATGATTCTGTAAGGTATAAGTGTCATTAGCCCACAAAATTTTTTGGAGAGTCTCCTCTACCTCTCTCCTACCTCTGCTGGTGATTCGAAGCATCCAAAGAGTCGATGGAGGGAGATCGAAGGAGTTCAATTAAGATTAACTATCGAAGCATTCGGCATTGAGCTAGCACTCGAGAGGAGCCGATCGAGATCAGGACCTTGTGTAGACCATCTGTGGAGGCTAGATGACTTGTGTGGCTGCATCATGATAAGAGGATATCCTCAGTGGCATTTTAGTTGTGGTGTTCGGCTATCCGCACAAGATATCGTGCTCCAAACACATAGAATAGTAAAAATATTTTACTACATGGTAATCTAGTTTTCAGATTTTAAATGCATATATATCACATTTTGATCCTACTTGTAGGGTTTAAATTGATCTGATCAATAGCTCTAAAAGTTAATTAGATTAATTTTAAATTTTTACTATATGATTTTTTGAAAAAGTTTTGAAAGTAGAGCTAGAAATCTTGCACTATATTCATTAGAAACAAGAAAAGTTTTCACTCAACTAGGAAGGCCCCTATCAAGTCGATGAGGTGATATGTCCAAGAACCTACCATCTGAGACAATTGAATAGGATTCCACTCCCTAGGCCTTGGAATTTGGCCAATTTATGTATGTAACACTAGTGATTCACATAATGTTGAATAAACAAATCTTCAAATTCATTGGCTTATGCTTATATAATAGGAAGGATTCAGAAAGAATTTCTACAAAGTCCCTTGGATCAGAACGTCATCTCAGTGGATTCCTTTGATCAGAATCGCTCTTTATGAAGTTTATTTGATCGGGATATCATCTCAGTAAATTCCTTTAACGAAAATTGCACTCCACGAAATCTCTTTGAGTAGGATATCATCTCAGTAGATTCTTTTTATTGGAATCGGTCTCCACGAGGTCTCTTTGATTGGAATGACATCTCAATAGATTTCTTTGATTGAAATTGCTCCCTACAAGATTTCTTTGATCGAGATGACATCTCAGCAGATTTCTTTGATTGGAATCACTCTCCATGAAGTTTCTTTGATCGCACTATAAAAAAATTGATTATTAGTGATGGCTAAATATCGTCATGAATAAGGGGTTTGCCATCGCTAATGCTATTAGCGATGGCAAGCCATTGATAAAAATTCATCACATAAATCCTTGTCGCTAATTATTGTTATTAGCGATGACAAAACCTCTGTAGCTAATAAAGTTAATTAGCGCGCTAATATTTTTTTTATTTTATTTTTATAATTAAAATTTTAAAATACTATTAACAATGACATATCCTATCGCTAATACTATCTTTAATATTATTTTTATTTTATTTTTTAATTTAAATATTAAAAAACTATTAGCGATAGTATTTTTTTATCTCTAATACCATTTCTAATATTTTATATTTTATATTTTAAAATTTAAATTTAAAAATTATTAGCGACAGTAAGTGCAGTCGCTAATACCATTGCTAATAGTTTTTTTAATTTTTTTTAAAAAATTATAATTAAACTTTTTAGTGGCATATAAAAAGAGTCAATCCAAGGGACTACCTCTTTGCCAAGGGATGATTCATAGGTTGACCCCTGCTATCCTATCACCTAAAAATAGAAATAGGATGTTTCTATTCTACCATAGAGGACGACCCATGGATCGACTCCTATGATGAAAATTTTTGTAATAGCTAATTTTTTGGCTTATTTTTGGCACCTTAAATATCCAATAAATACTCTTCAATGGCTTTAAATGGCTACTACTCATTCTCTAACATTGATTAAAGGTATAAAGGCATTCAAAAGAAAAAAAAACTTAAGAAAAATTAAGAAAAAAGAATTAAAAAATATTTTTAGCTCCAAGTCAAAGAAGCTTTCATTTGAACCTTCACCATCTCTCAAAAGTATATTCAACTCTTCATTCCATCTAAGGATATTCTCAAAGGCTTCTTCCATTCTGAGTAAAGTGTATTTAATAATCTATTATGCTCATTGAAGAGCTAATTTTTGTTTGTCATTATAAACTATCTTTTTCTTGCTTGATGTTTCGAGTTTAAGTTTTAGAGGATTCCAAAACTAGGAAAGATTAATCCAAATCTTGAATCAAAGTGTATAGGATTATTTCAAAGTATTTAGAACTTCTTTTAGGATAATTTATCAAAAGTTTGGATAATATAAAACCATTAAAAAAACTTTTTTAATATATTTAAATAAAAATTAATATAGGAAAGACAAGAATAATGAGTATGTTCTAAGTATTAGTAGTTTAATATTTTCTTTTTTCAATTCTTTTTATCCTCCAACTAGTCCTTACACTTCAACTTCATAAATATTTTAGAAATATAATTACATAAAACTATATACGTACATAACACACTAGACATACATGCATACATACTACAAAAATACATGTCTAGAGATGACATATTCTAAAAATAAATCAATTTAATATATAAAAAAATTAAAAATAAAATAAAGGATATATCATTTAACATGACTAAGATCATCTGGATGAAGTAGTGGAGAAGGTTTACTGCAATCAGAGGCCCTGTAAGCAATATCTACCTCGTTGCCTCGGTGAGGATCCCACTTTCCACCCAATTGAGACTCTAAGAATGGACATAGTAGAGAAAAATGGAGAGAAAAGCATAGAAAAAAATCAACTAAAATAAAAAAAATATTGAAAAATAAAAAAGAAATATCTTTTTCTACATAGATTGTTCAACTTTTTTTTTGCTTTTTTCCCTTTTTTATTTCTTTTCATTTATTTCTCATTTTCAAATATCTGTGGGAATGATTGCACTTGAGGGAGAAGGTCGAAGCACTTGCAAGAAGAACTTGGGAAGGTTTCCAAGCAAAAAAAAAAAAATGGAGATACGTGGAAAGGAAAGCACCTATGGAGACTAGGGGGAGGTGGACCAGGGGCTCGGAGAAGTGGGAGGCAGTCAAGGGCTTATGACCATAAGCTCAGTGAGGCAGGTGGTGGCTGAGAGCTTACGATCGAAAGCTCATGGTCTGGGCAGCTATGAGAGAGAAGGGGCCAGGGTGGTGGGTTATGGCCCATGGCATAGGAGATGCCGACGAGGTCGGGGAGACTATGGGAGAGGCGAGGTCGGGGTGGCTGGCTTGGGGCCATAGCGTAGGAAGCATTGGTAGGGTTGGGATGGCCATGGGCCAGGTGGTGCTAGGGCGGCAAGCTCAGGGCGGCTACATAGGAGGCGCCGACAGACTCGAGCAACGAGAGGCTAGGGTGGTGGGCTTTGGGCCACATGGTGTCGGAGGAACGAGATGGGGAGAGAGGAAAGGGGAGTTGAGGGGGTTAGGGGGTTGAGGGGGTTTGGATGCCGGTGAGAGGGCGGCCGCAGGAATGGAGGGATGTGAGACGTCGGAGGGACGGGTGGGGATGGAGGAAGGAGGCTTAGCGGGGTTTGGGTGCTGGTGAGAGGGCGGCCATGGGCGTGGAGGGATACGGGCTCGGGACCGTGGGATGCCGAAGGGATGGGGCGGGGAGGGATGGAGTGGAAAGGAGGAAAGAGGGGTCGAGGGGGTGGGTTGAGGGGAGTTTGGGCACTAGTGTGAGGAGAATCGTGGGAAGAATGAAAAATTAGAGGAGAATTAGCGATGGCAAATTTACCATTGTTAATACCTTTGGTAGAAGTATTCACAACAGCAACTCTATCGCTAAAACTAGAGAGCCATCACTAATACTAAAAATTTTAAAAAATATATTTTAATTTTTTTTTTAAAATATTTTTTTGAATATTATTAGTGATGGCAAATAGAGCGTTGCTAACAGCCATTGATAATTAATTAATTTAACTATATTTGTAACTAAAAAATTTTAAAAATTTTAAATTTATCAGTAATGGCTTTGGCCATCACTGATAGTCAGCAATACATCGCTAATACCGTATTAGCGATGGCAAAAATATCGTTGCTAAATATCATCGCTAATTTTAATTTTTTATTTTTTAAAATATGATATAATTTTAAAATCTAAAATTCATCTTCATGGTTTATTATTTAAATAATTATCGTTAGAGTATCATCATAAAAAATTATCTCAATCTAATAGCCCTAGCTATATTGATTAATAAAATTTAATTTCGATGGCTATAAACGATCGCATGATAATTTAATAGATAGAAACCACTGATGGATTCAAAAACTTACAACGATGATCTTAATGATATTTATAGAATAATATCAAAATTTTACTTCAATCAGACATCATTATCATGGTTAATTTAGGATAGAATGATTTCGATCGTTAAATAAAAAATGAGTGATCGAAAAGCCAAATGATATCTGATTAAGATAATTTTTTTAGATAAATTATCTTTGCTACTGCTTTAATTATTTGTATGATGGTGATCATAAAATTTAAACTGCATATATATAAACCATCCATGTTAAGCAGATCTTATAAAAATATAAGAATAATTACTTAAAAACTTTAATAATAAATATCAAGAGACATAGTTTTGAATCGTTCATATATATGTAGTTTGAATTTTACAATTACCATCATACAAACAATCAAATTAGTAGTAAAAATTATTTATTTAAAAAGTTATCTTATAATCGGATGCTGTTTGGCCTTTTGATCACTTATTTTTTATTTAACTATCTAAATCATTCCGAGCTAAATTAATCATGATAATGATGTCCGATTGAAATAAAATTTTGATAGTATACTATAAAAATTATTAAGATTATCATTGCAAGTTTTTAGACTAATTGACAGTCTCTATCCATCAGATCATCATGCGGTTGTTCGTAGCCATCGAAATTGAATATTATTGATCGACATGGCTAGAGCTATCAGATTGAGGTGATTTTTTGCAATGATACTCTAACGATAGTTATTTAGATAATGAATAGTGAAGATGAGCTTTAAATTTTAAAATTATAGCATATTCAAAAAAAAATAAAAAATTAAAATTAGCGATGATATTTAGCAACGGCATTTTTACTGTTGCTAATATGGTAAGAGTATTAGCGATGGTCAAAGCCATTGCTAAAAGCCAAACTAATCATCGCTAATAACTTTTTTAGTTTTTATGATGCCCAATTTCATGATTGCTATTTACCATCGTTTAAAATAGTTATTAGTGATGGAAAAATGTCATCATTAAAAAGTATTCATCATCACTAATAATAATAAAATTTAATTAAAAAATAAAATTATTTTTTCTTAGAAATGATAAAATGTCATCATGAATAAGTATCTATCATCATGAATAATAATAAAATATAATTTAAAAAAATAAAATTATTTTTTAGTTGCGACGGTAAAACACCATTGCTAATAATTATCTACCATTATTAATAATAATAAAACTTAATTAAAAAAATAAAATTATTTAGTATTAGTGATGGCTAAGTTGCTATTACTAATACCATCATTAACACCTATAGCGACGGCATAGCCGTCGCTACTGCCTATGCTAATAACTATTAGCAACGGCTAAACTTTCATCTCTAAAGTTGTCAGTAAAAAGTTTATTAGTGACGGTAATTTTGCCGTCACTAATTTCATTGTTAATACTCATTATTAATGATAGCCAAAATATAGTTGCTAATAGCTGTCACTAATACTTTATTTTTTTATAGTGTCGGGACATCATCTTAGTAGATTTTTCTAATCGAAATCATTCTCTATAAGGTCCCTTGGATCAGAATGTCATTTCAGTAGATTTTTTTGATCGAAATTGCTCCCCATGAAGTCTTTTTGATCGGGACGTCATCTCAACAGACCCCTCTGGTCGGGACCGCTCTCCATAAAATCTCTTCGATCGGGGCTTTATCTTAGTAGATTCCTTGGATTGGAATCATTTCCAACAAAGTTTCTTAGGTCAGAATGCATCTAAAAAAAACTTCTCTAAAAGACTTCTCGAATTGAGATCAATCTCTCCAAAGTTCACATTAACCACAACGAATGAAAAAAGGATCATATTCATTCATGGAGGAAAATTCTTACAAAAGTAATAATACGAGCATTGCTTTTACAGAAGTGATTAAAAGAAAGAAAAATCGAAGTTTTACATTGAAATTACGGCAAATCCTATGTAACCAAGATGTAGGTGTGTTGCCATTTTCCTCACTTTGGTATTACGCCCCAAAATGAAAATAGCACGATCGTGAGTCAACCAAGGTCAGTTCAAGATCGCATTCACTGGATGCTTATCTCGATGCAGCCTCGAACCATGGTGCTGGAAGAAACCTTAGCCAAAAAGGCCTGCATCGATGTAGATACTCATTTAGATGTCCCAGGAAATGATCAAGCTTTTTTCAAAGCTTTTTCTTCATAACTTCGGTATCCCAAAACTATAGTCTTCAAAAAGACCACAGTGTGGGGAGTCCGCTAGCAGAGAAAGTGATCAAGATCTTTATCGTGAGCAGCAGCTCGACTCTCTCCTCCCTCTCAAAGGTGGTGTATCATACAAGTACCATAGAGACAGTCACTAAATTCCTGCCTTCACAAAGCAAGGAAATAGTTACAAATCTCTCAGGGCCGAGGGAACGATCATCTCCAATATAAGAGCAAAATGACAAATATCTCAAGATCGAGAATACAAACATTTTACAGCTAGAACATCCATCACAAGTATCTCTAAACCGATCAAAGCCCAATGAGGCCTTTTTATTTTTTCAGGTGGATGATAGTGGCCCCAACAAAAGAGTATAATTTCATCCCTCTCTAAGGGATCGTCCCACTCTGCTATCACCTCATAGAAAGTTCTAATTGTTGGAAAAAAAGAAGACGGAGGTCTCCTATAAAAAGAGAAGTCCATCATAATTGCTCTCATCAAATCATGCCACGTGCAAATTCAAGACTGAACGACTTTGCCACCCTATAGCTGTTCATCAGATTTTTATGTAAGAGATATGATTATGTTATTTCTTAAACTGGGCATACTTAATACCATGTAGAAAAATAGGCACGTCTGACTAATTATGTGCACCTTTAATGAAAAGATTGATTCGTAAGTCCTCAAATCGGAATCGACCTATCTAAGGTTCCTTTGGCCAAATTCTTAGCTCCTTTGTTCGGAGGACATTAAGTTCAACAAAAATCCTCTAATCTAAAGTTTCTTGTCTTGGATTTTCTTAAAGAAGAAATTACTCCAAGTCTTCTACATTTTCTCTAATCAGAGATATAGCTTTAAGGGTTTTGAATTAACTCCTCATATTGGAGCAAAACAGGGAAGATAAAGCATAGAGAATCATTAAAAATAGGAAGAAAATTTTATTTATACGAGGTTTTGTTGACAAGGACCCCGACAAATCTAAGCACATGGATAAAAAGAAAAGGCATGTTTAAGAAGCATTTTCTGGTGCAGGAGCATCTACTATGTTAGCAATAGGCAGTTTCGAGATCTTGTCCAAGAAATCTAGATTCAATTCTGGATAGCAAGCAGCCACTCCACTTCGAATGAAGCATTTTTCCTTGTCGAAGGCATCAGTTGTAAATTTAACCTTTTTGCATTGATATTCCTCCGACGTCCAAAAACTCTTGATAGCCTTTGAAGCAACAACCTCGATCTGCACTTCTAGCTCGCTTTGGAGCTTAGCTATCTTCTCCTGTATAGCCTTTAGCATGGTTTTGACCTCTACAACCTCGGCTTTGAGTTCCCCTACCTTCATAGACTGAGTTTTAAACTCCCTTAAATTTGCTTCCAATGCTTCTTGATTGCCTAACAGTTGGGAGTTTTCCTCCACAGCTCTCCTCAGTACCGCTTCGGCATCTTTAGCTCCTTTTTCAGCAGCATCGGCTCTTATGAAGGCCTCACTAGCTGCCTTCATCACCTTATCTTTTGTAATCTTGGGCGTCTTGGCATTAGTCTTATATTTCCTCATTTCAGTCGATAGCTTGGTAGAGTGCTTCATATACCCATTCATATAGTGGATGTGCTATCAAAATATCTTAGGTTACATATAATGAATATGCACCTCAAAACAAAGAGGTTAGGAGAAATGTAATGATAGACTCAAACTTACTCGGATAAAACAATCTAAAGCCTTTTGCCTTATTATCTTATGAGGCTCGCACAATAATTTATTTGCATTGGCTAGATAAAGAAACTCAGTGAATGCCTTGCTCATTGGTTCACAATCCTTTAAGGTAGACACCTTGAGCTTTAGTCCGGCTGGCGTGGTTCTAGAAGTCTTGGTAACCTTGGCTGGCTCATCTTCTAAAAAGAAGTCAAAAAAGTTGGGAGTTGGGAAGTTCAAAATAGCTTTGCTAAACAAACATTCAGCTTGGCTTCTTTGACCTTCTTTGACCTTCTTCAAGATCAATCTCTGCAATCCGAAGCATTGGTCAGTTAGTGTCAAAAATTTGTAGGTTGAGTAAGTATGACCTTGAGGCAAATAACCCATACACACCTTTGGGGCTGACCTAGCTAATACCCACATTGAATAGGGTATGTTTGATAGAAGCTCCTTTAGTTCCGAAACCCCAAAACTATGTAGAGTTTCTAAATCTTGCCTCAGACATTGATCAAATAATGGCTCCTTTAGTATAGCCTCTTAAGGCTCGCTCTAGTCTACAAGACTCCATTCATTACCTGAGGTCTGGAAAACAAACAGAAAATGCTCTTTCTAGCCATGGATAACAGAAGAAGCATCTTGGATCAACAAAAGACTGTTCTTCCTACTCCAAGATGACACATACCACCACCCACGCAATCCAAGATATCTTTTCAAGATAAAATAATAACGAAAAAGTGCGATGCTGGGTTCAACCCCAGCCAATACACATGATGTAGTAAAACTATAGATATGCCACCATGAGTTCAGGACTACCAAACATAGCAATATCTCAAGAAAGCAAAAAAGAGTAACAAAAAAAGGATGAAGAGGAAGCCTCAATCCAGTCCAAAAACACTCCTTGTAGAGGCTCATTTGACCTAGGGGAGGACTACAAACCCATTCTTCCATCTTCGAAACCTCCAATTAAAATCTTGAAGAAATGTGGAACTGATTGTGAAGTAGCACCATATCTCCCTCCATCATCTTAGTTTGGAAGATCATCAGAGCGAAATTGGAATTACTAGAATGAGTCATTTCTTTGAAAGGAAAAGACAAAAGAAGATTGGAAGAAGAAGACCTATAGTTAAAAGACCTATGATGAAAGAAGATGATGAAGTTTTACCTTATCTCATCTAGGGTTTATATACAAACCTAGATCGATGAAATTTTCTAATGATTCATCTTCTCAAAATATTAAATACAGAAAACACAAATCAATGTGTCCCAGATGCATGGCAATCATTAATTGGATGTAGCCTCCGTCGTTGATATGATAACTATACAGACGGTAGGAATCATGTTTTGTGCTACCTTTGAAGGAATGTATAGGGATGTGCGGTATACTTACCATGTGAAAAGCGGTTTCAATTTCATCTCCTTTTGATCCCTTCAAATCCTATGGCAAATACCTCAAGAACAATAAAATACAGTTTGGATCGGAGTTCGAATTACAAGCTCGAAGCATGACATGAAAAAGGAAAGAAAAGAAGGAATAAACAACTTCAGCAAAAACAAAATTTTATTCATGTCTTAACACTATATCTAGCTTACAAAAAAGAAGAGAGAAAATATAATTTGAAATCTTTGAATGATTGGCTCCAGAATGGCCTTCTTCAACATCGGCCTCTTCTGTCCGTGCAGTGAAGTCAACTTTGTTTGTCTCCATAAGGCTATCAGACATGCTCATGAATCTTCCAAGATAATGATTTATCATGGTCCTCAAGTTCTTATCTGATGAATCTATTCATAGAAACTCAGTATCATTTGTTAGAAGGTAAGTCTGAGCCATTTCTTTGCATCTCTCAAAGCCTATAGAAAATCTCAACTTGTAGGTTCGGACCACGATGTCGGTCCCATTCTTATACAATCGATCGAGCATTTCACTCACCCTTCGAAGCTCAATTTGAGACTCTGATGGTTCTTGGATTGTCAGTAATGCTCTTGTCGAGGAACCCTCAGCCCTCTAGGGCATCCTCTCCTCATGTTGCTCCCTCTTAGAGGCCCTAGGCCTTTTAGCTAGGCCCCTACCAAAATCCCTTGAGGAGTGAATTTTAGATGATTAGTTTCTCCTCCCTTCAAGTGTCCTTCTCAAATGATTGATGTCATCATGGGCTCGACAACAATCTCATTCAGCTTCAAACCTCCATCTCTTGAGGTCCTCAATCCTTCTACGAGCTCTCCTTAACTCGTCATCTTGACGATCGATCAACTCTCGAGCTTCAAAAAGCATTTTATCAGAGTAGTCAATCTCTTTAGTCAGCTTAGTATTAGCAGTCTTTTCTTGCTCTAGATAGTACCTTAATCTATCGATCTTTTTCCTTGCTTTGGCCAGCTCCAAAGCTGAAGCCCCAAAAATGATCCTGGCAAAACTAACCAAGTAATGCCCAATCAGAGTTAAAGACCTAAAAGCACCCGCTATTTGATGCTGGGCACCTTCTCCCTTCAAAGCTCACCTTTCCTCAAACAAGAAGTGGCTCTCTAAATATTCCACTATAGTTCTAAGAGTCTCTACAGTAGACAAGGAAGGAGATGTTGTTTGTGAAGTTCCGACTGGAGCACTGGCCAAAAGAAGACTTAGGATAGGAGCCGTCTATTCCAAAGATCCTTGACTTTGATTATCTCAGTCGGAACCAAGAGCTTAGCCATCTCCATGACCTTTGCCACCCTCGTAGGAAGATTCTTCATAGAAGTCCCACTTGCTGGATGCTTCTTTGTGGTAGCCTTCACTGGAGAAATCGATAAAACTGCCCCCACAGCGGCTTCCACCATCGAATCCATTGGTGAGACTACAATCTCTATTGCTAGATCTGTTGGTCCAACCATGGCCTCCATTATCGAATTCACTGGCTCACTTGCCAATAGAGGATTCTCATCCTCCATACTCATCGGAGTAGGAAGAAACACGATCGGAGGAGCAACATTCGAAGCCCTAGTGGCAGGACCTCCAGGAATTGAAGAATGAGCAGACAAGGCCCTAGCATGTCTTCTTTGGGCCGAAGACACCTGCAACATCCTCGCTAATGTAGGATCCATATCACTTTCAAAGTTCACACATAAAGCTCCAAGTAAAGGAAATGATAACTGTTGTTATCCTAGTTGTGTCATTTGCTCACCTTCCAAGCATATTTAAAAGAGGGAAGGTGAAGACAAAAAGGCATCTTTTGAATCAATCTCTCTAAAGAACCAACAACTGAGTGGTCCCAGCAACTACGGTTGTTTTCGATAGCCTACGCTGTAAGCTGACATCATTAATCATTGAATGCCAAAAACACAACCTAAAGTAAAAGAGTATGGCAGTCGATTCGAGGTATTACTTAGGAATAGTCCTTTTGTCTGATTCTCAAACTCAGCATTAGGAGATAGTATTATGGTAATAATATAAATATCTTGGATCAGACAAATTAATGATCAAAACACCTTAGACCAGCATAGAAAAGCTAGCATATCAAGGAGAAGAGGTTATTCCCATGCCTGCCAACTGAAAGACAATCCAAGGTATACTTTCAAGCTATTTCTTCCGATAATAGCTCATCTAGCATCCAAGCCTTTTGAACTATCTTGAACGAATAACTCTTTAGCATACTTAGTAGTTTTATTTGAGGATAAGCAACGACCCAGGCATAATCCAATCATAATCAAGCTATTACCCACTCCGCCTAATCTCATGGGAGTAGAAAAGCGGCCTTGATATCGGAATGATGTAATTAGCAGCCAAAAATTAGTAGAATTGCATAACATCCATAAAATATTTTTTCTACAAATATGATAAGCTCCGAGGATCCAAGTAAGTAAAAAAATTTTCTTAGAGAATCCATTGTTGCTCTTCCGTTCTCTGCTAACTTGAGCATCGAAGGATCCTTACTGGAATCAAATCCTCTGGCTCAGACTTTATTTTACAGGTCACTCCAGCATCCTTGTACGAGATCACGCGCTCCACTTCCATAGCCAATAGATTCAAGCAACAATAAGGCTAGCTAGGTGCATAACATAACCCATCGGAAAAATTTCTAAATGCATTGACACATGATAATGAAGCTGATCAAAATGCTTTTTGACATTGGAATTTCAATTGACCTATACTAACAATGCTGATCAAAATACTTTATGACATTGGAATTTACCTAAGCCATAGAATGGAGTGGTACTAATGCTAGATAAAGAGAATTGTCGAAGAAGTTTAAGCTCCTCCATCTAAATATAACCATGAAAGAGTATAAGGAACCAATAAATGAGAAAACATGAAAAGCATTTCCATTATCTTGGAGAAATTATGACTACAAACACAAAAGCCAAGTAAAGCAGCTAATGAGCCCCATTTTGTGAATGTCAAAGATTCCAATATGGTCCAAAGAAATAGTTGTTTCACTCACAATTTATTTGACTGGTCATCTTTGAAGATGATTCGATACGTGAAGATTGGGATTCTATTCATTTTTTTCTCCTGAGGTTGTCTCTATGGGTTCGGATTGTATCTTTTGTGTAAAAGAATGACTTCCTTTCTTTCACGATATTAATTTTGTTAGATCATGCATTAGCCACTTTCAAATCTATGCAAGTAGAAGGAAGAAAGAAATTGGAGTACTTTGAAATTTGTGCAAGGTACAATCTAATGATTGCCATTGTAAAAAGAAGAATATCCGTTCTTTCATGTGAAAGATACAACTTGAACCTTATCTGTTAGATCGTGCATTGGCCACTTTTCAAATCTATGCAAGTAGATGGTGTTAGATATATGTGCCCTAGAAGCCAGAATTGGCTGACACTTGTAATACACTTCTAGGGGTAAAATTGTAATTTTGACTATAATTTATAAAATGGATTATTTTCTATCACACCTGTGTATTTAGTGTCTGTGATATATCCTTTGAGTTAATGGTAATGATAATTCATATTTTCAAGAGTTGAAAATTTAAGACATGAATAATCATTATTAACTCATAAACAGCTCCCGACCATAGGATCATCACGAGGATGGTGATTGATCCGGAAGGTTGGTGTACGATCGCTTCTCTTTAGTAGATGAGTCTTGAGTCTACGGTGTGGAGACACCGGAGTGAGAGTACAGGTACTCGTTAGAGAATGAGGGCACTGAGCGTGACCACCTCGAGTAGTCATTAGGAAGTCTACCTTCTCGTCAATGACTGACTCGATGCTGCAGTAGTGTGTCTGGTTCTTTGACCTGAGATGCATCGGCAGTTCACCTTGAGGGTGTTATAGTTTGACTACACCATTACTCGGTCTCCTAGCCATATGGAACCCTGAGGTGTATGTTGGCTATAGCATGTTCATTGTAGGAACTGGATTGCATCAAGATGGGAATCTATCTACCTCGGTGGTAGAGGAGTAGCCCTATGATGATCATGAGAATCAAGTCCAGAAATCCCATGGCCATGGCAGAGTGAAATAATAGAAAGAGTTTCTATTTAGATTTTCACATTGGACTCGAATCGAATGATTACATCATATGACAGAGACTAGGGTTTGACGAGTTCACCTTAACCCTAATCTGATCGGGGCTCAAGATAGAAGAACTGAATCACACAGGTAGCTGCACCAAGAGGTTCGCATTCAGCTCTGATGGGTTGCCACCATATACTGCTAGGTGTCACTGGTGGATTTTGGGAGCAATTAGAATGATTTAGATGATCGATCATTCTAGCTGTTCGAATCAGAAGAGTTCTGATCCATCGAAAGGAGTTTCGATGATGTCTATGATAGAGATCATGACATATCCCATTACCATACAGAACTGAACCTAACTGGGTCACACAAACAAGGGTTTGAATCTGGTGATCATCAATTGAACTGATCTAGTTCAATTGATCTGAATGAGATTCAATTAGGTTCAAGGAAATCGTGCTAGCACTCGATTGAACCTAACGTTCTTCTTTTACTATCATAAATAAGTTGTCCTGACTGAGCCAAAGGAGTTTGTGCTCAATCAGAGGCCTTCATATGGTCTGACTGGAGGTTGTCCAAGTCAGAATAGGTTGTCTTATTTGTAAGACATTACCTGCCATTTTTGGTCACCTGCCATTTCTTGTTCTTTGACTTTGGTCAAAAGTCTACCTTTGACTGGTCAAACGTTGACCATTCACCCTTTGACTTTTGACCACATGTCATGCACCTATTGGAGAGCTGGTGGGGGCCTGTCCCCCTGCCAGAACCTGGCAAGGAGAAGGGCGCACGCCAAGGGTGGCGTGAGCCCAAGTAGGAGGCGCCTAGGAGTCCTTGTTGGACAAGGACTCCACCTCCCTTTTGGATTCCAATCAGAGTTCTACTAAGAATCCAGTTTGACTGGTCTTAGGCGCCCTCTAAGGAGGAATCCAGGGGTCTCTATTCCAACCAATCAGATTTAGATCTGATTTCACAAAGGGTTGTGATTGGTTGAGAGGAAGAGGAGTTGGATCACAAGAGGTCTATAAATAAGACCCTGCGCCCAACCCTAATTCCAATGCTATTAGATACCCACGCCCCAAGGCTGCCTCTCCCCTCCTTCTCCATGCCATAGTCTCTCTTCTCCTCTTGCTCTCCACGTCCAAAAGGTGTTTTGGACTTAGTTTGGTGCGATTCAGATCAAGGAAAGGCGATCAAAAGCAAGAAGGCTGCGCTGCTGCAAAAGGACGACTGCAGATCTTCAAAAGAGTTTTGAAGATCCTCCAGATCAGATCCAGATCTGATTTTTGGAGGTGTGATAGAGAAGAAGAGGATCTCCAGATCCAACCCGAGTGGATACCGGTAGAGGCCAGGCGCTTGCGTGGCTAAGATCCAGAACCTTCCGCTGCAATCAGGATCATCTACAGGGTAATAGGATTACCCAAATCAGGTAAATTAAATTTGATTTAATTTATCTTATTTTATTTTATTTATTAAAATAATAAGAATCAGATCTGAAACATATCAAGATCTGATTGAGATCAAGAGAAAATTTTTGAAATATATCTCTTGATCTAATCAGATCTGGACGAACCTGGACCGGGAAATCAGGATTTCCCTTCAACTGGTATCAGAGCCATGGTTCTAAATTGTTTAGATCTGATTTTAATTTTATTTTAATTAGAAAATAAAGTGATTTCAGATGTCACATGAGATGTGATCAGATCTGAAATCAGAAAAAATTAAAATTAAATGATTTGGATCTAAGAACATGAAGATATGCATGACTAGTTCTAGAATAGAATAGTTCTATAGAATAGTTTTGCATGTCTTTGATTTAATCTGATTAAATCATATTTTAGATCTTCTTATTTACTATTTTCTGATATTATAAGTGTTATAATAACATCTGATAAACAGCAAATAAAAATTATTTAATTTTAAATATCATATGAGATATGATAGATGCATGACTAGACTAGTTGTAGAATAGTTCTACATAATTGTCTAGATTAGAATTTATTTTGATTAGATCAATTTAAATCTAATTTTTTAGATTATTATGTGATAATTTAGATCTGAAAACATGCATGATTTGATACATGAGATGTATGCAAAATATGCCATGATTAGATCTAAATTTGTATATGAGATATATGATATAGATCTGATAACTGTTTTGTAGTATTGACATGTTCCTGATTAAGGCGTTCCTCTTGGCCGTCCGGTCATAAGAACGAAGAAGGGTTTAAAGGCCCTCTCTTCCCATTCGATGGGGTGTTCTTATGACGTGTAGGGGTGCTGCGTGTTCGTCCTTAATCAGAAACCCAAAACTTACTTTCTGCAAAACCCTAGATCCTGAAACCCTAGGATTTATTGTGCATATTTTGTTTATGAACCCAACTTAATTAAGAATTAAGTTTATGGAATATTAATTAGGTCTAAAATTGAGAATTTCAGATCTAAGACATATTCATAATACTGGGTTCGGGCTTGGGTAGCTCAATTAGGTCTAAGCGGTTGATCAAACCGAATCAAGAGTTGGTTAGATGGGATCAACAATGCTTAAATTGACCAGCCTAATAGGATTAAGTCTGGGTCAAGATCGAGTCACGATCAAGCAAGACCTAATTAGGCTCAGAGGTTAGAGTCTGGATTGTAGGCTAACCCAATTGGTTCTGACTCAACAATTTGGTGTCTAAGGTAAGTTTGGCACAGACGACCGACTGGTTTTTAATTGGAAGCTACTCGACCTGAATGCGTTCTTGTGCGAGTTAACGGCATATTCCTTCCACCGGTCTCACTTACCTGGCCATATCTGTTGACACAGTTCTGATCTGAGGTGGTCAATAATCCGAGCTGAACCCATGCCACTAGGTTAGTCATAATTGTTATGACTAAGCCAAGTCTAGTTTAATGAGACCTGAATCAATTCTCCCTAAGAAAAGATTAAGTCTGAGGTCTTCCACCATTGTAGACGTGCGGGCCCTTCCCGGGGTTGATTGTTCTCGGCTGGATACAGTGGCTCAGTTGCACCGGGAAGACGCAACCATGTCTATTAGGCATTGGATGCTATGGGCTGGAGGATGAGTTGGGCTCAATATTCCGGATACGGTGAGAGACCCAATTAGGAACCCAGTCTATGCAAATGGTGGGTCTGACTTAACTAAGGAGTGGATCAATATTCCGGATACGGTGAGATTCATGAATTAGAGACCAAGTTTGGGTGCACCATGATTAGAGAATCATTGAACAAGAGTTGTTCACTCATTGGCTAACCCATCACCAATAACTGTTAGGTGAGGTGATGAGTCAGTTGGTGAGACCGCACCACCCACTAGAAATCATCAATCGTGGAGATTTTCGCATCTCTACAGAGGGAGTGTAGGGATCCGAGAAAATAGTGGGAGCTAATTTGTTTAAAAATAAAATCCCTAAACAAATTGGTCAAGTCAAAATTACAGTATCTAACTAGAATCTTTGACTCTCTACAGGAAAATGTCTGCGTCCAACCCACTGGCACGTATCCTAGACACACATAGACTGACTGGACCCAATTATAAAGATTGGCTCAGGAACTACAAAATTGTTTTGGGTTCAGAGAAGTTAACACATGTTTTGGACCAGGACCCTCCCACCTTACCAGCTCGTCCATCCACTGAACAGAGAGCGTCTCTGGAAAAATGGATTGACGAAGACAATAAGGCCAGATACTACATGTTGGGCTCGATGTCTGATGAGCTCCAGCGCCAACATGAAGATATCGGGACTGCTCGCCAAATGTTGGCTCACCTGCAGGAGATGTTTGGTGAACAGAGTCGCGCAGCCAAATATCAAGTCACGAAATGACTTTTTAAGGCTAAGATGCGTGATGGGCAGTCAGTCCAAGATCACTGTCTGACAATGATCAAGGACATGGAAGAGCTTGAGAAGCTCGGTGTGAAGTTGGACTTGGATCTTGCAGAACGATATTATTCTGCAATCCTTGACTGATGCATATGGGCAATTCATCATGAATTACCACATGCATAAACTTCAAAATTCCTTGGCCGAGTTGAATGAATATGCTGGTTACCGCTGAGCTTTCTATGAAAGGTTCTAAAGGCTCAGTTCTTGCTATGGAACGGACTTCTTCCAAAAGAAAGTCTTATGGAAAGAAAAAGAAGTCTGTGAAAAAGCAAAAGGTAGAAGGATCAAAGAAGAAGAAGGCAGAACCGAAGAAGAAGGTCGATGGCAAAGGAAAGTGTTTCCATTGCAACAGCGACGGCCATTGGAAGCGGAACTGCCCTACTTACCTGGCCACCCTGAAGAACAAGAAGGAAGGTCCTTCTGGAGGTATGCTCGTTATTGAGTCTAACCTTACGGTTTCTTCTGCATCCAGTTGGGTGCTTGACTCTGGTTCTAGTGCTCATCTGTGCACTTCTATGCAGGGTCTTGAGGATAGCAGGAGGCTGAGGGATGGAGACATGATCCTACGCATCGGTAATGGAGCAAGAGTTGCTGCAGTAGCCGTGGGAACATACCCTCTGCGATTACCATCTGGTTTAGACTTAGTTTTAAAAGACTGTTATTATGTGCCTGCAGCTAGCAGGAATTTGATTTCTGTTTCATGCTTAGCACAAGAAGGTTATGTGATCACCTTCTTTAAGGACCATTGTAACATTCTTTATGAAAGAAATAAAATTGCAAATGGTTTCCTTGTTAATGGTCTTTATCAGTTGCATATTGATGTACCTGTTTTAACTATCGAGCAAAACGTGAATGCCAAACGACCTAGGGATAGTCCAAACGACAGATATCTATGGCACCTGAGATTAGGTCATATAGCAGAAGATAGGATTAACAAATTGGAGAAAAATGGGCTATTGAGTCCATTGACTTTTGAGTCATATCCAACTTGTGAATCTTGTCTTCAAGGCAAAATGACTAAACTCCCTTTTGTTGGACATGGGGAGAGGGCCACAGATCTCCTTGCCCTAGTACATACTGATGTGTGCGGCCCATTCGATGTGCCGGCTAGAGGCAATTTTGTCTACTTCATTACCTTTACCGATGATCTGTCTAGGTATGGGTATGTGTATCTTATGAGACATAAGTCTGAAGCCTTTTGAAAAGTTCAAAGAATTCAGACATGAAGTAGAAAAACAAACTGGAAAACCCATTAAGGTTCTTCGATCAGATCGAGGAGGTGAATACCTTAGCCGGGAATTCCTAGACTATCTTAAGGAAAATGGCATAGTCTCTCAATGGACTCCACCAGGAACACCTCAACTCAACGGGGTTTCAGAACGGAGAAATCGGACTCTATTGGATATGGTTCGATCCATGATGAGCTTCACAGACCTCCCAGATTTTCTTTGGGGACATTCATTATTAACTTCAATCTATTTACTGAATAGGGTTCCCTCTAAAACCGTTCCTACCACACCGTATGAGATATGGCACGGTAAGAAACCAAGTCTGAGTCATCTCAGAATTTGGGGTTGTCCGGCTTATGTCAAAAGACAACAAGCGGACAAGTTAGAGTTTAGGTCCTTTAGAGCTCGATTCATAGGATATCCTAAAGAGTCATTAGGATACTATTTCTACATTCCAGAAGACCACAATGTGATTGTGAGTCGACATGCCATATTTCTTGAAAAATAGTTTATTCAAGATAGTGGCATTGGAAAGCAGATTAAGCTTGATGAGAAAGTCTCACAAGCAGAACGAGCTAAGGACCAAGTGGAACCAAATCAGGTTGAGCCAATAAGAACACTACCTCCTCCACCTCGTAGATCGGAAAGAGTTTCCCGTCCCCCTGAAAGATACTTAGGTATTATTTCAGAGGACGTAGAGGAAATGTTCCTCATAGGTAATGGTGCTCATGGTGATGATCCCAAAACCTACAACGAGGCGATATCAGATATCGACTCCGAGAAATGGCTTGAGGCAATGAAGTCAGAAATTGACTCGATGCACTCAAACCAAGTCTGGACCTTGGTAGATCCACCAGAAGGTATAGTACCTATTGGGTGTAAATGGATCTTCAAGAGAAAGATTGGTGCAGATGGGAATGTGGAGACATTCAAGGCTAGACTGGTGGCAAAAGGTTATAGTCAACGTGAAGGCATTGACTATCAGGATACCTTTTCCCCGGTAGCTATGCTAAAATCCATCCGCACATTGCTTGCTGTTGCAGCCTATTTCGATTATGAAATATGGCAAATGGACGTGAAAACGGCATTCCTAAATGGATATCTTGAGGAAGATATCTATATGGAACAGCCGCTAGGTTTCACATCCAGTGATACTGATCACAAGGTTTGCAAGCTGCAAAGGTCCATATATGGACTTAAGCAAGCATCTCGGAGCTGGAACACTCGTTTCAATGATGTGATCAAAAAGTTTGGTTTCATCAAAAATGAAGAGGAACCATGTGTTTTCAAAAGGGTCAGTGGGAGCGCTGTTGTCTTCCTCGTATTGTACGTGGATGACATCCTCCTTATTGGGAATGATATTCCCATGTTGACATCAGTCAAGATGTGGTTGTCCAAGGAATTCTCCATGAAAGACCTAGGTGAAGCATCCTTTATTCTAGGAATTAAGGTCTATAGGGATAGACCGAATAGGATGCTAGGACTTTCACAGAAGATGTACATAGAGGAAGTACTAAAGAGGTTTAGTATGGAAAACTCTAAGAGGGGATTAATACCCTTCAGACATGGTATTCATCTTTCCAAGAAGATGTGCCCCAGCACACCTGAGGAAATAGAACGCATGAGCAAGATCCCTTATGCTTCTGCAATAGGGAGCCTCATGTATGCCATGCTATGTACACGACCTGATATAGCCCATGCTGTGAGTGTCACAAGCAGATATCAGTCAAATCCAGGTGAAGAACACTGGACTTCTGTGAAATGTATCCTTAAGTACTTGAGAAGAACTAAGGATATGATGTTGGTCTTTGGTAACGGAGAACTCCAAGGTCCAGGGATACACAGACTCGGACTTCATGTCCGATATAGATGATCGAAAGTCGACATCTGGCAGACTGTTTGTGCTGGAAGAGTTCCAAGCAAACGGTGATACCATCTCATCCGCGATTACCTTGAGAAAGGTTACGTTGAGGTCAAGAGAGTCAACTCCGCAGATAATGTGGCAGACCCACTTACAAAGCCGTTGGGCCAGCAGAAGATCGAAGCCCACCTTGAGAAGATGGGACTTAGACTTGTAGCCAATTGGCTTTAGGACAAGTGGGAGATTGTTAGATATATGTGCCCTAGAAGCCAGAATTGGCTGACACTTGTAATACACTTCTAGGGGCAAAATTATAATTTTGACTATAATTAATGAAATGGGTTATTTTCTATCACACATGTGTATTTAGTGTCTGTGATACATCCTTTGAGTTAATGGTAATGATAATTCATATTTTCAAGAGTTGAAAATTTAAGACATGAATAATCATTATTAACTCATAAACAGCTCCCGACCATAGGATCATCACGAGGATGGTGATTGATCCGGAAGGTTGGTGTACGATCGCTTCTCTTTAGTAGATGAGTCTTGAGTCTACGGTGTGGAGACACCGGAGCGAGAGTACAGGTACTCGTTAGAGAACGAGGGCACTGAGCGTGACCACCTCGAGTAGTCATTAGGAAGTCTACCTTCTCGTCAATGACTGACTCGATGCTGCAGTAGTGTGTCTGGTTCTTTGACCTGAGATGCATCGGCAGTTCACCTTGAGGGTGTTATAGTTTGACTACACCATTACTCGGTCTCCTAGCCATATGGAACCCTGAGGTGTATGTTGGCTATAGCATGTTCATTGTAGGAACTGGATTGCATCAAGATGGGATCTATCTACCTCGGTGGTAGAGGAGTAGCCCTATGATGATCATGAGAATCAAGTCCAGAAATCCCATGGCCATGGTAGAGTGAAATAATAGAAAGAGTTTCTATTTAGATTTTCACATTGGACTCGAATCGAATGATTACATCATATGACAGAGACTAGGGTTTGACGAGTTCACCTTAACCCTAATCTGATCGGGGCTCAAGATAGAAGAACTGAATCACACAGGTAGCTGCACCAAGAGGTTCGCATTCAGCTCTGATGGGTTGCCACCATATACTGCTAGGTGTCACTGGTGGATTTTGGGAGCAATTAGAATGATTTAGATGATCGATCATTCTAGCTGTTCGAATCAGAAGAGTTCTGATCCATCGAAAGGAGTTTCGATGATGTCTATGATAGAGATCATGACATATCCCATTACCATACAGAACTGAACCTAACTGGGTCACACAAACAAGGGTTTGAATCTGGTGATCATCAATTGAACTGATCTAGTTCAATTGATCTGAATGAGATTCAATTAGGTTCAAGGAAATCGTGCTAGCACTCGATTGAACCTAACGTTCTTCTTTTACTATCATAAATAAGTTGTCCTGACTGAGCCAAAGGAGTTTGTGCTCAATCAGAGGCCTTCATATGGTCTGACTGGAGGTTGTCCAAGTCAGAATAGGTTGTCTTATTTGTAAGACATTACCTGCCATTTTTGGTCACCTGCCATTTCTTGTTCTTTGACTTTGGTCAAAAGTCTACCTTTGACTGGTCAAACGTTGACCATTCACCCTTTGACTTTTGACCACATGTCATGCACCTATTGGAGAGCTGGTGGGGGCCTGTCCCCCTGCCAGAACCTGGCAAGGAGAAGGGCGCACGCCAAGGGTGGCGTGAGCCCAAGTAGGAGGCGCCTAGGAGTCCTTGTTGGACAAGGACTCCACCTCCCTTTTGGATTCCAATCAGAGTTCTACTAAGAATCCAGTTTGACTGGTCTTAGGCGCCCTCTAAGGAGGAATCCAGGGGTCTCTATTCCAACCAATCAGATTTAGATCTGATTTCACAAAGGGTTGTGATTGGTTGAGAGGAAGAGGAGTTGGATCACAAGAGGTCTATAAATAAGACCCTGCGCCCAACCCTAATTCCAATGCTATTAGATACGCCCCAAGGCTGCCTCTCCCCTCCTTCTCCATGCCATAGTCTCTTCTCCTCTTGCTCTCCACGTCCAAAAGGTGTTTTGGACTTAGTTTGGTGCGATTCAGATCAAGGAAAGGCGATCAAAAGCAAGAAGGCTGCGCTGCTGCAAAAGGACGACTGCAGATCTTCAAAAGAGTTTTGAAGATCCTCCAGATTAGATCCAGATCTGATTTTTGGAGGTGTGATAGAGAAGAAGAGGATCTCCAGATCCAACCCGAGTGGATACCGGTAGAGGCCAGGCGCTTGCGTGGCTAAGATCCAGAACCTTCCGCTGCAATCAGGATCATCTACAGGGTAATAGGATTACCCAAATCAGGTAAATTAAATTTGATTTAATTTATCTTATTTTATTTTATTTATTAAAATAATAAGAATCAGATCTGAAACTTATCAAGATCTGATTAAGATCAAGAGAAAATTTTTGAAATATATCTCTTGATCTAATCAGATCTGGACGAACCTGGACCGAGAAATCAGGATTTCCCTTCAGATGGAAGAAAGCAATTGGAGTACTTTCAAATTTGTGTAAGGTACAATCCAATGATTTCCATTGTAAAAAGAAGAATATCCATTCTTTCATGCGAAAGATACAACTTGAACCTTGTCTCCATACCATCATTTCATTTTTCAAATTGATTAATACCAAAGGTTGGTTGTTGATTGGTAATCATCATATTTGGATTTGTTCAAAATTGTTAGGACTATTGGTGCATAATATTGCATAGAATCCTTCTGCAAAGAGAATTATATCTATGCAAGGACTAATCTAAAATAAAAGATAAACTTTGAATTTATCTAAAATATATCATATAAATAAGAATTTTAAATTGACTTACTTAGGGCCTAGTTGAATTGGCTCATTGATTTCAAGAAGTAGAAACAAAAGATCTAGAAGCATGTGATCATTGTCCTAAGGCAAATTTCCAACCCTCATGCCGATGTTTATCAAAAATTTTATCCTAAGATATGATTGAGATACCCTCTCTTAGAGCATGATCGTAGACAAGGTTAACAATTTTTTGTTGATACTCAACAATAGAATGAGTAAGAGATGAAAAGAGCAAGAGAGAGAGAGAGAGGGAGAGTTTGCAGACTGCTGGACTTTCGGAGAAAGAAAAGAAAGATTGTTTATCTTTGAATATCCCATAGGCTAGTAATAAATAAATATAAAAAAAAATAAAATATTTTATTATCATCATGCATGCACCATGCCATGCCATACCGTGATTCATGCATGCGAGCCGAGTTGGGCCAAGCTAGCATGCGTGTGTGAAATATAAAATCCACATCCTCCAAGGCCCCCTAAGCAAAGGTGGGAAAGGAGTGATAGTTTATAAGAGTATGTAAAATTTTATCCTTTTACAATGTGGAACTAAACTCTAGAAAGAATTTTAGGGTCCTTTAGAGGGAAGGGAAATTTTGAGTTTTCCCTCCAAAACTTTAACACACAAAACATGTGAAATAAAGAAATGCAACATCATTTACCAAGGGAAAAGGAACAAGAGCTTTATCTCCTGTAGAGCCTAAACTTTACCCATGATTATTTGATGCTATGCTTTTAAGAGAACTTTATGGCTAGTGCTGGTATTTCTGAGGGTGAAGAGCTTTCCATGGAAAGCCATGTGGAATGGACTTGCAAGCAATGAATTTAATCTTAGAAGAAAGCATTATCACAGAGCTTGAAGATTCCCGCTAAGGGCCTGTTCTTTTGTGAGTAAATATCATAGAAAAGTTAGTCTATTTTCTCTTTGACCAACTTATCAATGTTCTCATATTTTTTAAGATGGAAAAGTTACTTTCCCTTAGGTAGCATTTACCTATGAATTGGAGAAATTTTTAGGTGGACTCATTCTATCGTAGACAAAGTCTTTTGTCGATTTTGACTGGCTACTTTTCATCTCATAGCTAATCATGATCAATTAGAATTAGCAATTAATGAATAATCAAATGATGTATAAATTTTTTATTGGCTTTGTCTATGGTAGAATGAGTCTACCTAATAATTTCTCTATAAAATGAAAAAAAATCCTACTCATCTTGGAGGTGGCTAAATCATTTCCTATCAGCAAGTAAAATAGGTATTTAATTTTATACCAAAAATATCCCATCCTCATTTCTAATGTTCCCATCATTCAATGCTTAATAACTTACTCATCCATTTTTTCCAAATCTAAAAAACATAAGGAGTATTATAGAAAATATGAATAAATTTTAACAACTTATCCATAAAAGTAGTAATGCAAAAGAACATAGGAAACAGATTTTGGAATAACATTTTCATGCATAAAAGAACATAAGTAAATTATTTTTCTGTCTAAATGTTGCTTAAAAAATATTTACCTAGAAAAATATAGATTTCTAAGTAAATTTTTTACTTGCAAAAGAATGGACCCTAAAAGGAATTAGGCACAATATTTGTTGTTAATTATTGCTACATGGCTAGTAACAACTCCTTGCCACATGATACCTAGACTACCAATGCATATGCCATGGCCTGTAGAAGACATTGGTTAGGCACTCATTTGATATAAATAGAGATCAAATGAGGAGAATTGATGAACAATATCACCTATTGTTATATTTTAGTTAAAAGTTGTTATATATTAATACAACAGCTTAATAATTATGACTATAATGGTGAGGATCCATATGGATGTGTGTTTGTTCCCATATCGACTATATACTGGATAGATCTTGGGTACTTATACATAACCAAGAAATTCAAATAATATTTTTCAACTAATCTTTTTGGTTGAGATAATAGATTGTTCCAAATAGTATTAGAGTGGATTTGACCCATGATGTATATGGACTAGAGAACATAATAATACGAGTCCATTGGAGCTAACCATGGGCCGATTGTGGTGCTTGTGATTAGATTTTAACATATTTAAGATGTCGGGACTTAAATTAAGTGAGTATATGAGAACTTATGTGGATGTGTGTTTAATCCCATACTAGCTATATATTGATTAAATATTGGGTATTTATATATGTTGTGGGAGTCTGGCCAAGACACTACCATCTCAGGACCTTTTCTATATGACTTGCATTACACTCGATCACGTATAGATACCATAAGAGAAAGAAAGAAGAATAAAAGATAAGAGATAGTAAATAATCAAGTACGTAGAGTAGACTAAGATCTACCTCCATGGAGCATACAAACTTTACTATGAGAGAAATAAAATCAAATAAATACAAGAGAAACTTATCACTTAATACTTGTACAAAAGTCTTTCAATAAGAAGCCTCAAAATCTTTATAAAAGTTTTCTAAAATCTTTTAAGAAATCTTTCAGTATCTCCAGAATGTCACTAGTTTTTCGATGTAATAAACGGCTCATCAATTAGAGTTATATAGACTCCAAAATCATCAAAATAGTATTTTAGTAGCAAACACAATCCTAAACACATCCGAGAACTATTTTGAACCATTCAATCATGATTAGTTCGAACTAGAGCCATCCTCTTGTGCAATAAGCCTCCAGATCATGCCCAAATTCATTCTAGATCTCATTTTAGGCTTATTGTAGATCGAATCTCGAGATGTTTTCCTCAACAATCTCCATCTCAACTAGATATTCGACCTCCACCAATCTTTAAAAACCTATGATCTATCTCGCCTTCATGTCTTGAGGCATGTCTGTTGTTTAAAGGATGGGCAAACATAGGATTCGATCCAGAATACTCAATCCCATCTCCATCATGGGCTATGTCCATTTTGACCAAAGACCTACTTGGAGAAGTCTCTTGCGATAATAGAAACTTCACTTTATGATGTTGGCTGTCATCCTCCTGAGTCTCCTATCTCATGCTTGATCCACCTCCACCTGGAGCTCTATCTTGCACTGGGCTTTCCATCATGAGGTAGTGTCTTCCATACTTTCTTCCTCTAATCATGAACCTACTGCTGCGCATGACTTTTAAGATTCCTCCAGGTTTCCATCTGAAGCTGATTAAATTCAGTCTACTTAGTAAGATTAGATTCTTTTTAAAGCTGGATATATATCGGACCCCATCCATCTTCTTTACTATTTCATCATAGAGCTTCATGTTGATCGTTCCACTATCCTTGATCTCATAGCTCGATCCATCTGACAGAAACATAGTGCCCTCACTAGTCTTCAAGAAGTCGAATAGCTCCTCTCTGCAACATACATGATGGAAATAAGTAGAATCCATAATCCATTGAAAGAAAAAAATAGATATCTCATCAATTATAAGAAGGACATCATCATTACCTTTTATATCACTACTGACCATCGCCATAGTAGCCTATATCCAATCTTTGAGTTATGGGCAATCTCTGACACGATGTCCTAACTCATCACATCGGTAGCACCTAATCTTGCTGGGATTCCTTATTTTAGACCTGGATCGCCTACCTTGCGATCTCCTATTGCTTCATCTACTACCATCTACTCTTCTAAAAACTGTCAAAGCTAAGCTACCACCATCTGAGCTCGAAGCTGGATTCTTCCTTCTGAGAATCTTGTTCTAGAGAATCACCATAGTAACCTCATCCATTTTGATGGTGCTCTTCTCCACTAGAAGAGTAGTCACCAAAGACTCATATGAAGGAGGAAGTGATGCTAACAAGATCAATATCCTGATCTTCTTCTTAACTTTTTTGCCAATACTGAGGAGGTCGGTGAAGATTTTCTATAAGTTGGATAGATGCTCCTGCATGCTTTGACCTTCGTCCATCCATAGCTGGTAAAACTGTCTCAAAAAAAAAATAGCATGTTAGTGAGCGACTTTATCATGTACAACTCTTCGAGCTTCATCCATATCACTGTCGAAGAAGTCTCATCAAGTACATAGATCACCACATCATCCATTAGGTAAAAGCGGATTATGCTCACTGTCTGCATTTAGAGCTACTTCCAATCCTGCACCTTCATGGTAGCCAACATCTTCTCATACATGAGAGCATCAATCAAACCTTGTTGGATGAAGACATCCTTCACCCTTTCTTATCAGCAGGAGAAATTGCTCTTCTCATCAAACTAACTGATCTCCATCTTGATTGGACTTATTTTCTCCATCTTCTTCAATCTTGATTAATACCATCATGATCTAGGCAATAACGTGCACTGGTATCATCTTGCTCTAATATCATTATGGGAGTCTGGCCAAGACACCATCATTTTAGGATCTTTTCGATACCACTTGTATTATACTCGATCACGTGTAGATACTGTAAGAAAAAAAGAATAAAAGATAAGAGATAATATATAATCAAGTACATGGACTAAATCAAGGTCTACCTCCATGGGGTGTGTAAACTTCACTAAGAGAAATAAAATCAAACAAATACAAGAAATATTTTTCACTCAATTTTTGTATAAAAGTCTCTCAATATGAAGCCCAAAATCCTCATAAAAGCTCTCTAAAATCTCTCAGGAAGCCTCTTCCCACCTTTAGAATGTCACTAGCTTTTTGATGCAATAAATAGTTTGTTAATCAGAGTTATATAGACTATAGAATCATCAAAATAGTATTTCAGTAGAAAATTTAGTTTTAAATACATTCGAGAATCATTCTAGACCGTTCGATCATGATCGGCTCGAACTAGAGTCATCCGATCATGCAATAAGTCTTCTGATCATGTCTAGATTCGTTCTGAATCTCATTCTGAGTTTATTGTAGACCAAATTTTGAAGCATTTTCTTTAATAATATAGAGTCAAGAAATCCAATTAATGCTTTCTAACTAATCTATTTTGGGTGAGACCCTATATTGTTATAATAATTACACTACTAACACCAAGTTCTAGCTAGATAAAACTTGATAGCTATGTTTTTGGCAAGTTCTTCTAATGATTATCACGAAAGAGTATAATTTTTCCTTAAAAAAGGATTTATAGTGTTTTTGACTTCAAAATAAGTTATTATTTATGGATTAAAAAATAAGTCATCGTGTAGGAGACATGCTCCTCAAAAAAGGGATGTGGACTGGGCTAGGTTAGCTAGTGGCAAGCTTAAGAACTTACAGTTTCTAGAGTTTTGACTATTGAAAAATATATCATAAAGTCAATCATCTAGGTTATAGATGGTTGAACTGATTGTAAATGTACTTAAATTTTTATAAATAAATAAAATTATTATTCTAATAATTTTATTACTTTATGCATCTTTCTATAATGAACTCTTCTGTGATGAAGTTCTTAGAATTATTTAGACTCAATAAAGAAGAATTTATCATTTAGTCCTTAAACCTGATCATGATCAAATGATACGTTGTTATCAAGAACGATAATGTAATCGAGTGTAGATTGTTGCATGCCGTATTTATTGGTTGTCCTCTTAATCAAGGAGTATAGAGATACTGGCATGGCATGCAAGTAAAGTGTAGGATATATTTCACTGATCATGATCAAACTATGGAACTCACTGCTGCCAAGAGTTACTCGTGAAGGATATGAGTATAAGTGTCCCTTAGATCTAAGATCACCATGGTGACTTGCAAGCAACTCACTGCACTTAGGTACCAGACTATCTAAATTTCGAATTCAATGACCGAAGGCTACTGGGTGCAGTAAAATACTTGTGAAATCGATGTATGAGTCAAGATGGAATTGACCCCTCCAAGTGTTGGAGCAAGTGCATCACTGTATTTCAATTTAGCAAAATCTTGGCTGGGGTGGTCCATATGATGGACATTGAATTTTGAAATACAATGTATAAAATTTTTTAGGATTGGTGGTAAATCCTAGATCATCCTTTAAGCATTAAGGTCAAGGGGATAAATTATACAGTAACCATATGCCATAGGTTTGTCGATGTTGTATTGCAACTATTCGACTTATCTGGACATCAGGTATCATTGCTAGATGGTCACATCGATTAGTATAGAAAATTAATTTTTATGCTATCGACTTAGGATTTGAACATATAAGATCATACACAATAGGAGTTTCTATCTGATCTGATGGTTGATTATGAGTCTCAATGGTTTGGGACTCTGTGATAAGAGTCCCATTAGACTGAAACTCTATGATCGAAAGTCTCATTGGACTAGGACTCTATCTTCATGGGTCCCATTGGATTGAAACTCTGATATTATTAAAGGATTTATTAGCAATTAGATTACTGATTTGCTCAATTTAATTGAGTGACAAGGATTCGATCAAATCTGATTGAATTTGATTCGATTGGGCTTGATCCGATTAGGTTATGTGATAACCTAATTGCTATGGAAGATTGGATCCTGATTTGATTAGGAACTGGACCTAATTAATTTTTAATTTGATTAAAAATTTATTAAATTAGGTTAAGTCTAATTTGATTAGGTTTGACCTAGTCTGATTGCATTTGGAAAATTGGTTTAGTTGGAATCAATTTGAACCAATTCAAAGCAAGTTTGAACTTTGAATTCAAATTCTCCGTGCACCACACTTTGACCCATGACTGCCTCTCTCATGAAAATTCAGAATTTGCATGATAGTTTCCCACACCAAGATGAGTTTTTGCATCCACCCTCTATTCTCTCTTTGACCTGGTCTAAGTGTTAGACCGGTTCAAACGAAATTGAATTTTGAATTCAATTGATAGTTGGTTTGGTTGAAACCTTCTAACCCTCTCATCCTTATACTCTTCTCCATGCACCCTTATGGCATTATCACACATCTTTGTGCATTTCAATGTGTGGATGGATAGATGGAGAGTCCTTCTATGCGTCAAACATCCTAGTGTGGGTGTTGTAATTGGATAAGAAGCTCTTTGAATTTTGAATTCATGAGATTGATTGAAACAAGTTCAACCATCTCTCCGTATCTCTTCCATGCTGATTTTTCATCTTTTTGGTCGCCAATTTAAGATGGGAATTTTTGTGCGTACGAAAAAAAGAGTGTGGTTTTCATGAGGGGTTTCTGAGAGAGAGAAATCCTAGGAAGGGCACTTCTCATCTGGGCATGAGTAAAGTAAAAAAGGGAGAGAAACCTTCATGTGCCATCTTATTCCTCTAATGCCATCTTCTTAATTTTCTTCTTTGATCACCCATCAAAAGGTGTTTTGAGAGTGGGTGTTTGGTAGAAGAAGAGTCCCTTGATCCATGAAAATTTGTTTCATGAAAAATTCCAATAAGAGGGCATGAAAGAATGTTCAGGCATTAGGAATTTTGGTGTGTGAAATCCTAGAGTTGAGACTCAGGGTTAGGATGGTGAGTTTTAGCGCTGTGAATGCTAGATCACCATCAATTTTTTTTTCACCACCACCACGTTATCCTTCGAAATACATCTACTGATCTTCTAAAGCATACGGAAGATTGAGAAGTAGATCGTCGATCAGATCAACGAAGATCGACCGTCGAAGGCTTTGATGAGGAGCTAGCACTCTGATGGAGTTGGTCAGAACCAGGAGTTTTGTGTGGACCAACCATAAAGGCCGGACGAGTATGTGGTTGTAGCACAATACCAGAACTTCTTTCAATAGATTTGGATTATGGAGATCATCTATCCATGTATAGGTATTGTATTCTGAACACATGATCGGTCAGCAAATATGATTTGCTGATCGAGTGCATTTAATTTTTAATTATATATCAGCATGTCTAGATCCTAGTGTAGGATTATTGATGTGATCAATGCATATGTAGAATTAATTCTAGATTAATTTTTCTTCCACTGCAATTAAAATTTTAAAAAATTTTGAAAAGCATGCCTAAAATCCTGCACGGTTTCCAACAATGGTATCAAAGCAATGATTGCTTGACATGCTTATATGTATTTTGAAAAATTAAATGTATAAATGCATATATGATATGTTTTAGATTCATAATTTATGATTGTGGATATCTGGAGCTAGATAGAATATGCAATCAAACTGGCTTGGGCTCAAATTGAGCTAGCTCGGGCTCAAATCAAGCCACTTATCTCAGGCCATTTGAGACTATGCCCAGCTTGGATACGCTGTTGAGCTAGCTTGGGCTCAAATCGAGCTAGCTCAGTACTGTATCGAGCCAGCTATCTTAGAAAGATAGAAGCTGTGCTCGGGTGAGTTGCTATCGAGCTAGCTCATCATCTGATCATCTGATCAAGCCGACTCGATGGTGATGAGCACATATGGATAGGATCCAAAGGGTTTTATGATTTTTATTAAAATGGTTTCAATTAAAAATTAAACATGAATGTGTTAGATTAGATCTAATATGTAATTCATGGTTTAATTTTAGTTTCCATTATTTTCTATTATGAAACATGCAATAGGATTGCTGTTTATGAAATGAGCTGATCCATTTTTGAAAAGAGTCAACCCATTTGGTGAATAAAAAATAAAATCTTTCAAAATTAAAAAATATTTTTGAAATGTTGAACCCCAATCCATCAGCCCAATAACTTAATTAAAAGAATTAAGTGTTGTCTTATAGGATCTAGAATTATAAATTAAAGATCCTAAGACAAAATCATAAATTTGTGGGTTAAAGGGTTAGATGAATTAGGTCCATTAAATGGGTTAGACCTAAGGTTAGTTAAAGAATGAACTTAACTAGAGTAATTGATCAAATCTAACCAAATGTTGAATTAGATTAGGTCAAAGACACTCTAGATTCAACTTTAATAGTTATAGTTGGATGAGTCCATATCTTTAACAAAGACCAAGATGGACTTGATTCATGGCTAAGCAGTCCAGTCCGAAATTACTAAGTTGATTAGATTGAACTTAATTAATTGGTTGGTGTCTAAGATAAGTTTGACGGTCAAGACCAGTAATTTTTAACTAAGAGCTACTCGCACTGATTCAATCTTTGACAAGTTAATGGCATATCTCTTCCATTGATATCACTTACCTGGCCTACATGGTCGATTAGGATTTAATTAGATCACTTGATGATTCGAACTAACCCACGTCATTAGGAATTAGTTTAATTGATTTCAATCAGTAAGACTAATTTAGGTATCCATAGACCTAAATTGATCATCATCCTAACCTGTTGACTTGGTGAAGTCAGTGGGAGGATTTGACTTAGTGAAGTCAGTGAAAGAAAATTGATCCATATCCTTTCTATCCTTAAATCATATATAACCTAAATTCTTTAAATTATTAGATTTTTAAAATGATAAAGTTATGATGACAACTAAGTCATAGCCTCCCATTAAGGTGAATAGTAATGAATCCAATTTTCTAGGTGAACATTGGAGGTGCCTTACACCTAGTGTTCATCTGGATGTTGGAATTATTGTTCATCAGATGATAATTAGGTCGCACTCTTCGAACGGCAATTAGGTTAGCTGGAGCTTTCCTTAGGCCTGATTTTCATTCGTTTGATGTATTGAACTTAATTATATTAATGGTTGGATCTAACCAGATCCTTTCACTGAAAGCCATGGCCTACTGAATTAGCTTCTGGGATAAAATCTAATTACTAAAAATTATTTAAAGAAATAATTAATTATGAACCTACCTATAGATGCACACGGATTAGCTAGAGCTTTTTTTGAGCCCGTTTATAGTCTATGTAGATTCTAGTAACCATTAAGAAGTTAGTGTAATTTTTCAAATTGGCGGTAGAGGCTACCAATTCGTAAAAATAGTGGAAGAACCTTCAGACTAAAGTTTAATTTTTTAGGATTAATTAATTCAAATACTAATAAGATTTTATATTTTTCTTTCAGATAAATAGAATGGCTAGTATAAGTCTGCTCTATTTATTATTGGACAGTGACAAGCTTTTAGGATCTAATTATGAGGAGTCTGGTATTGACCCTAATCAGGTAGACCCAAAGAAAAATGGTCTTCTTGACCCGAATAGACTAAACAAAAGAAATTAGCAAGTGATTACTAGACAAGAATGTTATATGATAATATCTTGCAATTTTTCTATTTATGATAAATCTACTTGGGTATTAGATACCGAAAGTTTAGTTCACATATGCAATTCATTGCATAGACTTCAAATTGATAAAAAATTTGAGAACGATAATAGATTTCTTAATGTTGGGGATGGAAGTAAAGTTTCAGTCCTAGCATTAGAAACTCTTGAGCTTATTTTCAAAATTAATAGTATCATTTTAAGTAATTATCACTATTATCCATCTTTTATGATGAACATAATATCTGTTGAACTTTTGGCCCAAGATGGTTATTGTTTATCAATAAAAAAATTATTGTGATATCATTATAAATGATATTACAGTAATGTGAGGACAATTAAGAAATAGCATTTATATTTTATCACAGCCTATTAGTATAATATACATGTTAAATAAACATCCAAAACTAGATAATGTCATCAATGTCTATCTTTAGCATTGTCGGCTCGGTCATATAAATAAGAATAGGATCAACAGATTTGTCAAGGAGCGTATCCTTAACATCAATGATTGTGAATCATTGACTACATATGAGTCCTGCCATCTTGGTAAAATGAGCAAATCATCTTTTACTGGAAAGGATGAGCATACCACTGAACTTCTGGATCTAGTACATAATGATATATGTGGACCTATAAACACATGTGTTAGAGATAGGTTCTACTACTTTATTACATTAACTGATGATCTATTTGGATATGGGTATGTCTATCTTATGAAGAGTAAATTTGATTCATTTGAAATGTTCAAATGATATCGAAATGAGATAGAAAAATAACTTGAAAAGAGTATTAGAACTCTTCAATTAGATCGAGAAGGTGAATACCTTTCTAATGATTTTTTGACATATCTAGGAGAGCATGGGATTCTCTCACAATAGATTCCTTCTGAAACATCATAGTATAATGGTATATCTGAAAGAAGGAATCAATTTTTGTTGGACATGATTCGGTCCATGATGGTGTTTGCGAGTCTATCAATTTCATTCTAGGATTATGCGCTAGAGACTACTTATTTTGTTTTAAATAATATTTTGAGCAAGTCTGTTATAAAGACTCCACCTAAGATATGGACTGGGCATAGGCCAACACTCACTCACCTTAGGGTTTGGGGATGTCTAGCTTATGTCAAATATTTGTAGCTAGAAAAACTTGGACCAAGGTTCGATAAGTACTTGTTCATAGGGTATCCCAAGAAAACTAGGGATTATTACTTCTACCTTGCTGAAGAACAAAAGATATTTGTCAGCAATAGGATAATCTTTTTGAAAAAAAAGTTCCTTATGGAAGAAACTGCTGCCTCTAATGTTGAACATAGTGAAGTTCAACAGTGGAAGTACTGACACATTCTAGTGAACCTGCAGAATTGGATTTGATAAGATCAAATTCAGAGCTCGTTGAAGAAGCACCTCTAAGAAGATCCAATAGAATACCACATCAACCAGATATATACTATGGTTTATTAGTTTGGAATAGTGATCCTATCGAACTCAATGAGAATGATAAGGATTCGATCACCTACATAAATGCCATGTAGAGGTCTGACTCTGATAAATGGCTGAAAGCCATGAAGTCTAAAATGGAGTTCATGAAAGTCAATAGTGTATGGACACTGGTTGATCCACTAGAAGGGGTAAAATCCATTGGATATAAGTAGATTTTTTTTTAAAAAAAAAGCACAGATGGAAAGGTGGAGACCTATAAGGCTTATTTGATTGCCAAGGGATATCATTAGCATTATGATATTGACTATGACGAGATATTTTTTCTGGTGGCAATGCTTAAGTCCATTTGAATCATACTTGCGATAGCGGCATACCTAGACTATGAGATCTAGCAAATTGATGTGAAGACAGCTTTTCTAAATGAAGAATTGGATGAAGAGGTGTATATGATACAGCCTGAGGGTTTCACATCCACAAACGAGTCTAAGGTGTGCAGGCTTCAGAGATTCATCTATAGATTGAAGCAGGCATTGTGGAGTTAATATATATTTTGATAAGGTGATCAGAACGTATGGCTTCATTAAGAACAGAGAGAAATCCTGCATGTATAAATGGGCCAATGGTTCTATAGTTATATTTTTTGTACTATATGTGGATGATATTCTCTTAATCGAGAATGACATTCCTGCATTATAAAGAATAAAGGTTTGGCTGTCGTCTCAGTTCTCCATGAAGGACTTGAAAGAAGCTTCTTATATTTTAGGAATGAAAATCTATAGAGATAGATATAAAAGGTTGCTTGGTTTATCCTAGTCCACGTACATTGATACCATGCTGAAGAGGTTTAGCATGGCGAATTCTAAGAAAGGCTATCTTTCGATAGACCATCGAATTACTCTCTCAAAGTGAGATTATCCGATAACTCCTCAAGAGATAGAGCGTATGAGTAGAAGACCATATGCTTCGGTAATGGATTCTATAATATATGCTTTGATGTGTACGAGACCAGACATGGCATGCTCACAAGGATAGTGAGTAGATACCAGTCTGATCTGGATGAGAATCATTGAAAGATTGTGAAGACTATCCTAAAGTTTTTGAGGAATACTGAGGACCAGTGGCTCATCTATGGAGATGCTAACTTGAAACTTATGGGATACACTAATTTTAGTTTTTAGTCAGATCACGATGATAGTAATAGTATATCAGGTTATGTATTTACCCTGAACGGAGGAGTAGTTTGCTGGAAGAGTTCCAAACAACATAATGTATTCGATTCTGTATGCAAGGTGGAGTATGTCGCAGCATCCGATATCACAAAGAAAGTTGTATAGCTATAGAAGTTCATCAATGAGATGAGAGTGGCACCCTCCTTATATAGTCTAGTTCTGTTTTAATGTGATAGCACTAGAGCCATAGCTCAAGTAAAGGAGTCGAAGGCACATCAGTGCACCAAGCACATTTTGCGTCGCTACCATCTTGTACAAGAGATCATGGAATGAGATAATATCGACCTTCAGAAGATCAATGAAAAGAAGAATATGGCTGACCCATTTACTAAAGCCCTTAGAATCAAAGAGTTTGATAATCATAAATGGAAGATGGGTATACGATACTGTTTTGAGTGGCTTTAGTTAGGTGAAAGTTGTTGGAAAATGTATCCTAAAGCCAATCATCTAAGTTGTAGATGATTAAGCTGATTATAAATATACTTGAATTATTATAAATAAATAAAATTATTATTCTGATAATTTCATCATTTTGTGCATCTTCTTTAATGAACTCTTCTATGATGAAGTTCTTAGGACTATTGAGACTTGATAAAGGAGGATTTGTCCTTTGGTCCTTAAACCTGATCATGGTCAAATGATACATTGTTACCAAGGATGACAACGTAATCGAGTGTAGGTCGTTGCGTGTCGTATTCGTTGGTTGTCCTCTTAACCAAAGAGTATGCAGATATTGATATGGCATGCAAGTAAAGTATAGAGGTACATTTCACTAATCATGACCAAACTATGGAGCTCTTTGTTGTCAAGAGTTGCTTGCGAAGGATATGGATATAAGTATCCCTTAGATCTGAGATCACCATGGTGACTTGCAAGTAACTCATTATACTTAGGTATCGGACTACTTGAATTTCTAATTCAGTGATGGAAGGCTACAAGGTGCAATCAAGTACTTGTTAAGTCGGTGTGTGAGTCAAGATGGAATTGACCCCTCCAAGTATTGGAGCAAGTGCATCACTGTATTTTAATTTAGCAAAATCTTGATTGGGATAGTCCATATGATGGATACTGAATTTTAAAATACAATATGGATGATTTTTTCAGGATTGGCAGTAAACCCTAGATCATCCTTTGAGCATTGAGGTCAAGGAGATAAATTATATGATAACCATATGCCACAGGTTCTTCGATGTTATGTTGCGACTATTTGATCTATTCGGACATCGGGTATCATTGCTAGATGGTCACATCGATTAGTACATAAAATTGGTTCCGATGCTATCGACTTAGGATTCGAACCTATGGGATCACACACCATAGGAGTTCCTACCTGATCTGATGGTTGATTATGAGTTCCAATGGTTTGACACTCTGTGGTCAAGAGTTCTACTGGACTGGGACTCTATGATCGAGAGTCTCATTAGACTGAAACTCTGTCTTCATGGATCCCATTGGATTGGGACTCTAATATTATTAGAAAATTTATTAGCAATTAGATTATTGATTAGCTTAATTTGATTGAGCGATGAAAATTTGATCAAATTTGATTGCATTTGATTCGATTGGGTTTGATTCGATTAGGTTATGTGATAACCTAATCGCTATGGGAGATTGGATCTTGATTTTATTAGGGGCTGGATCTAATTAATTTTTAATTTGATTAAAAATTTATTAGATTGGGTCAAGTCTAATTTGATTGAATTTAACCTAGTCTGATTGGATCTAAAAAATTGATTTGGTTGAAACCAATTTGAATCAATTCAAAGCAAGTTTGAACTTTGAATTCAAATTCTCCTTGTGCCACACTTTGACCCATGCCTGCCTCTCTCATGCAAATTCAAAATTTGCATGAGAGTTTCTCATGCCAAGAGGAGTTTCTGCACCCATCCTCTATTCTCTCTTTGACCTAGTCCAAGTATTGGACCGGTTCAAATGAAAATGAATTTCGAATTCAATTGATAGTTGGTTTGGTTGAAACCTTCTAACCCTCTCATCCTTATCCTCTTCTCCACGCACCCTTATGGTACTGTCGCACATTTTTGTGCATTTCAATGTGTGGATGCACAAAAAGAGAGTCCTTCGATGCATCAAATATCCTAGTGTGGGCATTGGAATTAGATAAGAAGCTCTTTGAATTTTGAATTCATGAGATTGGTTGAAACAAGTTCAACAATCTCTCCTTATCTCTTTCATGCTGATTTTCCATCTTTTTGGTCACCAATTTAAGATGTGAATTTTTGTGTGTGCGAAAAAATGAGTGAGATTTTCGTGAGGGGTTTCTGAGAGAGAGAAATCCTAGGAAGGGCACTTCTCATCTGGGCATGAGTAAAGTTAGAAAGGGAGAGAAACCTTCATGTGCCATCTTATTCCTCTCATGCCACCTTCTTAATTTTCTTCTTTGATCACCCATCAAATGATGTTTTGAGAGTGGGTGTTCTGTAGAGGAAGAGTCCCTTGATCCGTTAAACTTTGTTTCATGAAAAATTCCAAAGAGAGGGCATGAGAGAATGTTCAGGCATCAGGGTTTTTGGTGTATGAAACCCTAAAGTTGGGACTAAGGGATAGGGTGGTGAGTTTTAGCACTATGAGTGCCAGATCACCACCAATTTTTTTTTCACCACCATCTCATCATCCTCCGAAATACATCTACCGGCCTTCTGGAGCGTCCAAAAGATTGAGAAGTAGATCGCCAATCAAATCGATGAAGATCAGTCGACGAAGGCTCCGACGATGAGCTAGCACTCCGGTAGAGCTGATCTGGATCAGGAGCTCCATGTGGACCGACTGTAGAGATCGGACGAGTGTACGGCTGTAGCATGATACTAGAACTTCTTCCAATGGATTCAGATCGCAAAAATTATCTACCTACGCACAGGTATTATGTTTTGAACACATGATCAATCACCAAATATCATTTGTTGATCGAACGCATTTAATTTTTAATTACATATCAGCATGTCTAGATCCTAATGTAGAGTTATTGATGTGATCAATGCATACGTAGAATTAATTTTAGATTAATTTTGCTTTTACTATAATTAAAATTTTAAAAAATTTTGAAAAATATACCTAAAATCGTGCATAATTTCTAACATTGACTTCCATCAATCATACTTGTCACTAAGTTAGCCTAAACCTGTGCCCTTATTTAAAGTACAGCTAGCCTTGAGCTGACATTTTATGGGCCATAAGGCCTGGTGTATAATGGAAATCTTAGTACTTTTGCAATGCTCATTAGTAGAGATGTAAATAAGCCAGATAGCTCATGAGTTGCTTAAGCTTAATTTAGATCTAAACTCGATTTGACTCGATTTTTATTGAGTTTAAGTAGTTGAAATAGTTTTTCTAAACTGAACTTGAGTAGAAAAATATTTTGCTCAAAATCTCACGGGCCTAATCAAGTATATATATTTTTAATAATATCATAATTTACTTATAATATATAATATTAATTTAATATTTTAAAATATAATATTTATATTTTTTATATTATCTAATTTTTAATTTTTATTATTTTTTAATTATAATCTCGAATCAAATTTTGAGTTTAAATATTTTAAATCAAATCGAGTCCAAATCTTTAGCTACTGAACTCTGTTCAGCTCAATTGCACCCTTGTCACACTAGATATCTGCACAATAATAAAATTTTGGTTGTACCCAGGTTCTTGAAATTGATCATAGCATTCACGTGATGTTTTGGTTCTCTCCTAATAAATTAAGTAAAGGAGAATGTCATATTAGTAACCAAATAGTTTGGTCTGCTTCGAAATATTGTAGCTGATAAAGTAAACCCTGACTCAAGATTTATTCCTAGGCCAGCTGGATTTAACTTAGACGCTGTCAGTGCGTGATGGTTCATAGAGCGCTAAGACTGGGCTAGGCTGAGCTTGGACCTACAATACGGATTATGAGATAAGGGAAATAGCCTCACCGCCGATGGTGATTGGATCCTGGACTAAAAAAAAAAAAAAAATTCCAACATCATACTTTTTTTTCTTTCGGCCCTGCACGTGAGCGTCGAGAATGGTGAGCATGAAGCACTGCCTACATTGAGCAAAATATTTCTCACGAGATAAATGCTAGTCAGCCTAACTTTATTATCAAATGCCAGATTTGTGACTGTTAATGAGCGGCATTCATGCATGAATAGATTAAGATCGTTACTTCTACTCAGCGAGGCAACTTTTCTTTGTGTATAGAACTACACCATCAATTAAACATTGCATGTTGGCTAGATCTGGTAGGTCTTCAATCCAAGCTTTGTAGACTTGGACAATTTTGAATTTCTTGAGAACTGGACAACTTTCTATTTGACCCTCCACACATGTAACAATCACTGTGCAAACAATGATATAAAAAATTATCAATGTAATATGACTATTATAACACCATCAAGTGCTTGGTTGAGTGGAATCACCCCTAGTTAATTGGACAAGAGGATGGGGTTTGACCCTGATTAGAGTCAGCCTCCGGAGAATTGGATGGATATAGGATAGAAAAGATGGAGATTAGCTCCTTCTAGTCTCAAAAATAATACCATTATAACATAGTTTATAAATTATATAACTATGAAAAGACCTAATTTTTTGCTTTCTTATCTTTGCTTGATCTCCTTAAGGACAGTGAATATCATATGTTCCGAAACTCATGTATCCAAAATCATTGGAGACTCTCGGATATCCTTGCATTGCTCATTATATATTGCCATGGGACTGTCAGTCTTTTATGATTTAACACTCATCCAATATCACATGTGCTATATATGGAGTTGGAAATAGAATTTCATTATAGTTGTAATGTTATATTTATGTTTTCCAATCCTATAATAGCAATATGACATGTGTTGACATCATATCATGTAATTCAAATTAAAATGACAAGCTAGATTACACTTATATTTATACTTGACATCAATTCAATATTCAATTTTGCAATAAATTGTAGCATTATTATGTCAACCTTGACCTAGCATGTTGCATGCCATATTTTACTAATATACTATCATAAATAAATATTAATTAAAAACTATAATATTTTATTATATTTTAATTATAGTTAATAATATAAAATATTTCATCACATGTTGTAATAAACTATAATATCATTATATGTCAACTTTAACCAAGATATTGCAATACCCGACCCTTATGGGCCCAGCCACTAAGAAAAATAGCCTAAACAAGGCCATGCTTGATTTTGAAAGCACCCAAAACAATAAATAAAGAAAGAAAAGAACAGAAGAAGAAGACTCTTGATGGAAGTCTTCTTCTTCTTTGATGGAAATTGGATTGGAGCCAACTTAGCAGCCCCTCTATAATAGGATACTAGAGGAGACCCTTTTCCCCTCTGTGAAGAACCACCCACCGTCGATCTCTCTCTCTCACCATTTTTCTTCCTCTATTTGCTTTCAGACGACCTTCATCATGCTTGCCAGAATCACGGTTATAGTTTGTTGGTGCAGAATCTGGTTGATGCCGGATCGAGCTGGAGTGGAGGAAGACGAGATCGCCGTCGGTGACCTGCAAAATAAAGTTCCATCCAGAGTCGGTGGTGGTGGCTCCAGCGGAACCCTCCGACGATCAAGTCAGCTCTTCTGATCAACAAAAATGGAGTGCTCATGAATGAGAAGTGAGCTTTTAGCTTTAGAGGGGAGAGGAGAGCTTAGAGCTTAGAAAAAATGTATCTGGAGGATCTCCTTTTATAGACGGAGCTTAATTGATGGTGATGGCCATACCGCCTGGTGGCAGGTCGCTCGAGGCTGCATGAAGTTTGGTGCGGAGAGGATGGTATCGTTAGACCGACAGTGACAGCCATACCGTCCTATAGTGGTGGGCCACTCGAGGTCTGATGGAATCAGTCACGGAGGGGGCGCTGCCTATAGCATCGTTTATGGCAGACTGATAGTGACCATTCATCCAGATTTAATAGTCATGGCTCTGAGAAAGCAGGCATAGATTGATGGACTTCGGCATATATCAATTTCAGAGGAGTTCGGACTTCTGAAGGGGATACGTCTGATGGGATTATTCGGGAGCAATCCGCTGGAGGAATTTGATTAAAGAAGAAGTCTGTGAGGAGTTTGACTTCTGAAGGAGTTCAACTGAAGGAAAAGCTTGGAAGGAGTTTGACTCCCATAGGCATTCGACTGGAGGGATGCGGAGGAAGTTCGACTCTCGTAGGAGTCCGACTGGAGCTCGACCGCTGAGAAGTTCGATAGGCTGAAGAAGTTTAGCTAAGATCTGACCGTTGGGGAGTTCGAAAGGAGCTCGGCCGCTAAGGAGTTCGGTCAGCTGAAGGAGTTCGGTTAAGACTCGACCGTTGGAGAGTTCGATCGGTTGAAGGAATTCGGCTAAAACTCAACCGCTAAAGCTCTTCCGTGGCTATCGATTGCATTAGGTTGAGCATCGGACTGAACTTCGACAGGAGCGGAGTTTATCTCCAACAATAGTCCCCCCACTTTCGAGTTCGAAACTCGAAGAAAGGGAGTGCAGTAAAGGCGACTGCCGAAGTCCTCTTTAGGGCTCTGTGCTAGTTCAGGTTGAAGCTCATGGGAGATCTCATCTCCAGTCGAGGTTGAAGAAGATCTCGTCTCCTACGGTCGAGGTCAAAGGTTGAGCTCCTCGGGAGAGATGTCATCTCTAGCAGTCGAGATTGAAGTTGAAGTTGAGGCTCCGAGGGACCTCGTCTCCTACAGCCAAGGCTGATTCGGTCGCTCAGGAGAGATCTTATCTCCTGTAGTCAAGGTTGGTTCGAGGGAGATCTTATCTCCTGCAGTCGAGGTTGATGTGGGCGCTCGAAGGAGATCTTATCTCCTATAGCTGAGGTTGGCCCGATCGCTCAGAGGAGATCTTTTCTCCTACAGTCAAGGTTGTCCGGTTGCTCGGGGGAGATCTTATCTTCTGCAATTGAGGTTGAAGCTCGAGGAAGATCTTATCTCCTACAACCGAGGTTGATACGGGCACTCGGGGAGATCTTATCTCCTACAACTGAGGTTGGTCCGATCGCTCGAGGAAGATCTTATCTCCTGCAGTCGAGGTTGACACGGGCGCTCGGGGGAGATCTTATCTCCTGCAGTCGAGGCTGAAGCTTGGGGATATCTTTCTCCTGTCTGAGGTTGGTCAGTCGCTCGGGGGAGATCTTATCTCCTACAGCCAAGATTATGGATGCTCGGGAGAGATCTTATCTCCTAGCTGATGTTGAAGCTCGAGGTAGATCTTATCTCCTACACTGAGGTTGGCTGATCGCTTAGGAGAGATCTTATCTCCTACAGTCGAGGTTGAGCTCAGGGGAGATCTTATCCTGCAGCAAGGTTGAAGGCGCTCGGGGGAGATTTATCTCTACAGCCGAGTTGGCTTGGTTGCTCGATGGAGATCTTATCTCCTGCAATCGAGCTGAAGCTCGAAGGAGATCTTATCTTCTGCAGTCGAGGTTGGCCCCGGTCAACGTCGAGAGAGATCTTATCGTATAGCCGAGATTCAACACGATGCTCGGAGGAATCTTATCTCCTGCAGTCGAACTGAAGCCGGGAGAGATCTTATCTCCTACAGCCGAGGTTGGCCCGGTCGCTCGGGAGATCTTATCTCTTAGTCAAGATTGAAGCTCGGGAGAGATCTTATCTCCTGCAGTTAAGGCTGAAGCTTGGAGGAGATCTTATCTCCTGCACCGAGGTTGCCGGCTCGGAAGACTATCTTCCCTGCAGCTGAGGTTGAGGGCCTCCATGAGATCTTATCTCCTACAGCCAAGGTTAATACGGGGCTCGGGGGAGATGTATATCCTACAGCCGAGGTTGGCCAGGTCGCTTGGGGGATCTTATCTCCTGTAGCCGAGGGCCGACGGACGGGACTCTTCATCTCTGCATGTCGAGGTTGGCTTGGTTTCAGAGGAGATCTTATCTCTACAGTCGAGGTTGGCTCGGGAAGATCTTCTCTACAGCCGAGTTGATGGGGCTCGGGTGAGATCTATCTCCAACGCCAAGGTTGGCCCGAGTCGGAGGAGATCTATCTCCTACAGCCGGGCTGAAGCTCAGAGGATCTTATCTCCATGTCAAGTAGGTCCGATTGCTCGAGGGAGATCTTATCTCACAGTCGAGTTGACATGACCTCGGAGAGATCTTATCTCTTGTTCCAGGTTGGCCGGTCGCTGGAGAGATCTATCTCCTGCAGCGAGGTTGACATGGGCGCTTGGAGGGATGTTATCTCCTACAGTCGAGGTTAGCCCGATCACTCGGGAAAGTTCTATCTCCTGCAGTCGAGATTGGCCCGAGCGCTCGGGGGAGATCTTATCTCTGCAGTCAAGGTTGGCTCGGTTACTCAGGGGAGATCTTATCTCCTACAGCCGAAGTTGTTCGAGAGAGATCTTATCTCCTACCAGCCGAGGCTGAAGCTCGGGGAAGATCTTATCTCCTACAGTCAAGGTTGGTCTGGTCGCTCGGGGGAGATCTTATCTCCTACTCTGTCGAGACTGAAGCTCGGAGGATCTTATCTCCTACAGTCGAGATTGGCTCGATCGCTCAGGAGAGATCTTATCTCTTGCAGCCAAAGTTGACACGGATGCTCGAGAGAGATCCTATCTCCTGCAGTCGAGGTTGATATGGGCACTCAAGGGAGATGTTATCTCCTACAGTCCGAGGTTGGCCCAGTCCTCGGGGGGATCTTATCTCTGCAGTCGAGGTCGATTCGCTCGGGAGATCTTATCTCCTGGTCGAGCCCCAGTTGCTCGGGGAAGATATTATCTCCTGCAGCCTAGGTTAATATGGATGCTCGGGGAGATCTTATCTTCTGCAGACAAGACTGAAGCTCCAGGGAGATCTTATCTCCTACAGCTGAGGTTGGCCCGATCGCTTGAAGGAGATCTTATCTCCTACAGCCGAGGTTGACACGGGCACTCAGGGGAGATCTTATCTCCTACAGTCAAGGTTGGCTTGGAAGAGATCTTATCTCCTACAGTTGAGGTTGATACAGACGCTCGGGGGAGATCTTATCTTTTGCAGTCGAGGTTGGTCTGGTCGCTTGGGGGAGATCTTATCTCCAACAATCGAGGTTGAAAGACTTCGACTTGCTCATGTTAGGATGAGGTTCTCCTTCTGTTCATAATACGATCACTATTAACTGCTTCTTTCCTATCATCATATAGTTTTTGCACCAAGAAACAATATTATTGAAATGGAAGAATTTTACCGAAGGAAAGTTACTAGCAGCACATCCTCGAATTTTCTACGTTTTAGGATCGTGGGGGGGTTGTTCCTCCGAGTTCCCTCGGGCAGTAAGTCCCGGGCCGGACAACCTCCTCTATCTCATGCCGGCCTTCTCAATTTAGAGCAAGCTTCTCTTGGCTTTAAAGCTGAAAGATGATGGCTCGCTGAAGTACCAAGCTCCTCCCTGACATGGCATCAGGAGGTGACCGATCTTTTTGTTGTTCCTCACTCATTGATGGTTCTAGCTTCTAGGGGGAGGACTTCTTCGCGTCCTTCTATCAGAGCTTCCTCGACGACGAGCTCGAGAAGGAGTTCAGCCTCGCTTGCACTCAGAGGGAGCTCGTGAGCGTGATCGAGCTTCATCCGGCCCTCCTATGAAACCTCCTGGGGGAGAACTTCATGCTCTTTTGTCGGGATTTCCTTGATGATGAGCTCGAGGGGGAGTTCGGCTTCGATTGCACTTAGGGGGAGTCCATGAGCGCGGCCAAACTTCACTCGATCCTCCATCGATAGTGGGTCTATTAGACTTGTCCGCCTACCACTTTCCTATGGTTTTTTCATCCTTTAACTTGAAGGCTTCTTCCGCATGGACATATCTCTCGGCTCGGGCTAGCAGATCGGCAAAGTTTCTAAGGTACTTCTTCTCCAGGAAGAACAGCAAGTCATTCTTTTGAAGGCCACTCTTGAGTGTGGCCATGGAAATAGACTGGTCCAGATTTTGGACCTCCAAAGCAACAATATTAAATCGGATGACATACGCCTGGATAGATTCCTCCTACTTCTACTTGACATTCATCAGAGAATTCGAACCTCGACACGAACGTCGGCTGTTGATGAAATGAGCCACGAACTGATGGCTCATCTGATCAAAAGAGAAGATCGTACTTGGCTTCAATACCGAGTACCAATTTCTTACTGCTTCCTTTAAGGTAGATGGAAAGGCTCGGCACAATATGGCACCATGGAGTAGCATCATGATCCAGAAGGCCTCTAGATGATCAATTGGATCAGAGGTTCCATTGTAACTTTCAAATTAAGAAAGCTCAAAGTTCGGCAGGATAGGCTCTTGCATAATTCAGAGGGAGAAAGGAGGATCGATGCAGACGTCATCAAGGTGAGCCGGGGTGATGTGGCCGAGCTCCTCAATCCATCGGTCCATCTCTCGTAATCTATGATCGAGGGCGTCATCTTGGTTGCAGATCTTAGGAGGCTTCCAGCTACAAATGGAGAAAGTCTCCTCCAGAAGAATAATGATCCGAACATGGATCCTCTACTCTCTGTTTTCCCTTCCCAGGGGTGATGGGTATGCTAGCCCGAGTACTCTTTCTTGGAGTCGATTTTCGACATTCCGATGGTGGATTTTCTGATGGAGTCACTGTCGGAGGCTGCTGCATGGCCTACACCATCTTGGTGAGGCCCTGAACCTGCTGCATCAGTAGGTTGAACTGCTCTTCATCTACTGCGGCTACTGGTGAAACCTGAGTTGCCGGAGCTGAAGTAGGAGCAGATGGATCTGGATAGGATCGGATCACAGAGGTCATCGATCGTCAGGTCAAAGCTCTTCTGGGAGGCATTTTCTCTTGAAAAAGAACTCTAGAGAGGAAGAAGGAAGATCTCTAGAGAGGAAAGAGAGAGGTCATCGCTGAGCACTCTTTTAAAAATAGAGGAACCTTAGAGGCACAGGAGCCCTTCCTCTAGCATCAATTCTATTAGTGCAGAATCTGGTTGATGTCGGATTGAGCTGGAGTGGAGAAGGACGAGGTCACTGTCGGTGACCTGTAAAATAAAGTTCTATCTGGAGTCGATGGTGGTGGCTCTAGTGGAATCCTCTGACGATCAAGTCAGCTCTTCTGGCCAACAAAATGGAGTGCTCAGAAATGAAAAATGAGCTTTTAACTTTAGAGGGGAGAGGAGAGCTTAGAGCTTAGAGAAAATGTATCTGAAGGGTTTCTTTTTATAGACGGAGCTTAATTGATGATGACGGTCATACTGCCACTTTTTATAGATGGAGCTTAATTGATGGTGACTGCCATATCGCCTGGTGGTGGGCTGCTTGAGGCTGCATGGGATTTGGTGCGGAGAGGATGGTATCGTCAGACCGACAGTGATAGCCATTCCGTCTGGTAGTGGTGGGCTGCTCGAGGTCTAGTGGAGTCAGTCACAGAGGGGGGCACCGCTGTAGCATCATCTGTGGCAGACTGATGGTGATCGTTCATCCAGATTTAATAGCCATGGCTCTAAGAAAGTAGGCATTGATTGGTGGACTTCGACATGTATCAATTTTAGAAAAGTTTGGACTCCTGAAGAGGATACATCTGGTGGGATTATCCAGGAGCAATCTGCTAGAGAAATCCAACTGAAGAAGAAGTCTGGGAGGAGTTCGACCAAAAAAAAAGCTCGGAAGGAGTTCGGCTTCCGTAGACGTTCGACTGGAGGGGCACGGAGGGAGTTTGGCTCTCGTGGGAGTCTGACTGGAGCTCGACCATTGAGGAGTTTGGCAGGTTGAAGAAGTTTGGCTAAGACTTGATCGTTGGAGAGTTCAGAAGGAGCTCAGCCACTGAGAAGTTTGGTCGGCTGAAGGAGTTTGGCTAAGACTTGACCGTTGGGGAGTTCGATCGGTTGAGGAGATTCGGCTAAGACTCGATTGTTGAAGCTCTTCCGTGGCTACCGGTTGCATTAGATTGAGCATCGGACTGGACTTCAGTAGGAGCAGGGTTTATCCCCAACACAGTTCATCCGAAATTAGGTAAGAATGTCTCAAATCTTTCCCCGCATCTCCATAACTCTTGAATTTTAGGATTTCCTATCAATAATTGCTGGATTTCTCTTGGAACAAACGAATTCCTATTTTTCCTGTTTTGGCCATCCATGTTTATCAAATTTCTGGCATCGTCCATCACCATCGACCACCGAATTAGGGTCTCATGGCTGCGCCACTATGGGCCACACCTCCACTCATCTTTCTTGTGCAAGAACCTCTTAATTTGAGTTAGGGAGCAAAGGGGGGATTCAAGAATCCTCTATTTTTTTGATTTTTTTTCCTCATGCCTTCTCCCTCTGGGTGTCACCATTGATGCCATTGTTTATAGCAAACCTACCCTCGATCTAGCTAGCCACCATTGCCAGGCTATAAGCCCTCCCTTATTCTGCAAATAGAAGGGGATGGCAGATCCATGTCTCACCGCCCAAACGAAGAAAGAAGGAGAAGAAAGAAAAAGAAAAAGAAAAGAAAAGAAAAGAAAAGAAAAGAAAAGGAGAAAAGAAGAAAAGAAAAAGAAAAAAATTCTCTCTCCTCTTTCTTTCTCTCTCTAATTTCTCTCTCTAGAGTTTTTCTCTTTTTAGATTGTTTTGTTTTTTTCAGGATTTTCTAGATTTTGAGAAGATTAATGATGAATTTGAATGACCTATGAAGGGTTTCTGATCTGTGATTGCCAGATAATATACCTACACCCATCTTGATCGAACCATATACCATTATATTTTATCACCTATGATTTTATTGAATTGTCTGTATAGTAATTCCATCATGATTTGACTTAATTAAATTGTCTTGATCTGGCCCACTTGATTATTAAACAGTGCCGTATGTGTAGCCCTATTCCATCTTATTAGTTTCTCTCTCCACTTAATTGTGTACTCCATGAAGGATTCACAGCCCTATTGTTTTGAATCAAAGTTGATCCAAATAACCAAACTATGAACTACCTTGTTGGTTAGATAGTATGTCTGCATCATTCGAATCTTGTTGAGCATTGTAAAATCTAGCTAGTTTTTATTGATCTTTATCAAATTTTTGTATCTTAGTTGATCTTGATTGGATGAAGTTATTTGATTAAATTGACCTCTAATCGTTTAATGATATGTTGACCTCCACCTTGGCTCTTGTTGAATACTATTGATTTGATCATCCTCAATCTTCTTGTTAAACTACCGATGTCTTAATTGGATCTTGATCAAATAAAACTAGATGACTTGACTCATCTGAATTATTGGATGCAGCTATCCATCAATCCTATCTTTCTTAATTATTTGTTTCCTTTCTAATTATTGAAATTGATCTTGTATAGGACAGTAGATATCTGATACTGAGATATTGAGGCATAATCTATGAATCGAAGATTTTGAAAAGAAATTACTAGAGTTATATGAATTTGATGGAATGCATATGAGGTAAGCAGTATTTTATCTTTATTAAATTTATCTAGCTATTTATCAATAAATAAATTGATGAATTTTGAATTATATTAATTCATAATGTGAATATGATAAATATTCTATCTTTTTTTGAAATAATTATGATGTATGATCATAACGAATGATTTGATGGATTGATTTGATAATTTATTATTTTATACTTACACTATTGTCAAATAAGATATGAAACTAGATGATGATATGAATGTTGAACAAGATATGGAATTAGATGGTGATATGATTGTCAACCTAGCTATGTAAAGGATTATGTCGCAAGCAGATATGCAACATGTTGCTAGTAGATTTGTGACAAATCACTAGCAAATTTATAGTTCCTATGGATTATGTTGTTAGATGATACACAGCATTCTGTAAAATGATATACAGTACACTGTAAGATGATACACAATATGCTATAATATGATATGCAGTAGGCTACAAGATGATATGTAGTCGGATTTAAGATGATACGTGGCCCACTGTAAGATGATACATTACTCACCATAAGGTGATATATAGTGTTATGACCCTGCCATAGAGAAAATATGGTCATAGCTAATGCACTACAAGAAAATTGAATATTAATAATGATAAAAATTTTTATCATTAACAAAGACTTTTTGCCATCGTAATATTGATAAAAAAATGCCATCGCTAAAAATTTCATCGCTAATACTATTAGCGATGGCATTTTTGACATTAGTGATGGCAAGTATCATCTCTAAAAGTCTAATTTTTTTAAAATATTTAAAAATAAAAAGATATTAGCAATGATAAATTTAGATTATTAGCGATAAAAAATATGCCATCGCTAATAACTAACTATTAGTAATAGCTTGATTATTATTAGTGATGGCATAAGCCACCACTAAAATTATTTAATATTTTTTAATTTTTTATAATATTTGAACATAAAGTATATATTAATGATGGTGAATTTTGATTATTAGCAACAAAAAATGCACCATCACTAATAATTTTTTAAAAATAATAGATTGGAAAAAAAAGATTATTTTAAAATGTTACTGGTAATGGAATTAGTGATGAGGGATTTGCCGTCACTAATAATCCAGACCCTGGTTTAAATTTAATTCGAACCCAATTTGAATCCAATTTGAAATTCTACCAAATCTGATTTAATTAGGTTTTAAATTTAAATCCTACTTAGATTATAAAATCCAACTAACTTTAAATTAAATTAAAATTAATTTAATTTAATTTAATTTAAACAATTAGGAAAAATTGGTTTTCAATTTGGATTCAATTCGAATCCAATTCGAAATTTTGTCAATCCTAATTTAATTAGACTTTTAAATCAAATCCCACTTGGATAGTAAAATATAATTACCTTCAAATTAAGTCAAGCCTAATTAAATTTAAGCTAATTTAAATAATTAAAAAAATAATTTTTAATTTAAATTTGATTCGAATCTAATTTGAACATGATTCGAATCTAATTTAAAATCTTGTCAATCTTAATTTAATTAGACTTTTAATTTAAGTCCTACTTAGATAGTAAAATTTAATTACCTTCAAATTAAATTAAGTCTAATTAAATTTAAGCTAATTTAAATTAATTAGAACTTGATTCATGATTACATTCGAATCTAATTTGAATCCGATTCAAATCCAATTCAAAATCCTATCAAACATAATTCAATTAGACTTTGAATCCAAATCCTATACATATTATAAAATCTAATTAACCTCAAATTAAGTTAAAAATAATCAAATTTAATTTAATTTTAATTAATTATAAGAAAATAATTTTTAATTTAGATTCAATTCGAATTCAATTTGAATCCGATTCGAATCTAATTAGAAAACATGTTAATCCTAATTCAATTAGACTTTAAAATTTAAGTCCTACTTGGATAGTAAATCTAATTATCTTCATATTAAGTTAAGCTTAATTAAATTTAATCTGATTAAAATTAATTCAAAAAAAATAGTTTTCAGTTTAGGTTCGATCCAAATCCAATTAGATCCTGATTCGAATCGAATTCGAAATCTTATCTAACCTAATTTAATTAGTCTTTAAATCTAAGTTCTAATTAGATTTTAAATAAAATTATCTTGAAATTAAGTAAAGCTTAATTAAATTTAATTTATTTTAAATTAATTTTAAAAAAATAATTTTTAATTTAGGTTCTATTCGAATCAAATTCGAAATCCTGTCAAACATAATTCAATTAAAATTTGAATTCAAGTCCTATTTGAAATATTAAAATTTAATTAATCTTAAATTAAGTCAAGCCTAATTAAATTAAATCTATTTTAAATTAATTAGAATTTGATTCATAAATTAATTAAACCTAAAAATTTAATAAAAACCAATATTGATTTTTAACCACCCAAAAAATGACCTAGGAGAAAAAAATTAATATTAAAATATAAATTTTTTAAAAATATTATGATTATTAGTGACCACTTTAGCGATCGAGACCTTATCATTGCTAATATATTTTAAAAATTTATTTTAAAATTAAAACTAAATATTTTTAAAAATTTAATATTATTAGTGATGATGTTTTTGTATTAGCAACATAGTAGCCATTGCTAATATTTTTTTTCGACTGTATTATCGATGGCTGGTTACCATCGATAATTATTTAAATTTTTTTAAAAAATTAATATTAAAATTTAATATTTTAATAAAATTTAGTATTATTAGTGATGGTATTTTGTTATTAGTGATGGAAATTGCCGTCGCTAATAACTCTGGCATAGAATCTTTGATTTTGTTGACCATATTACCGACGGTAGTCTTGCCATCGATAATAGTCCACCCATAAATCTTATCCCGTCCTATCGGTGGAAAAAAAATTTCGACTAAAAAAAATTCTCCATGCCTTCTTCGCTCCCCACGCATCCTTCCCGGCATTTCTCACTCCCCGTGCATCCTCCTTCCCAGTGACCCAACCCCGTTGACACCTCCTACGCAGCAGACTTGAGCCTGCCACCCTAACCCCTCTTTGCCTAGGCCCACCGGTGCTCCTATGCGGCTGCCCCAATCCTACCACGCCAGCCTCACCTCACCTGAGGCCGCCCGGACCCTATAGCCCCGCCTTGCCTTGATTGTAGCCACCCCGACCCCGCTGGCATCTCCTGCTCCATGGCCCCGAGCCAGCCGCCTCGGCCCCACCTCTCCTACGGTCACCCCAAACCCACCGATGGTTCCTATGCCGTGGCCCTAAGCCAGCTGCCCTAATTCCCGCCTCTCCAACGATCGTCCCCACCCTACCGGTGCCTCCCACGTTGCGGCCCCGAGCTCGCCACCCTGGCCCTATCTCTCTCATGGACCTGAGCCCGCCACCCCAACCCTGCCTCTCTCGTGGCCACCCCACCTCGCCGGTGCCTCCAATGCCATGGCCTCGAGCCTACCACCCCAGCCCTGCCTCTCCTATGGCCGCTCCCACCCCACCGGCACCTCCTATGCTACGGCCTCAAAGCTTATCGCCTCTATCCTGCCAGCCTTCCCATGGCTCCATCTCACAGCCCCTACCTCACTGCCCCCAGCCTGCAGCCTCGATCTTGCAACCCCTTCCTTACTATTTTAAGTAGCAGTAGTAGTGACGACATTAGCATCGCCAATGTTGTCTAGTATGAGTGATGGCATTAGTGATAGCTAGTGCTATCACTAATTAATTAATTAATTATTTAGATGTATAGAATTTGGATCTCGGCATACAGAGTGTTCGAATCGAGAGAAGATGTAAGGCAGTATTGTAAATATGGGGCCATGGCATGCCCTGCATGCCCGAGCCTCGCGTCATAACTGGCATGAAAGGCATTTTGCTCTCGCATGCCGAACATCATTAATTATATATTAATTTAAATATAATTTGCATTGCATATTATCATAGACCCATTAGTTGATTGATGTACATATTCTAAAGTATCCATATATTTATTTATTTTTATATAGGTAAAAAAATTATATACATTGATCAATTGATTATCCACTATGGATGGTTTGGAAAATGCAAGTAATTCTATAGGGCATTACAGTAATCAAATGGTATACTGAGAATTTGAAAGAAATTTTGGATTGAATTTTTCTTTTGTTCTGCTTACATAAGATAACTAAGAAGAAATGCTGCTAAAATTTCTTTCGATCCTTATTGTATATCGTTTGATTACTATAATGGATCAATAGAATTAATATATTTTTTGAATGTGATAGGATCTATCTTTACCTATTAGTAGATGATAGGATCCATTAATGTACCATATAAGTCATTTTGAATGATAAAATAGTATTTTGCAATTATCTTCTATTTATATATATGTAGAATTCTTAGATAATCAGCCATGGATCATAGTTGGATGGACTGTCGGGTAGTCGATGGAGAGATTTCTACTGAATATAGAGAGGGTGCAGAGTATTTTTGTAATTTTATTTTTAGTAATATGGCACTCTTACATTAAGGATGGGCTTGTTGTCCTTGTAACAGATATGACAATAGAGAAATATTTGATAGAGATACAATTATTATCCATTTGTATAAGAGTGGATTTATACTCAACTATAAGCATTGGTACCTGCATGGAGAGACGTGGAAGAAAGTTGTAAGGATTAGAATCAAGTAGGACATGGATATAGATGGAATGGTGGATATGGTTATGGATGTGGTTGGTCCTGAATTTAACTAAGATATGGAGGATGATCCAGAAGCTAGCAGTGGCTATTTCTACCATATGCTAAAAGATGCTGATGAATCACTATGGTCGGAATGTAAAATACACACTGTACTATCAGCTATGTCAAAGTTGTTGAACTTGAAGGCTGAGTTTAATATGACAGTCAATTATTATGATAAGATTGTAGCAATAATAAAGAAAATACTACCAAAGGATGAGAAGCTTTTTGAGAGCTTCTATGCTTCGAAAAAAATGGTAAAAGAGTTGGGCATGGGATATAAGAAAATATATGCATATCGTAATGGTTGTATACGTTTTTGTAAAGAGGACCAATAGAAGAGCTCATGTGGTGTATGCGGTGCAAGCCGATTTATGCCGAGACAAAAGGGTAGGAATTAGAAGGACATGAAGAAAATCATAGAATTTTAGCATGCTTTTCGAAATATTTTTTAAAAATTATTACAGCAAAAGTATTAGATTAATCTAAAATTAACCTATGCATGTATTGATCAAATCAGTAAATCCTACTCAGGATCTAGACATGCTAATATATAATTTAAAAATTAAATGCGATCAATTAGCAAATCATATTTGCTGACCTATTTGAGTTCAAAACTCGATGCCTATGCATGGGTAGCTGATCTTCATGATCTGAATCTACTAAAATTTACTTTGGCATCACGCTGCAGCCTTACACTTGTCCGACCTCTACGGTTGGTCCACACGAAGCTCATGGTCTCGACCAACTCCACTGGAGTGCTAGCTTCTCGTTGGGGCCTTTGACAGTAGATCTTGATCAATCCAATTGATCATCTTTCTTCTAATCTTTTGGATACTCTAGAAAATTAGAACATGTACTTCGGAGGATGATGAAGTAGTTTTCTAATTTGGTGACGATCCAATGCTCATAGTACTCAATCTCTCCACCCAAACCTTGAGTCCCAACTCTAGGATTTTCACACACTAAAAAATCCTGATGCCCGAAAATAGTCTCATGCCTACTCCCTTTGGAATTTTCTTATGAAATAATTTTTAATGAGTAGAGGGACTCTCCCTCTACCGTACACCCACTCTAAAACATTTTTTAGATGGGTGACAAAAAATAGAAAAAATAAAGAAAGTGGCATGTGAGTGGAATATAGGTGCATGAAAGACTTTCTCCTTCTCTCGACTTGTCCATGCCCAAACTAGCACCCCTCTCGAGTTTTTCTCCCTCTAAGAAACCTCTTGTACCCCCTCTTAGATATCTCATGCTCTCCCATGCACTCCAGGAAAAAATATCATTTAAAAATGGGCAATATAGTGGCAAAAAAGCATAGAGATGTTAAGTGGTTTCCACTTTCAGAACCCACCAACATGGGTGACGAGAAGAAGGACTCTCCTTCTGCTCACCCACTCTAAAAAATTATTCACAGAAAAGTGCGACAAAAGGAGGAGGGCATGGAGTAGAGATAAAGATGAGAAGGTTGGGTTGTTTCAACCAAACAACCATCAATTGAATTCAAAATTCAATTGTATTTGAATCGGTCCAACACTTAGACCAGGTCAAAAGGAGAAAAGAGGGAGGCACATACTTTTTCTAGACATGAGAAACTCTCACGTAAATAAGATGGGGCATGTAAAAGTCAAAAATGGTAGGTGCAAGGGAGAGTTTGAATTCAAATCTCATTTGACTTGATCCAAATTGATTTCCACTAAACCAATTAATATAGACCTAATTAGACTAAGTCAAATCCAACTAAATTAGGCTTAATCCAACTTAATAAAATTTTAATTAAATTAAAAATTAATTAGGTCCAGCTCCTGATCAAATTAGGGTCAAATCTTCCATAACGATTAGATCATCTCATGACCTAATCGGATCAAACCCAATCGAATCCAATTCGATTGGACTTGATCGAATCTTTATCACTCGATCAAATTAAGCTGATCAGCAATCAAATTACTAATTAATTCTTCAAAAATATAGAGTTTCAATCCGATGGATGTCTGGGCAACAGAGTTCCATCAACATGAAACTCTTGAAGAGTTCCAAACCAGTGGAACTCTTGAACCCAGTGTCCCAAATGAATGAAACTTATGATCATAGAGTTTTAGACTAGTGAAACTTGATCAGAGAATCCTAGATAAGTAGAACTCTAAGTCCTAGTCTAGTGTGACCCATAAGAATAGAGTTTCAGTCTGATGGGACTCCTGGTCATAGAGTCCCAGTCTAATCAAACTCTTGATCACAGAATCACAGACCATTGGAACTCTTGATCAGCCATCAGATAACGTAGAAACTCCTATTGTGTGTGACCCCATAGATTCAAATTCTAAGCCAATAGCATAGGAACCAATTTTCTATATCAATTGATATGACCATCCAATAATGATATCCAATGTCTGAATAGATCAAAAAGTCACAATGCAACAATGATGAACCTATGGTGTATGATTACCGTATAATTCATCCCCTTGACCTCGATGCTCAAAGAATGATCTAGAATTTACTATCAATCCTAAAATTCATCCACAGTGTATTTCAAAATTCAGTGTCCATCACATGGACCATTCCGACCAAGGGTTTGCTAAATTAAAATATAGTGATACACTTGCTCCAACACTTAGGAGGGTTAATTTCATCTTGACTCACACACCGACTTCACAAGTACTTGCTTGCACCCAATAGCCTTTCGTCACTGAATTAAAAATTCAAGTAGTCCGGTACCTAAGTATAGTAAGTTGCTTGCAAATCATCATAGTGATCTTAGGTCTAAGGGATACTTATACCCATATCCTTCGCGAGCAACTCTTGATAGTAGAAAGCTTTGTAGTTGAGTTACGTTCAGTGAAATATACTCCTACACTTTACTTGCATAGCATAACAGTATCTCCATACTTTTTGGTTAAGAGGACAATCAATACTTATGGCACACAATGACCTACACTCGATACATTGTCATCCTGGGTAACAACAAATCATTTAGTCGTGAACTGATTTTAAGAACTAAATGACAAATCCTTCTTTGTTGAGTCTCAATAGTCCTAAGAACTTCATCATAGAAGAGTTCATTACAGGAAGATGTGCAAGAGTGATGAAAATACTAAAATAATAATTTTATTTATTAATAATTCATATACGATTATATTTAGCTCAACAATCTATAACCTAGATGATTGACTTTAGGATATATTTTTCAACAACTCCCACTTAGACTAAAGCCATTCAGAACAGTATCGAATATCCATCTTTCATTTGTGATTATCGAACTCTTTGATTTCAAGAGCCTTAATAAAGAGGTCGGCCATGTCCTCCATTCCATCGATCTTCTGAAGCTCTACGTCACCTCACTCCAGGTTCTCTTGCACAAGATAGTAGTGACACAGAATATGCTTGGTGCACTGATGTGCTTTCGACTTCTTTGCTTGAGCTATGGCTCTAGTGCTGTCATAGTATAGCAGAACCAGACCATCCAAGGAGGGTGCCACTCTCAGCTCATCGATGAACTTTCATAGCCATACAACTTTCTTCGCAGCATCGGATGCCATGACATACTCTACCTCGCATATAGAATCAACTACAATGTGCTGCTTGAAACTCTTCCAGCAGACCACTCCTCCATTAAGGGTAAATACATAACCTGATATACTTTTACTATCATTGTGATTTGACTGAAAACTAAAATTAGTGTATTCTACAAATTTTAAGTCAGTATCTCCATAGATGAGCCACTGATCCTTAGTATTTCTTAAATACTTCAGGATTGTCTTCACAATCTTTCAATGATTCTCACCTAGATCAGACCGATATCTGCTCATTACCCCTAGTGAGTATGCCACGTCTGATCTTGGACATATCATGACGTACATAATAGAATCTACTATCGAAGCATATGGTATTCTACTCATATGCTCTCTCTTTCTTGAGAAGTTGTCGGACAATCTCTCTTCGAGAGAGAAATTTTATGGCCTATCGGAAGATAGTCCTTCTTGAAATTCTCTATGCTGAACCTCTTCAGCACGGTATCAATATACATGGACTGGGACAATCAAAGCAACCTTTTAGATTTATCCCTATAGATCTTCATCCCTAGGATGTAGGATGCTCCTCCCAAGTTCTTCATAAAGAATTGAGATAATAGCCAAATCTTTATTCCCTGTAGAGCAGGGATGTCATTCTCGATCAAGAGAATGTCATCGACATACAATATAAGAAATACATTTACAGAACTATTAGCCCATTTATACATGCAGGGTTCTTCTCCATTCTTAATGAAGCCATACATTCTGATTATCTTATCAAAATATATGTTCCAACTCTGAGATATCTACTTTAATTCATAGATGGATCTCTAAAGCTTGCACATCTTGGACTCGTCTGTGGATATAAAACCCTCAAGCTATAACACATACACCTCTTCGTCCAACTCTCCATTTAGGAAAGCTATCTTTACATCCATTTGCCAGCTTTTATAGTCTAGGTATGCTCCTATTGCAAGCATGATCCGAATGGACTTGAGCATTGCCATCAAAAAAACATCTCGTCATAGTCAATACCATAATGCTGACGATATTTCTTAGCAATCAGATAGGCTTTATAGATTTCTACCTTCCCATTTGCACCCAATTTTTTTTGAAAATCTATTTACACCCAATAGATTTTTCTCTTTTAGGTGGATCAACCAATATCCATATACTATTGACCTTCATGGACTCCATTTTGGACTTCATGGCTTCCAGCCACTTATCGAAATCAGACTTCTGCATGGCATCCATGTAGGTGATCAGATCCTCATCATTCTCATCGAGTTCAACAGGATCATAGTCCTAGATCAAAAAATCATAGTATCTATCTGGCTGATGTGGTACTCTATCGAATCTTCTTGGTGCCACTTCAATAGGCTCTAGGTTTGATCTTATCAAATCTAGTTCTGTAGGTTCACTTGAATGTGTCGGTTCTTCCATCTGTTAAACTTTACTAAGCTTAATATTAGAGGTAGCTATTTCTTCTATAGGAAACTTCTTTTCCAAAAAGACTATCCTATTACTGATGAACACCTTTAGTTCTTCAACAAGATAGAAGTAATAACCCCTAGTTTTCTTGGGTACCTTGTGAACTGAAGGAAAATATGATTTTTCGCTGCAGGATCATCGAGATTTGATCAGATCTGAGATAGATTTTTTTATAAAAAATATTATAATTTGATCAGATCTAAGAGTTCTCAGATTTGATCATAGTGATCTGATATTAAAAATTAAAAATAAAACTAAATTTAATTTAATTTTAAGTACATTATTGGATAATCTAATTTTCCTGCGATGATCCTGTTGGTTCATAAGATTCTAGAATGAGCCATGCATGCACTTGACCTCTACCGATATCCACTCGGATAGGATCTGAATGTCTTCTCCTCATGAATCTTTTCTCCAAAGATCATATCTGAATCTGATCTATAGATCCTTCAAAACTATTTCTGAAGGCAGCCCATCCGTCATACGAACACCGTCGCATAGATCCTGAATCTTGTGCCAAAAACCTTGGACCTTCAACTCAGATTTGTGCCTAACTTTTTAGGCATGTAAAAGAGAGGGAGAGAGAGGATAGAGGGTGTAGGATATGGTATGGGCAATACAACCTCTGCATCAAAAATAAAATCATGCAATGCTCTCTTTGGCATGAGAAAGGTTTCTTAAACCCAACACCATTTAGAGTCCTTCTTTGATCAAATCACTTATTATTTGATCAGAAGGACTCTAGAACTTATTCTCTACATGAAAAACCAGATCTCATTTGCTTTTGTTGCCAAAATTCAATCTAGAAGGTGGCGGCATGAGTAGATAAGGAAGTATCTATTGCACCTAGGACTCTTTCCTCAAGAGTTTGACTCAAATCAAACTCTATCAAAACCTAGTCAAACCACTACCATAAATCATGAAATTTGGCACACCCATAGTATAACTCGAGCCCTATCACATATCCAAAAATTAGATTAAAAAAGTTTCTAAGAGCATCTAATCAGGTGATTTTCAATTCTATCAATTGGGTCAACTTTTGACCCTAGTCCAATTATACTAGGAATGGATTTAATTTCTATAATTAATCTAACCTAGACTAGTTTCAATCAGATGAAAATAAATTCATTCAAGATACATGAATGAGTCAAATCAAATTTGACTCAATTGCGATGAATCAGAAGGAACAGAAGGAGAAAGCTAGGCTCAATCGTGTGCTAGCACAATTACCTTGAACCTGATTGGATCTAATCCAAATCAATTAAATTGGGTTAGCTCAATTGATGACATTCAAATCCAAATTCTTATTTGTATGATCCAGTTAGGTTTAGTTTCATCTAGTAATAAGGACATGTCGTGATCTCTATCATAGATATCATCGAAACACCTTTCGATGGATCAAAACTCTTTTGATTCATACAATTAGAATGATTAATCATCAAAATCATTTTAATTACTCCTAAAATCCATCAATGACATCTAGCAGTATATGATGGAAATCCATCAGAACTGAAAGCAAACCTCTTGGTGCAGCTACCTATATGATTGGGTTCTTCTATCTTAAGCTCCGACAGGATTAGGGTTAAGGTGAACTCATCAAACCCAACGTCCGTCATATAAATTAATCATTCGATTCGAGTCCAATGTGAAACCATAATAGAAACTCTTTCTATCATCTTTACTCTGCCATGGCCATGGGCTTAAGGACTCAATTTCATGATTATCATAGGGCTACTCCTCATCTATCGAGGTAGATAGATTCCTTATTGGGGCAATCCAATTTCTACAATGAACATGCTATAGCCAACATACACCTCAAGATTTTGAATGGCTAGGAGATCAAGTTATGATATAGTCAAACTATAACACCCTCAAGATGAATTGCTGATGCATCTTAGGTCAAAAAATCAAACACACCACTACAGCATCGAGTCAGTCATCGATGAGAAGGTAGACTTCCTTATGACTGTTTAAGGTGGTCACGCTTAGTACCCTCATTCTCTAATGAGTACCTGTACTCTTACTCTAGTGTCTCCACACCATAGACTCAAGATATATCTATCCTAAAAAAGCGATCGTATACCAATCTCTTGGATCGATCACCATCCTCATGATGATCCTACGGTCGGAAGCTATTTATGAGTTAATTATGAAAATTCATGTCTTAAATTTTTAACTCTTGAAAATATAAATTATCATTACCATTAACTTAAAGGATATATCATAGACGCTTTAAATATACACTATAATAGAAAATAATTTTTTTATTAATTTATAATTTAAATTATAAAATTATCCATAGTAATATATTATAAGTGTTTAACCAATCTGGCTTCTAGGGCACACATATAACAAACTCCCACTTGATCTAAAGCCAATTGGCTATAAATCTAAGTTCCATCTTCTCAAGATAGGCTTCGATCTTCTGCTAGCTCAATAACTTTATTAGTAGGTCTACCATATTATCTATGGAGTTGACTCTCCTGATCTTGACGTATCCCTTCTTGAGGTAATCGCGGATGAGATGGTATCATTGCTCGATGTGCTTAGATTTTTGGTGAGACCTCGGCTCCTTAGCTAGGGCTATGGCACCATTATTGTCATAGTATAGAGGGATGGCATCTAATGGCATCACTCTGAGCTCTGTGGTGAACATTTTGTACCAAAATGTCTTCTTTATAGCCTTCGATGTAGTGATGTACTCTGCTTTCATGACAGAGTCTGCTATCATCGTCTGCTTGAAACTCTTCCAACTGACAGCTCCACCATTATAAATAAATAGATTTTCAAATGTCGACTTTCGATCATCTATGTCGAATATAAAATCCGAGTCTGTATACCCCTAGACCTGGAGTTCTTCATTACCAAAAACTAGAAATATATCCTTAGTTCGTCTCAAGTATTTAAGGATATGTTTAATAGAAGTCTAGTGCTCTTCACTTGAATTCGACTGATATTTGCTTATAACACTCACAGCTTGGGCAATATCAGATCGTGTACATAGCATGGCATACATGAGGGTCCCTATTGCCGAAGCATAAGAGATCTTACTCATGCATTTAATCTCCTAAGGTGTGCTAGGGCACATCTTCTTGGAGAGATGAATGCCATATCTAAAGGGTACTAAACCCCTCTTAGAGTTTTTCATGCTAAACCTCTTTGGCACCTCCTCTTTAGCACATTTTCTGTGAGAGACCTAGCATCCTATTCGATCTATCCATATAGACCTTAATTCTAAAAATAAAGGATGCCTCTTATGGATCTTTCATAGAGAACTCCTTAGACAACCATATTTTGACTATAGTCAATATAAGAATATCATTTCCAATTAGGAGGATATCATTTACGTACAGTATGAGGAAGACAACAACGCTCCTACTGACTTTTTTGAAAACATAGAGCTCCTCGTTCTTGATGAATCTAAATGATTTGATTATATCATTAAAATAAGCATTTCAGCTCTGAGATGCTTGCTTAAGTTCATATGTGGATCTCTGCAGCTTGCATACTTTATGATTATCATCATTGGATGTAAAATCTAACGGCTATTCCATATAAATATTTTTCTTAAGATATCCATTTAAGAATGTCATTTTCATATTCATCTATCATATTTCGTAATCAAAATAGGCTACAACAGCAAGCAATATGCGGATGGATTTGAGCATGGCTATTGACGAAAAAGTATTCCGATAGTCAATGCCTTCACACTGACTATACCCTTTCGCTACAAGCATTACTTTGAATGTCTCTATATTCCCATCGGCACCACTTTTTCTCTTGAAGATCCATTTACACCCAATAGGTACTATACCTTTAGATGGATCTACCAAGATCCAGACTTGGTTCAAATGCATTGAGTCAATCTCTGACTTCATTGCCTCTAACCATTTCTCAGAGTTGATATCTGATATCTCCTCATCATAGGTTTTGGGATCATCATCATGAATTTTATTTTCTATGAGGAATATTTTCTCTACGTCCTCTGAGATAGTACCTAAGTATCTTTCAGGAGGATAAAAAATTTTACTTGATCTACAAGGTAGAGGAGGTAGTGTCTGGGTTGGCTCAATCCGATTGGGTTCCATAGGTTTCTTAGCTCGTGGCTCTCGGAAGACTTTCTCCTCAAGCCTAATCTGCCTTTCGATGCCACCATCTTGAATAAACTATTTTTCAAGAAAGATGGTATGTCGACTCACAATCACTTTATGATCTTCTGGAAGATAGAAATAATATCCTAATGATTCTTTAGGATATCCAATAAATTGAGCTTTAAAGTACCTAGTCTCTAATTTGTCTGTCTGTTGTCTCTTGACATGGGCTGGATAATTCTAAATTCTAAGATGACTCAGACTTGATTTCTTACCATGCCATATCTCATATGGTATGATAGGAATGGTTTTAGAAAAATTTTATTCAGTAAATATATAGCGGTCATCAGACTATGTCCCTAAAGAGACCTAGGAATGTCCGTGAAACTCATCATGAATCAGACCATATCTAATAGGGTCTAATTTCTTCATTCTAAAATCTCATTGAGTTGAGGCTTTTCAGGTAAAGTCCATTGAGAGACTATGCCATTATCCTTAGGATAGTCTAGAAATTTCTGACTAAGATATTCATCTCCTCGATTTGATCGAAGAATCTTAATAAATTTTTCTATTTATTTTTCTACTTGAAGTCTAAATTTCTTAAAGCTTTTAAAAACTTCAGACTTATATCGCATCAAATACACATACCCGTACCGAGATAGATCATCAGTAAAGATAATGAAGTAGATATAATTGCCCCTAACCGACATATCAAATGGGTTGTATACATCTATCTGTACCAGGATGAGTAGGTCTGTGGCCCTTTCCCCATGTCCTATAAAAGAGAGCTTGGTCATTTTGTCATGAAGGCATGATTCATAAATTGGATATGACTTGAAAGTTAACGGACTCAATAGCCCAATTTTTTTCAATTTATTAACCCTATCTTCAGCTATATGATCTAGCCTAAGGTGCCAAAGATACCTATCATTTAAACTATCCCTAGGTCGCTTTGATCTTATAGCATTCACGTTTTGCTTGATATTAAAAATAGAAACATCAATATGTAACTAATAGAGATCATTTATAAGAAAACCACTAGCAATTTTATTTCTTTTATAAAGAATATTACAATGGTCCTTAAGAAAACTAATTACATAGCCTTCTTGTGCTAAATATAAAACAAAAATCAAATTCCTGCTTGCTGTAGGCACATAAAAATAATCTCTAAGAATTAGATCTAATCCTGACGGTAATCAAAGAGGGTAGATTTTCACGGCTACAGTAGTAACTCTTGCTCCATTTTCGACGTGTAGGATCATCTTACCATTCCTTAGCCTCCTGCTATCCACAAGACTCTGCATAGAAGTACACAAGTGAGCACTAGAACCAGAGTCAAGCATCCAACTAGATGCAGAAGAAATTGTAAGGTTAGATTCTATAATGAGCATACCTCTAGAAGGACCTGCCTCCTTCTTGTTCTTTAGGCTAGCCAGGTAAAGAGGGTAGTTGCGTTTCTAGTGGCCATCTATGTTGCAATAAAAATATTTTTTCTTATCAGTGGCCTTTCTTTTTGGCTCTGTCTTCTTCTTCTTCCTCCCACCATCCATCTTTCGCTTCTTCACGAACTTTTTCTTCTTTTCAAAAGACTTTCTCTTGAAAGAAGTCCGCTCCACAGCAAGCACTGAGCCCTTTGAATCTTTCATAGAGCTCAGTAGTGACCAGCATGTTCATAAGTTTAGTTAAGATATTTTGTAGTTTATGCATATCGTAGTTCATGATGAACTGTTCATACACATCAGTTAAGGACTGCAAAATTATATCAATCTACAGATTCTGATCTAACTTGACACCAACTTTCTTAAGCTCTTCTAAGTTCTTGATCATCATCAGATAATGATTTTGGACTAATTGCCCATCACACATCTAGCCTTAAAAGTCTCTTAGTGACTTGATATTTGGCCGCGCGACTCTATTCACCAAACAACTCTTGTAGGTGAGCCAATATTTGGCAGCTAGTTTTAATATCTTCATGTTGGCTTTGGAGCTCATCAAACATCGAGCCCAACATGTAATACCTGGCTTTATTATCTTCATCCATCCATTTTTTAGAGACGCTCTCTGATCAATGGACGGATGTACTGGTAAAGTGAGAGGATCTTGTTCCAACACATGAGTCAACTTCTTGGAACCTAAAAGTATTTTAAAGTTTTGGAGCCAATCCTTGTAGTTGGGTCCAGTTAGTCTATGGGTATCCAGGATACAGGCTAGTGGGTTGGACACAGATATTTTTCTGTAGAGTGTCAAAGTTTTTAGTTAGATTTTGTAATTAGACATAACCAATTTATTTAAAAATTTTATTTTTAAATAAATTAGGCTCCCACTATTTACTCAAATTCTTACACTCTCTTGGTAGAGATATGAAAATCTTCATGAATATTGATTTTTAGTAGATGGTGTAGTCCCACCAACTGGCTCACCACCTCACTTAATAGTTATTAGTGATGGTCAACTGATGAGTGGACAACTCTTGTCCAATAATTCTCTAATCATGGTGCATCCAAATCTGATCTCTAATTTATGAAGCTCACCATGCCTGGAATATTGCTTCACTCAGTTAAGTCAGATCCACCATTTGCATGAATTAGATTCCTGATTGGGTCTCTCATCGTATTTGAAATATTGAGCGCAATCCATCCTTCAACCTGTAGCATTCAATGCCTAATAGATATGGTTGCATCTTTTCGGTGCAACTAAACCACTATATCCAGTCAAGAGTAATCAACGTTAGGAAGGGCCCGTACATCTATAATTGTAGAAGATCTTAGACTTAATATTTTCTTAGGAAGATTTAATTTAGATCTCTTTAAACTTAACTTGACTTAGTCATAATAATTATGACTAACCTAGTGGCATGGATTGGCTCGAATTATTAGCCATCTCAAATCAGAACTGGATCGACACAAATGGCCAGGTAAGTGAGATCGATGGAAGGAATATGCCATTAACTCGATAAGAACGCATTCAAGTCGAGTAGCTTCTAATTAAAAATTAGTCAATCATATCTATCGACTTATCTTAGATACCAAATTATCGAATCAAAATCAATCGGGTTAGGCTACAATCTAGGCTCGAAATGAGGAGGTAAATTAGGTCTTGACTTGATCGAGTCACATCTCAATGTGATTCAATCTTGATCCAGACTTAATCCTATTAGGCTGGTTAATTCTAAGCTTTCTTTGATCCCACCTAATCAACTCTTGATTTGGTTTGATCAACCGCTAGATCTAATTGAGCTGCCCAAGTCCGAACCCAATTTTATGAAGATGTCTTAGGTCTAAAAATTCATAATTTTTAGATCTAAGTAATTTCATAATCATAATTCTTAATTAAGTTTTAGATTTATGAATAAAACATGTAACAAAATTCTAAGATTTTAGGATCTAGAGTTTTGCAAAAAATAAGTTCTAATTTTTGATTAAGGACGAATACGCAGCATCCTTACACATCATAAGAACACTCCATCGAATAGAAGGAGAGGATCTTTAAATCCTACTTTGTTCTTATGACCAAATGACCAAGAAAAATGCCTTAATCAAAAATATATTTTCTAAAATAAAACTAGTTAGATCTAAATCATATATCACATATACAAAAGATCTAACCTATACATAGTTTGCATACATCTCATGTATCAAAACTCAATAAACCATTCATGCTTTTAGATCTTAAATATCACATATTAAATCTAAAAAATAAAATTTTAAATTTGATTATATCAAAAATAAAACTATTCAAGACATTTTATAGAACTATTCTATAACTAGTCTAAGCATGCATCTTTCATATCTCATATGAATAAATTAAAAATTAAAAACTATATTTTTTATTTTTTAGATATTATAATTATTATAATTAGATTTGCTAATGCAGCTCTGATATCAGTTGAAGAAAAATCTAATTTTTTGCCATAGGATTGTCCAGATCTGACAAGATTTGAGATGAATTTTTCTACAAAAACTTTTATGATCTGATCAAATCTAAGAATTCTTAGATCTAATATTAAAAATTAAGATTAAAATTAAATTAGGTTTAATTTTAAGTATCTTATTGGATAATCTGATTATCCTGCGATGATCCTATTGATTTCTAAGGTTCTGGAATGAGCCACGCATGTGCCTGGCCTCTACCAATATCCACTTGGGCAGAATCTAAGCATCTTCTCCTCATGAATCTCTACTCCAAAGATCAGATTTAAATCTAATCTATAGATCCTTCAAAACTATTTCTGAAGGTAGCCCATCCATCTCACGAACACCATCACGTAGATCCTGAATCTTGTGTCAAAAATCTTGGACCTTCCACTCAGATTTATGTCTAACTTTTAAGCATGTAGAAGAGAGGGAGAGAGAGGATAGAGAGGGCATGGAATATGGTATGGGTGACAATACCTCTGCATGAAAAATAAAATCATGCGATGCTCTCTTTGGCGTGAGAAAGGTTTCTTAAACCCAACACCATTTAGAGTCATTCTTTGACCAAATCACTTATTATTTGATCAAAGAGACTCTAGGATTTATTCTCCATGTGAAAATTTAGATCTCATCTAGTTTTGTCAAAAAAATTCAATCTAGAAGGTGGCGGCATGAGTAGATAAGGATGAGTCCATTGTGCCTAGGATTCTTTCCTCAAGAGTTTGATCCAAATCAAACTCTATCAAAATCTAGTCAAACCACCACCATAAATCATAAAATTTGGTACATCCATAGCATGACTCGAGCCCTATCACATATCTAAAAATTAGACTAAAAATATTTCTAAAGAATTTTTTAAAAGTATCTTATCAGGTGACCCTTAATTCTCTCAATTGGGTCAACTTTTGACCCTAGTCCAATTGCACTAGGAATGGATTTAATTTCTTTAATTAATCTGATCTGGACTAGTTCTAGTCAGATAAAAATAAATCTATTCAAGATATAGAAATAAGTTAAATTAAATTTAACTTGATTGCAATAAATCAGAAAGATTATAGAAGGTGAAAGCCAGGCTCAATTGTGTGCTAGCATGATTATCTTGAACCTGATTGGATCTAATCCAAATCAATCAAACTGGATTAGCTCAATTGATGACATTCAGGCCTAAATTCTTATTTGTGTAATCTAGTTAGATTCAATTCTATATGATAATGTGACATGTCATGATCTTTATCATCGACATCATCGAAACATCTTTCGATGGATCAGAATTCTTTTGATTTATATAATTAGAATGATGATCATCAAAATCATTCTAATTGCTTCCAAAATCTACCAGTGACACCTAGCAGTATATAGTGGCAATCCATCAGAACTGAAAGTGAATTTCTCGATGCAGCTACCTGTGTGATTAGGATTCTTCTAACTTAAGCTCTAACAGGATTAGGGTTAAGGTGAACTTGTCAAACCCAACATTCGTCATATAAATTAATCATTTGATTCAAGTTTAATGTGAAACCCTAATAGAAACTCTTTCTATCATCTTCACTCTGTGATGGCCATGGGCTTAAGGACTCAATCTCATCATTATCATAGGGTTACTCCTCATTTACCGAGGTAAATAGATCCTCTATTGGTGCAATCTAATTCCTATAATGAACATGCTATAGCCAACATACACCTCAAGATTCCAAATGACTAGAAGACTGAGTTATGGTGTAGTCAAACTATAACACCCTCAAGATGAATTGCTGATACACCTCAAGTCAAAGAACCAGACACACCACTACAGCATCGAGCCAGTCATCGATGAGAAGGTAAACTTTCTTATGACTACTCGAGGCAATCATGCTTAGTGCCCTCATTCTCTAACAAGTACCTGTACTCTCACTCCAATGTCTTCACACTATAGACTCAAGACATATCTATCCTAAAAAAGCAATCGTACACCAATCTTTTGAATCAATCACCATCCTCATGATGATCCTACGATTGGGAGCAGTTTATGAGTTAATTATGAAAATCATGTCTTAAATTTTTAACTCTTGAAAATATGAATTATCATTACCATTAACTCAAAGAATATATCACAGACACTTTAAATATATACCATAATAAAAAATAATTTTTTTATTAATTTATAGTCAAAATTATAATGTTACTCCTAGAAGTGTGTTACAAGTGTTTAGCCAATCTAGCTTCTAGGGCACACATCTAACATGAACAAGCACTTATCAGACCTAGGTCCAAGCTTTTCTAGTTGTAAACATTTTACATAAGTCGGACATCCCTAAATCCTAAGGTGAGAGAGTGTCGACCTATGCCCGATCCATATCTCATATGGAGTCTTTGCAACAGACTTGCTCAGAACATTGTTCACAACCAAACAAACAGTCTGGAGTGCATACCTCTAGAATGAAATTGGCAGACTCGCAAAACCCATCATGGATCGAACCATATCTAACAAGGTTTGATTCCTCCTTTCAGATATACCATTATGCTGTGGTATTCTAGGAGGGGTCCATTGAGAGAGAATCCTATTCTCTCCTAGATATATCAAAAACTCATTGAAAAAATATTCACCAACTCGGTCAAATTGAAGAGTTTTAATACTCTTTTTAGGTTATTTTTCTACCTCATTTTGATATCATTTGAACATTTCAAACGAATCAAATTTACTCCTCATTAGATGGACATATCCATACCTAGATAGTTCGTTAGTAAATATAATGAAGTAGTAATATCCACCTCTAGCACTTGTATTCATAGGTCCACATATATTAGTATGTACTGGACCTAGAAGCTCAGAGGCCCATTCACCTTTTCTAGTAAAGGGATGATTTTATCATCTTACCAAGAAGGTAGGACTCACAGATATTCAATTATTCACAATCATGGATGTCAAGGATATGCTCCTTGACTAACCTATTGATCATGTTCTTATTTATATGACCGAGCCTACAGTGCCAAAGATACGCATCAGTGACATTATCTAGTTTTGGACGTTTATTTAACGTGTACATTACACTAGTAGGCTGTGATAAAATATAAATATCATTTCTTAATTATCCTTACATTACTATAATATCATTCATAATGATATCATAATAATTTTTTTTAATTGACAAACAATAACCATCCTAGACCAAAAATCCAACAAATATTATGTTCATCATAAAAGTTGGACAATAGTGATAGTCACTTAAAATAATATTATTATTTTTGTAAAATAGCTCAAGAGTTTTCAATGCTAGGACTGAAACTTTACTTTCATCTCCAACGTTAAAGAATCTATCGCCATTCTCAAACTTTATACTAATTTGAAGTCCATGCAATGAATTGTATATATAAATCAGACTTCTGGTATCTAATACTCAGGTAGATATATCACATATGGAGAAATTGCAAGGTGTTATCATATAACAGCTTTGACCAGCAAACACTTACTGATTTCTCCTGTTCAGCCTATTCGGATCAAGAGGATAATTTCTCTTCGTGTCTGCCTGATTAGGGTCAATACTAGACTCCTCGTTCTTAGGTCCTAAATGCTTACCACTATCCAACAGTGAACGGAGCGGACTTACATTAGTGATTCTATTTATTTGAAAGGAAAAATATAAAATCTAATTAGTACTTGAATTAATTAACTCTAAAGACTTGGACTTTAGTCTAAAGGTTCTTCCACTATTTTTAACGAATTGATAGCTTTTACTCCAATTTGAGAAATTACACTAACACCTTAGTGGATACTAAAACCTACATAGACTACAAATGGGCCCGAGAAAAGCTCTGGCTAACCCGCATGCATCTACAGATAGGTTCACAATCAATTATTTCTCCAAATAATTTTTAGTATTTAGATTTTATCCCAGAAGATAATTCAGTAGGCTATGGCCTCCATTGAAAAGGTCTACTTAGGTCTAACCATTAACATAATTGAGTTCGGTGCATTAAACCAATGATAACTAGGACCGAGGAAAGCTCTGGCTAACTTGATCACCATTAAGAGAGTGCAACCTAATCATCATATGATCAATTGTAATTCTAATATCTAAATGAACATCAGGTGTAAGGCACCTCTAATATCCACCTAGAAAATTGGACTCAATACTATTCACCTTAATGGAAGGCTATGACTCGATTATCCCCATAACTTAGTCATTTTAAGAATCTAATAATTTAGAGGATTTAGGTTAGATGTGATTTAAGGATAGGAAGAACATGGACCAAATTTCTTTCACTGATTTTACCAAGTCAAATCCTCCTACTGACTTCAATAAGTCAATAGATTAGGACTATGATCAATTTAAGTCCATGGGCACCTAATTCAATCTTACTGATTGAAATTAGTCAAACTGATTCCTAGTGACATGGATCAGCTTGAATCACTAAGTGATCTAATTAAATCCTAATCGACCATGTTGGCCAAGTAAATGAGATCAGTAGAAGAGATATGCCATTAACTCCTCAAAGATCGAATCAATGCGAGTAGCTCCTAATTAAAAACCACTAGTCTAGACTACCAAACTTATCTTAAACATCAACTGGTTAATTAGGTTTAATCTGATCAACCTAGAAATTTTGGGCTTAACCACGTAGGCATGAATCAAGTTCATCTTAGTCTAGTTAAAGACATGGACTTGTCCAACTACAACTATTGAAGTTGAATCTAGAGTGTTCTTGACCTAATCTAATTCAATACTTGGCTAGATTTAATCAATTATGCTAGATTAATCCATTCTTTAACTAACCTTAGGTCTAACCCAATTAATGGACCTAATTTACCTAACCCTTTAACCCATAGTCTTATGACTATATTTTAGAATCTTTAATTCATAATTCTAGGTTCTATAAATAATATTTAATTCTTTTAATTAAGTTTTGGACTGATGGATTGGGATTCGATATTTCAAAAATAATTTTTAAATTTTGAAAAATTTTTATTTTCTATTCACTAAATGGGTTGACTCATTTCATAAATGAGTCAGCTTATTTCATAAACAATAAACAACAATTCTATTACTAGTTTCATAACAAAAAATAAAATATAATAAAAATTAAATAATAAATTATTTTTTAGATCTAATCTAAATATATTCATGTTTAACTTTCTAATTAAAATAATTTCAATCATAAAAAAATCTTTCACTGTTCATCTTAATGATGAGTTCATGGTGGCACCCCTACCACCATAAGGGATCCCTACTAAATGGGAGGAGATGGCCTTTCAACCATACTTGTTCCTTATGATCGGATGGCTTGGTGGCTTATTCATCCTTGATTACTGTGTTATCTGGATCTGACATATCATATATGAAAGTATTTAAATTTTCTAATTGACATGTTTGAACAAGTCAAGCAATCCTTGTTCTAATACCATTTGAAGAAAATCGCATAGGATTTTAGCATGCTTTTCAAAATATTTTTTAAAAATTATTATAGTAGAAATATTAGATTAATCTAAAATTAATCTATACATACATTGATCAAATCAAAAAATCCTACTCAGGATCTAGACATGCTAATATATAATTTAAAATTTAAATGCGATCGATTAGCAAATCATATTTGCTGACCGATTTGAGTTCAGAACTTGATACCTATGCACATGTAGCTGATCTCCATGATCTGAATCCATCAAAATATGCTCTGGCATCATGCTATAGTCACATACTTGTTCGACCTCTATGATTGGTCCATATGGAGTTTCTGGTCCTAACCAGCTCCATCAGAGTGTTAGCTTCTCATCAGGACCTTCGATGGTAGATCTTAATTGATCCAATTGATCATCTTTTTTCTGATTTCTTGGATACTCTAGAAAATCAAAACACATCCTTTGGAGGATGATGAAGTGGTGTTTCAAATTTGATGGCAATCCGATGCTCACAACACTCAATCTCTCCACTCGAACCTTAAGTCCCAACTCTAGGATTTTCACACATCAAAAAACCCTAATGCTCGAAAATAGTCTCACGCTTATTCCCTTTGGAATTTTCCCATAAAATAATTTTTCATGGGTAGAGGAACTCTTCCTCAATCGTACACCCATTCTAAAACCTTTTTTAGATGGCCAACAAAAAAAAAATAAAGTGGCATGCACTACTATAGAATCGGGCTATGGCAATGGTTTGTAGCCACTATCGTAGCCCAAAAATTTACTGCTATAGGCTATGACAGTGGTTAGCTAACCACTACCACTGTAGTGATCACCATAGGTCTATGGCAATAGTTGTTACAGTGGTTATTGAAATCACTGCTATATAGACCCTATTGCAGTGATTTTTAAACCACTGCCATAGGCTTATCTATAGTAGTGGTTATAAAACCACTATTATAGACAATCTATGGCAGCGGTTATGGAATCACTACTATAGATAAGCCTATGATAATAGTTTAAAAATCACTACTACAGATCAAATGTAGGATTGACACATTGCCTATGGCAACGGTTGACACGTTTACGACAACGGTTGTAGAACCGCTGTCATAGCTTCTGAATAATTAAAAAAATATAAAATTTTTAATTTTTTATATATTTTACCTAACAAATGCAGAGATATATAATATAAAAAATATTATAAATATAAAAATATTTTTAAAATACTAAAATTTTATTATCAAATAAAATTTATTATAATATTTTTTAAAAAAATATATCAAAAGTTTTCTAAATCTACATCGTTGTCATCCTCAGGAGATGGAGCACGAGCTGGAGGCAGAGCTAGAGTTGGAGTCAGAGCCATAATTGGAGGAGCTGGAGCTGGAGCCAGAGCCGAAGCTGGAGGAGGTGGAGCAACATATCCTCAAAGCCCATGAAAGCACCTCCAAAACACGCACTGAGCATTGACACCATATCTCTCATGATGCCCTCCAGATGAGATGCGCACTCCTCAACCTGATCTGCCCGCATCGTAGCATGATCTACCCGTGCCAATACTATCTCAAGCTACTTCCAACTGATGACACCAAAAGCCTGTGAAGAGATTCTCACCTCAGACCAATAGCTGGTCGACGTATGTCTGAGCCTACATTGGATCCTTTCAGAGTGCTCAGGTCCCAATACCTGAGACAGATGGTCATGGGGGCCAGAGGTATTCGGCCCCTCGTTGGCGAGCATATCTAACTAATCCTGTAATTATAAGTGCAAACAAAATTTTATAACAGATGCTATAATACTAATCATATATACTAATATATTTAATACTTACAAAAGTTCTCCCGATCGCGGCATTCATTGGCCTACCCTTCTTGTCCGTACGATTGGATCGAAAAATCTCGCTATAGCTGGGCATCACTCCATCTCTCATCAGCTATAATAATGGATTAGTTTATCAAAAATAAGAAGAAATATCAATTTAATTTATCTACTAAGATTTAGAATTCATTACCTCTCTATGCATACGACTGGCCATAGACTCATGACCGAGAGTATGCAAATACTCTTGAGCTATCCGATTCTCCCAGTTCTAATGGAAGGTAGCCTAACAAGTATTCAAATAAATAATAAATATTTAAAAATATTTAAATATAACTTTAAGCATATTAAAAAATTTAAAAATTAATAATTTTATCTCGAATTTCTAGCTCCTCCAATTTGTAACCATCCTCTCCTACTAACTCGGAGGACAATATTGTATCCATGGAATAAGCTCCTCTGAAGTGTCTCGTTGGTGCTCGAGCCATTCTTTGTGGAGCTTGATCTTGTAGCCCTGGTATAACTCCCTGATCTTCTTCAGTTGGGCATCTCGAGCCCTCTCATGATTAGAAAAGTTGCACCTCCTCTGCACAAAGTTATCAAAAGTCAGTTACAAAATTATTCTAATCAAACATAGTGTAAACATATAAAATGCATAAATATATTTAAGATGCACTTACCCATATCTCCTCCCATACCCGATCCTTGATAGTATCATCCATTAATCGACAGTCTCTAGGCTCTACAGAAATAATGTCTGACCACCTCATAAGCACTCCACAAAAGAAATGCATCTTCCGTACGGTCTCCCCTACTGACCTCTCCTTTGCATCATACTGTACCATCATCTGATGCTGACGGTTCCACACATGCGCCATATGTGTGAGATCCCAAAATATCCTACTGGATGATACACCTATAATAAAAATATATTATATAAATATATAAGTATACAAATACTATATAAAAAATAAATAAATAATCAGTGGAGTAGCATATGTCGAAGATGTGGATGACAGTGTCGGCTTAGATGCCGATGGAGTAGATGCCGACAGTGGAGGTCCTTGAGCAGTCGATGCGGAGATGGATGGAGTATACTCTGATTGCTCCTCAGATGCTGAACTCCGCATAACCCATTGAGAGGTAGAGGTGAAAGCTAGATGGCATTTTGGTGCCATCATGATCTGCAATGTTAATGAACATTAACCAATATAACATGTTGAACAGTAATCAAAGATATTACCTAGGTACCATCCATACAATTATATATAAATATACGGATGCCAAAGATTATGTACACTAATCAATTGATGGGTCTATCGCTATGCAATGCAATAAATAAAAGCAATAAGACAGGGGTTCTCTTAGCGGTCGGCACCGCCCACGGCACGGCCTAGTGGCATGACACGACCTAAGGCATGAACTACTGACACAGCATAGCACGGCATAGCCTACCGATATGGCACGGCCCAAGGCTCGGCACGACCTACCAACATGGCACGGCATAGCCTACTAACACGGCATGATAAGGTTACATTTTCATTCAATATTAGGTTAAATTTAAACTTTAAGGCCAAGAAATAGACTTTTAAGAGCATTTAAGTTAGGCTTATGGAATACTTATATGCATTGAATCTAGCTTTTGTTTTACTGATTATTAATAAATTAGTTGAGGGTTGGTGTTCAATTTGGATGATTTTGACTCGTGTCTAGATTTTATGTTTCATTTGAGTCTTGGTTGATTTTTCTGATCCATCTGCCAAATTGCACATTTTAATCTTTAGCATATATGATAACATTCTATATATGATATTTATGGTATCTACCGGCACGGCATGGCCCAAGGCACGGCCTACCAACACGGCATGGTATGGCCTACCGATATGGCACAGCCTAAGGCATGGCATGGCACGACACAGCCTAAGGCACGACATGATCTACTGACATGGCACAACCCACGGCATGGTATGGCACAGCCTACCAGCATGGCTCAGATGCAGAGCTCTGCATAGTCATTCGAGGGGCGGGGGTTGCAACCTTTGGGCAACAAATTTAACATATTGAACAATAATATTAGTAACACATCAATAAATAAACTCTAATAATTTATACCAGAATGTTAAAGTCATCACCTAGTGGCATTTCACAATATGGATATCACCATCACTCCTGATAAATTTGTTTGCGACCTCGACAGTACCAGGTAAGTTTTATCCTAGAGGAGCACTTTGCATGCATAGTTCAACATTATCATCAACTTTGGTATCATCAAAAATATGCCTAGGCACCATCTTCACAATAACACCCTATTGAGGCTTTAAGGGATCACTAACGTAGAAGACTTGACTAGCTTGGGAGGCAAGTATATATGGTTCTTTAGTGCAGAGATGGCATTGCATAATAACGAGAGTAAAACCATACTCATCAATCTTCATCCCAGACTGTGACAAGTTGTCAAACCAACCATACTTCATCAATGTAATCCTTTCTTTAGAATAATAGTCTAAGATGACTATCTTCTCCACCATACCATAATAGTTCAAATCCTCTGTACGAGGCTATGAATCCTTCGAGCTAGCATAACACCCAATGGTGGTGCTCAACATGATGCCACTATTTTGTGTTGCCATATTTACAAACTTGCTGTGAATATTAAATCTATAGCTGTTAATAACGAGCTATTTATACTCACATACGATACGATTAGGATCCATTGAAAGAGCACGCACTTCAGGGCTCACATCACTGAGCGGCAATCTCCACATGTAATTAAGGATATGACACCTAATTAGTAAACATGTTCAAATAAGTCGTACAAGGCAAGAATATATAATCACTTACATGATCTTTGAATCATTCAAAAAATTTTATACTGTGCATTTTCTCTTTCTCCCGCATATTTAGAGCACCATATTTTACTCTTATGACCTCCTTGTATTTGCTACATGCACAAATAACAAATTTAGGTATAATTAGATATTTTCTTCTACTTATTATGAAATAAATAAGGCTGAGTGACTCACCTTATGTACGACTCAATAACATCACAATTGAAGAGCACGTAGCGGTGTGCCTTATCCCTTTTCTCAATGCTTAAATCAATAAGATGGTATGAAGTGAAAAATCCATCTAGCTATGGAATGGACTCAAATGCAAGCTTAATTGGCTCGTACTGATCATCATGATTACAACGTGTCTCGAGCTTGTTTAAGTACATGGTATAGAAATTCATATACTCTTGATCCAAATAATCTTCTGCTATGGATTCCTCTGGGTGATTCATATTTCTTACATAAGATTTTAGAGTTTGAATATTCCTCTCAGTAGGATACATCCATCGACAGAACACTGGGCTTGCAAGTGCAACTTCCTTCGTAAGGTGCACGGTAAGATGCATCATAACCATGAAAAATGATGGTAAAAATATCTTCTCCAGATCACATAATATAGTCACCGCCCTTGTCTTCATTTTCTTCACGTCTTTCTTAAGCAATCACTTTGTACAAATATCTCTGTAAAAGTTGCAAAGATGAATAACAGTCATTCTGATATTTTTTGGCAACACGCGATGAATAGTTATTATAATCAATTTCTGCATCAGTACATGATAATCATGAGACTTCAATCCCCCAAGTTTGACATCCTTACTATTCACACGCTTTGATATGTTGCTTGAGTATCCATCAGGGACCTTTATGTTCTCCAACATACGAAGAAATATGGATCGTTCGGAGGCATTCATAACATAGCATGCATGAGGGAGCCTCCACTATTCTCCCCTTGCTGGCTCTGGATGGAGTGATCTCCAAATACCCCATTCTTTCAAGTCAAATCGAGAATTCAAGTCATCCTTAGTCTTATCTTTGATATTTAAGATTGTTGCTAATAGGAGCTCGCACACATTCTTTTCAATATGCATTATATCTAAGCAGTGGCGCAATAAGTTTGTCTCCTAATATGGCAAGTCAAAGAAGATGTTCTTTTTACTCTAATTAAAGTGTGTGTCATCTTCCTTTGATCGATGCTTCTTCTTTTTACCACCAATCGGATCACCTTTCCCAAATTCAACACTGAGACCATTCAACTCTCTAAGTACATCGCTTCCAGACATCTGGCTAGGCACCTTACCTTCTTCAACAGTGCCATCGAAGGAGCGTGCATCCCTTCCATATGGATGGTTTCGATCGAGAAAATGTCGATGCCCTATATAGCTAAAGCTCCTCCGATGTGTCAACCTTCTAGACTGGGTATTTTTTCATAAATCGGGTATGCTAGCTCACCTTTGGTGCTCCAATCCGACATTAGGGCATAGGCTAGAAAGTCATTTATTGTCCATTAAAGCATTGCACGCATGGAGAATGACTTATTCAGTAAAGCATCAAAAGTTGAAATATCTTGAATGCTCCATAACTATTTCAGCTCGATAATAAGAGGCTGTAAATAAACATTAATATCATTACCTATCTCCATCGATCCAAGGATAAGCACTGTAATGAAAGCAAAGAATTTTTTCATATACATCCATGGTGGAAGGTTGTAAACATGAATAAATACTGACCATACACTATGGGTGGTATTCATATACTTGAATGGATTGAAACCATCGCACGATAAGCCCAACCTCACATTACGTATATCATGTGCAAAGTCAGAATATAATTCATTAAACTTTTGCCATGTCTCTCCATCGATTGGATGCCTCAATGCATCATCTTTTGTTCGATCTTCTTCATGCCATCTCATGTCCTTCGATGTCCTTGCCAACATAAATAACTTTTGTAGTCTTAGAATTAAAGGAAAGTGCCACATCAACTTTTAAGGTACATGAGTGGATGTGCCATCTTTATTCTATTTCTATCTTGACATACCGCACCTCATGCACTCATTTTGGTTGACATCCCTCTCCCAATAGAGCATGCAATCATTGGAATATGCATGTATCTTGGTGTAAACAAAGCCCAACTATTCAATAATCTTCGATGCCTCATAATTATTCTTCAGAATTTATGCATCGTCCGAAAGAATGTCCTCCAAAAGCTCTAATTTGCAATTCACTCCATTATTACTAAACCCATTGGAGTATTTTGCATAATACAATCGGATTAAAAACTCCAGCTTCGCCATCTTTTCACATCCGAGATACAATGGAACATTAGCATCCTCCATTAACTTACGGACCTTCTCTACATCCTCACTATTTGTCATTTCATCAACCATAGGATCAGGCATGGACGTAGATGTACCATCATTATGGCCATCAAACGAAAAAATATCATGAACCATTTGTTCCACTCCCCCATCATGTTGATCATGTCCTTATGGTTTGTCCTCACCATGTTGGTCTCAACAAATTTCATAATCAGCTTTAAAGTCATAAATAGTGAGATGATCATTTACATCTTGACGAGGTAGCCACGGTCCACCCATACATTTTTTACAAGGACATTGGATCAGTCCATGGTTCCCAAATTTCTCTATAGCAAAATCAAGAAATTTTTGAAGTCCTGCCTCATATTCTGGCGAGAGCCTATTAAACTTCATCCACTCCTTATCCATTTAAAAAATGATGATACTATAATTAAATCATTTCTGAAACTTAAATTATATACTAATATATTATAAATAAATATGCAATAAATGCATCCTATCACCAACTAATAGGTAAAGAAAGGTTCTATCTCATTCAAAAACTGTATTAATTCTGTAGATTCAATACAGTAATCAAACGATGTGCGACAGAAATTGAATAAAATTTTGGCAGCATTTTTCTTAAGTTCTCTCGTGTAGGGAGAACAAAAAAAAAATACTGTCCAAAATTTTATTCAAAATTCTTAGCATACTATTTGATTACGGCAACTACCTATAAAATTATCTATAATTTTCAAACCATCTAAATTGAACAATCAATTGATCATTGTACATAATTCTATCATCCGTACAAATACATATAATTATATGGATGTCGGAGATTATGTACACTAACTAATTGATAAGTCTATCGTTATGCAATGCAATAAATAAAAGTAAAAAGATATAAACATCCAAAAAATATTATCCAATAAATTCTATAATGAACCCCTTATCTCCCAATGATGTCAACAAGGCCGAACCTCCTCCCTCCCTCCCTCCCTCTCTCTCTCTCGTCTCCCTCATCGATGATGATGGCAAGGCCGAACCCCTTCCCTCCCTCTCTTCCTCTCGCTTTCTTAGTTTTAGATCCCAAAATCGGGTTTGGATACCTAGGATCCATTAGGGTTCGGGTCTGGTACTTCAAGTACGAATCCTTCGGATATTCGAATTTAGGTTTGGTACTATTAATTAAAATCGAGTCTGGATCTGAATATCCAGATTCTAACCAAAATTTGATCCATTGATAGGTCTAGTCCAGTGATTAATAAATAATACTATAAAATTAAAATAAAAAATAAACCTACAACTATAGAAAGAAGGTCGCACCGAAAGCTCCGAGGGTCATCGACGACGACGCTAGAGGAAGACGACAGTATTAGAGGTAAGCTAAGAAATAAGAGCAAGATAGTGAGATAGAGAAAGAAGAGAGAGAAAAAAAAAGAGGAAAGAGAAAGGGAGAGGGGGCTCGGTGGGGCACCGTGATGGAAAGGCAAGGGATGGGGAGGACAGAGGGTGGGCGACCGGCGACGGGTAGCTGGGGATGGGGAGGGTGGGGGACGGGTGGCTAGGGATGGAAGGGTGGGGGGCAGGTGGCCACCGGGCGAGGGGCGGGCGACCACGACCAAGGATGGAGAGGGCGGGGGGCGGCGGTCGGGGAGGGCAAGGGGTGGGCGGTCGAGCGGCGGTCGGGGATGGGGAGGCGCGGGGGCGGCGGCCGAGGAGGGCAATGGGTGGGCGGCTGGGCGGCGACTGGGAATGGGGAGGGTGGGGGATGGGCGATCGGGGGATGGGGAGGTCGGGGGGCAAGCGGCGCGGCTGGAGATGGGGAGGGTGGGGGCGGCGGTGGTGTCGAGGATGGGGAGGGCAAGGGGTGGGCGATCGGGCGAGGGCAGGGGATGGGGAGGGGGGGGTGGCGGTTGGGGAGGGCAAGGGGTGGGCGGTTGGGCGGTGACTGGGGATGCAAGGGATGGGCGGCAGTGGAATGCATGGAGTCTGATCGGTGATGGAGAGGAGGGGAGAGAGAGAGAGCACATGCACAAGAGAAAAGAAAAATTGAAGATTTTTAACCTAACCTACGGCAGTAATTTTCGATCCACTACCATAGATCTATGGTAGCGGTTACTAAAAACCACTATAATAGATCTACGGTAGTGGTTTCATAACGCTGCCATAGATTTATAGCAGTAGTTTCCAGTAACCATTATCGTAGGTTGAAAATAATTTTTTTTAAAAATATTATATAATTTTAAAATTTAATATCCATCTTCATCATTCATTATCTAAATAATTATCATTAGAGTATCATCATAAAAAATCACCTCGATTTGATGGTCCTAGCTTCATCGATCAGAAAAATTTGATTTCGACGATCACGAATGACGATGCGATGACTGATAGATGGAGACCTTCGATTGATCCAAAAATATGCAATGATGATCTCGATGATATTTATAGTATATTATCAAAGTTTTGCTTCAATCGGATATCATTATCATGTCAATTTAGTATGGAATAATTTCGACTGTTAAATTAGAAATAAGCGATCAAAAGGCTAAATGACGTTCGATTATGAGATAATTTTTTAGTTAAATAATTTTTATTATAATTTTAATTATTTTATACAGCGATGATAGTAAAATTTAAATCCTTTTCATATGAACTGTTAATGTTAAGCAGATATTGCAAAAGCACGAGCACATGCATATAACAACCAACGGAGTTCAAGAATGATTATCAGACGATATATAGTTTTAAATTATTTTTAGTCTCATGAGTTGAATTTATAATCACCATCATAAAAAATGATTAAAGTAGTAGCCAAGATCATTTATAAAAAAAATTATCTCATAATTGGACACCATCTGATCCTTTGATCACTCGTTTATCATTTAACGATCGAAATTAATCTATATTAAATTGATCAAGATAACAATATTCGATTGAAGTAAAACTTTGATAGTATGCTACAAACATAACTAAGATCATCATTGCAGATTTTTGGACCTATCAAAGATCTTCATTTATCAGATCGTCGTATCATCGTTCATGATCGTCGAAATCAAATTTTTCTTATCGATGAAGCTTGGACCATGAGATCGAGGTGATCTTTTGCGACGATACTCTAATGATAATTATTTAGATAATGAATGATGAATATGGGCATTAAATTTTAAATTTATATAATATTAAAAAAAAATAAGAAAAAATATATTACAATGATTATAAATAATCGCTGACATAGATCAACATATAGCAGCGGTTACAAGGAACCGCTGCCATGCATAGGTCCGACCTATGGCAGTGATTGTCCTAACCGCTGCTATACATCAGACCTATGGTAGTGATTACAGAGAACCACTGTCATAGATTGGACTTATGGCAACGGTTAAAAAGAACCGCTGCCATAGGTCAGACTATGACAGCGATTTCTTGTAACCGCTGCTGTAGGTCAGTCCTATAGCAGTGGTTTCATATAACCGCTGTAATAGATCATCCTATAGCAGCAGTTCTTTATAACCGCTGTTGTAGACTCTATTGCAGTGATTTCAAAAATCGCTGCAATAGTATGCACTGCCGTAGACTCTTTTTGTAGTAGTGATGTGAGTGGAATATAGGTGCATGAAAGACTTTCTCCTTTTCTGGACTTCTCCACGCCCAGATTAGTGCCCCTCTCAAGTTTTTCTCTCTATGAAACCGTTTGCACCCCCTCTAAGATATCTCATGCTCTCCCACACATGCCAGGAAAAAATCCCATTTAAAGATGGGCGATATAGTGGCAAAAATGCATGGAGAGGTTAAGTGGTTTCCATTTGAATTCAAAATGAAAACCATATCCACTTTCAGCACCCACCAAAGTGGGTGATGAGCAGAAGGACTCTCCTTTTGCTCGCCTACTCTGAAAATTTATTCATGAAAAAGTGTGACAAAAGGAGGAGGGCATGGAGAAGAGATAAAGATGAGAAGGTTAGGTTATTTCAACCAAACAACCATCAATTGAATTTGAAATTTAATTGTATTTGAACCAGTCCAACACTTGGACTAGGTCAAAAGAAGAAAAGAGGAGAGGCGCACATTTTTTCTAGACGTGAGAAACTCTTACATAAATGGGATGGGGTGTGGAAAAGTTAAAAATGATAGGCGCAAGGGAGAGTTTGAATTCAAATCTCATTTGACTTGGTCCAAATTGGTTTCCACTAAACCAAGTAATATAGACCTAGGTAGACTAAGTCAAATCCAACTAAATTAGGCTTAACCCAATCCAATAAAATCCTAATCAAATTAGAAATTAATTAGGGATGCGTAGTCATTGATAGCACTAAAAATAACTCTACTCACTACATAGGTAGGGTGAGTCGAGATCGTATCCTCGAGATCTTGGGCTAAGTTGAGATTACAAAATAAAAGAGAGAAGATTTATTTTGATTTAGAAAATAAACTATCCTAAAATTGATGTAATTAGAAAACAAAGATCTTGAAAGTTTTGAATTAATTTTGCACTTAGAGAGTTGTATTCTTTTTTTTTATATAGTTGTGATTAATCTTAGAGAAAATATCTATCTTTCCTCGGCACGCCTCATACCCGTAAATCACGGTGCATCTCCAAAAAGTACTAGGTAAACAACTCTTCTTTCCTCAGCATGCCTCGTACCCGTAGATTATAATGCATCTCCGAAAAGCAAAAGTTGTTCCTAATATTAATCTAACAGGAAAGCATAAATAAAAGCATATAAAAGAACAGATAAAGAACTCATGATAATTTAAATGAAAAGCATGATCTTTATTACATATAAAAGAAATACAAGAAAGTTTAGAACAATAAACCTACTCTGTATCATTACAAAATTTCTTCTCCCCTCCCGAGACTACTAGCCTAGCTGCTTATAGAGTAGTTTCTTTCTCTTCCTCTATGCAAGGCTTTAAAAAAATTTCTGAGATGATTCTCAAGTGAGGGTACAGGATTCTTTTTATAGGTGACAAGATGAAAGGATTTTACATGATTTTCAGATGTGGGACTAAAGAAAATAATAAGAACTAAAGGATGGAGGGATGAAATTGAAGGATCAAAGCAGATAAAGAAAATACAAAATTTTCTCTTAGAATATTTTCAAATATTATTTCTTTCCTTAGAATCTCGCAATCCATCTGCTATGAGTCGCATCCCGCATTCTTGCCTTTCCGTATGTGAAGCTTTTTTTCTTTATTTTGTTTGTGCATGCCCGAGTCAGCGAGCTATTTCCGCATAGCCTCTGCATGTATGCCATCAAAATGCCAACTTCTATTATCCAAAATCAGCCAATGCCCAACCAACACTCATAGAGCATTTAATGCTCACAATTAAATGCCAAAGCAAGAAAAATTCCAAAATAACATATTCTTTTATGTTAATACCACACATATCCTTTACTTCTTTTTTTAAATTAAACTTTGTATTAAGCTTGGACTTGATGTAGGATTACATCTTGATAATCAATTATTCCCATATCCAATCTGTGCTTCAACATTCATGCAAGCTTCTTTCCATATGGGGATCCAACTGCTTGAATATGCATGTGTCATGCTTGTTAACTACAATTACTGGGGTCTTTGATAATTTTTTAAAAACTAACATAAGAAGCATCAAATAATAAATAATAGAGATTAAATAGCATACATCTTAATATTTCTTATGTCATATTTAATGCATTGATCATACCCCCTAACTTGAATTTTGCTCGTCCTTGAGTAAAATAAATTAGCAATGTATCTCAAATTATCTTTGAATTGAAAGTTATCCTAGGCATTCCTAAAGATAGGTGATACCTAGTCAGACCATTAAAAAGATGCTTCATTGGATTATCAATCGAATCCTGTTAGTGGTTGAGTATTAGCCATAAAAATTTTAAAGAGCTCTTCTTTCACCAACTTCTCACTTTACTATTTAAATCCTCTAACTAGATGTAAGCCGAATTTACTGTCTTCTTATAATTTAGTTCTCATTATTATTATTATTATTATTATTATTATTATTTTGAACTTTCTTGCTGACTCTTGTAGCGAGCTTTAAGCCAATGACTCTCAAACCAGTTGGCTTTCGAGCATTAGATGAAAAACATCCCTCGGGCTTACTGACTTGAGTCCAAGAAAATATAATTCTTATAATTGGTTTCTCACATCTCCATCTTTTGATGCGAACAACAATGCTTACTTAGGCGAAGGAGCCCGGTTACTCAGTGAGACAATGCTAATCCCTTTTTTTTTATTTTAACATAATCTTAGGAGAACTTTTGCATACTTCGACCTTTCCACCCAATCTCTCATAAAGTTGATTCTTCATTAAGATCAATAAGAAGAAGGCTCTGGAGTCTCTCTAAAATCTGGTCTAAACTCTACCATTCATTGGATTTTTTTAATAAGTTATCCCTCAACATCCCTAAAATTATCTAGATTGTTAATCACTTATTGATTAGGATGCTTGATCATCTTCAAATCAAAATAAATTTAGATACACAAAACTAATTATTTCTGACCATACTCAAGGACTTTATTAAATTAGTTTCCTCCCCCCCCAACTTAATCTACATTATCCTCAATAGAGTAGAAGAATAAACTAAATTAAAAAAAATAAAGGAGGGAGTGCACTTGGGTAATTTTGCTCTAAGAGTTGAAGATAGCTTTATTGATTAGCAAGCTCTTGTTCTAAGTTCCTATAGCTGCAAAAAGGTAAAGTTATTGGGTTGCCTCCCAACAAGTGCTAAGTTTTACGTCTTCTGCCAGACGAACCAACTTTCTCATCTATCCAGGATCTACCATATTGAAAAATTCTCGTGGTCCTTCACCTCCAAATTTCAAACAATAACTTGCAATCCCATTATTCATAAATTTTATTTTATTTTTATTATCTATTTCAGGAAGATGATTTGCAATTCCTCTAATAATTCTTGGTTTATCAAGGATTTTTTCTATTTATTCTTCTAACATGCTTCTAAATTGGGTTTCCAAATTATGAGTTAGGTCTGATGTACTGATTACGGAAAGCATGTCATATGATCCTATACATATGTACTCGGGTTTGATCGAGGGTGGTTTTAGTTCTAGGACCAATGGTGATTCTAAAGAGGAAGGTATTGTAGGTAAAGGCTCATATTTCTTAGCCCATGGAGGAGTGGTGCTAAAACTGGCAGGCTCAAGTAATATGTTCACATCTTCAATATACCCATCTAGGTCAAAATCGTCCACTTCAAAGGGATCCCAACATGTATGCACTAGATCCTGAGAAATACTTTTAGAGATAGTTTCCTCTATTGTCTCTTCTACCACATCTACATCGAAACAAGTAGTGGTTTGTGATTTGTGGAAAGTCTGAAATATATTTAATCATAATTTTCTATTCCCAAATGAGACATCCATGACTCCTGTTCTACAATTAATACATACAATGGCTGTAGCTAGGAAGTGTCATCCTAAAATTATGAGAATCCACCTTGGATCACCAAAATGCTCCATCTCTAAAACCAAAAAGTTAATTGGAAAGTAAAATTTTTCAACCTTGACTAAAACATCCTTGATTATCCCATATGGTGTCTTAATAGATCCATCGGCTAACTGCAAGGTTACCGAAGTGGATTTTAAATCACTAAATCCAAAGAGATCATATACTGAACTAGAAAGAATATTCACACTGGCCCCTAGATCTAACAAAGCTTTCTCAATGTGTAGGTTCTCTATGACACAAGAGATGATAGGGGCACCTGGATCCTTAAGTTTAGGAGGGATAGCATGTTGGAAGACTGAACTGGCTTGTTCAGTAAGATGAACTTTTTTTGGAATTTGTGTTTTAGATTTTTATTTTTGTATGCACAAATCTTTCAAAAACTTAACATAGGCCGAGACCTATTCTATTGCATCAAGAAGGGAAAGATTGATTTGAATTTATTTAAATAGCTCTAGCATTTCATCTAATTTATCCTTCTTGTTAAATGGCATAGGAGATTCTAATGTACTCAAAAATGGAGCTCTGGGTAATTGAGTTGATGCTAAAGATATTGGTTTATCCCTTGCCCTAAGATCCTCATTGTTTTTGGTTGGTTCAGACTTAGTCAACTTTTCATTTGTTTTGGTCTTTTCAATTTCAGTAGGTTGTTCTATGACCTTACCATTCCTAAGGGTCATAATAGATTTGACTTATTCAGAAAAAGTTTCATGTGTGTTAAAATTTTCAACCATATGTTGATCTCTAGGATTAATCTTAGATTGACTGGGTAGTTTTTCCTCCTCTCTCTTATTGAATGTAGTTGCTAGTTGACCTATTTGGATCTCTAGCTTAGTAATGGATTGCGTATGAGAATAAAGTCTAGGAATGAATTTTTATCTTTGCTAAAGCTTGTAGAACCTTCTTCTCAAAATTAGAACTATAATTGCTAGGAGAAGATTGAGGGTATGATGTATTGTTGAACTGCATCTCCTGGTGATTAGGTTTGTGAAAAGTTGGGTTGACCATAGGTTATGGTTTCCAAGAGAAGTTTGGGTGATTCCTCTAGTCGGAATTATACGTGTTGGAATATGGATCATTTCTAAGTCTAGGAACAATATGAGTTTGGGCTTGATGGGCTTCATTTTGTACAAGCTCAGAAAATTGATGAGCTGCTAGGCAATCTCTAATGGTATGAGTAGGACTCGAATAGATTATATCTTGTGACTATGCAGATGGGGAAGAAGTGTGACTGACTTGTAGTAATCGATCAAGCTTCTGGAATAGTGCATCTACCTTGCTGTGGATGCCTACGGAGTGGCTTATCTCATACATTCCGTCTCTTTTGGATCCTAACTTGGGAGCATTTCTAGACGTGGCAGACGTATAATGTAAAGAATTTTCACTCAGGGTCTTAAATAACTGCCAAGCTTCCTGCTCGCTTTTAAGCATGAATGTCCCACCATAGGAAGAATCAATCATTTGTCCATATTTTTCGGATAATCCATCATAAAAGCACTGGACCAATTGCCATTTGGATATGGCATGATGTGGACACTTCCAGATGAGGTCTTTAAGCCTTTTCCAAGTTTCGTGGAACATCTCTCCTTCTAATTGAGAAAAACTAGTTATGGCTTTTCTAATTTAGTTTGTTTTCCCAATTGGAAAATATTTCTTAAAAAATTCTTTTTGTAATTGCTCCCAGGTAGAAACAGTAATGAAATCTAATGAATGTAACCAGTATTTGACTTTATCTTTAAGCAAAAAGGAAAATAATTTCAACCTAAGGGCTTCATCAGAGAGATTTTGAATTTTGACGGAAATTCATCTAGATGTTTGTACGGGTTCTCATTTCTAAGTCTATAGAAAGATGGTAACATTTGAATGATGCTAGACTTAATCTCATATTAAGTTACTTCTATAGGAGATACTTAGATACATATGGAGTAAGTATATGATGAAAGAGTGAAGTACTCCCTTAATGGGCATGGAGGGTTAGCCTCACCAGGTGCAGCCATGTTTCTAGCTCGGATAGTTCTAAGGATCTTTTCTAATTCTTCGTCTAGTGGTTGTAAGTCAGGTTTTAACAATCGTCGACCTAACATACAACTAAAAGGTCTATGCAAGACTATCCTAGTCTATTAAGGATTTTTTTTTTTTAAGAGAGAGAGAGAAGAGGGAAAGAAAGAAAGAAAAGAGTTCTAAAGAAGAAAATCTAAGGAGTCCAAAAACTAAGAGGAAAAAGAATAATTAGTTATACTTAGATTTTAATTGCAATCAAGTTAAAATACAATGGACTCCCTATCTTAAAGTTTTCCTAGTTCTAGACAGCTCCTAACTATTCTAAGTTAGCCTTTAAGCCCTCCAAGTCAGAGCTTGACCAACCAACTGGCCAGATAAGTGCAAGGTCGGGAAGAGTCCCCTCGTTGCTTTTCTTAGACACCAATTAAATTGATCAGATCAGCAAACGAAATCAATTATAAACCACCTTCCTTAAGATCTAGTCATCATATAAATCACTTGCCTAGATACCAGCTAGCTGACCAAATCTAACATGGTCCAACTCATAGGGTCACTTATCCTATTGAGCTCAAAATCCTTAGAGATCAAGGTCTAATTAATTTTAGATTAAGATCTAGGTTATGCAGATGCAAGAGAGTGATTTATGGGCTAAGAAAGGATGATCAAATCTCTACCTTATCTTAGTTAATGGGTTGTACCCTTAATGTATTTTATGGAAGATGTAATGCAATTGGAAAAGATGTCCAATACAAGTAAAAGTCTTTTAAGTTTTAATTAGATTTTCTATTTTAGTTAAGTGTTATGTTGTGTTTTGTTTTCTTTTTATGTTATGTTATCTTTAAGCAAGAAGGAATAAGAGGTAGGTTTTAATTAAGTTAATTAGATTTGAGAAGATTTAGAGAATCTAACTAAATGAAAAGTAAATTATGCTAAGATTAAAAGGCAACTAGATAATCTTCAAATAAAGCAAAAAATCAAATCTACTTTTAAAGCAATAAATTATTCTAAACTATGAAAAGTAAAAAATTATTAATTATATAAAATAGTAAATTATTTTATGGATTAGAAAGTAGAAAATTTTTTTATGTATGCAAATAAGGTAATCTAGCTAGAAAGCAGTAAATCTACTAAATATGAAAAGTAATATAAGGCAAAAATTTTAAAAAGAGTAAATATAAAGTAATTCAGCAAGTAAAGTAAAGCGGTCAATTGTTTTAAATTTTTTTTTAGTTTTTTTAGAGAATCTATTAAAAAAAGTAAATTATTCTAAAAATAAAATATAAGTCTAAATAGGCAGGAAATCAAAGGTAGAAAATTATTTTACTAGAAAGATAATAAAGCAATCTAAAGCAAGCAATAAAAACTTAGAAAGCAATATAGTAATTTTTTAAAATATATTTATAGATTTTTTTTCAAAATAATCATGCCAAAATTTGATGCATAGTTGTTGATAGTAGCAAAAATAACTCTACTCACTACGTAGGTAGGGTGAGTCGAGATTGTATCCTCAAGGACCTTTGGCTAAGTTGAGATTACAAAATAAAAGAGAGAAGATTTATTTTGATTTAGAAAATAAACTATCCTAAAATCGATGTAATTAGAAAACAAAGATCTGAAAAGTTTTGAATTAATTTTGTACTTATAGAGTTGTATTCCTTTAATTTTTATGTAGTTGTGATTAATCTTAAAAAAAATACCTGTCCTTCCTCGGCATGCCCTATACCCATAGATCACGACGCATCTTCAAAGAGTACTAGGTAAACAACTCTTCTTTCCTTGGCATGCCCCATACCAGTAGATCACGGTGCATCTCCGAAAAGCAAAAGTTATTTCTAATATTAATCTAATAGAAAAGCATAAATAAAAGCATATAAAAGAACAGATAAAGAAATCATGACAATTTAAATAAAAGGCAAGAATCTTTATTGTATATTAAAGAAAAATAAGAAAGTTTAAAATAATAAACCCGCTCTGTATCGTTATAAAATTTCTTTTTTCCTTCCGAGACTACTAGCCTAACTGCTCATGGAGTAGTTCCTTTCTCTTCCTCTATGCAAGGCTCTAAAAAAATTTTTGAGATGATTCTCAAGTGAGGGTACAAGATCCTTTTTATAGGTGACAAAAGAAAAGGATTTTACATGATTTTCAAATATGGGACTAAAGAAAATAATAAGACCTAAAGGATGGAGGGATAAAATTGAAGGATCAAAGCAGATAAAGAAAATATAAATTTTTCTCAAGAAATATTTTTAAATATTATTTTTTTTCTTAGAATCCCATAATCCATCTGCTGTGAGTCGCATCCCGCATTCTTGCCTTCCCCACGTGAAGCTTTCTTTCTTTATTTTGTTTGTGCGTGCTTGAGTCAACGAGCCATTTTTGCATAGCCTCCGCATTAATGCCATCAAAATGCCAACTTCCATTCTCCAAAATCAGCCAACACTTATGGAGCATTTAATGCTCACCATTAAATGCCAAAGCAAGAAAAATTTCAAAATAACATATTCTTTTATGTTAATACCACACATATCCTTTACTTCATTTTTTAAATTGGACTTTATATTAAGCTTGGACTTGATGTAGGATTACATCTTGATAATCAATTATTTCCATATCCAATCGATGCTTTAACATTCGTGCAAGCTTATTTCCATATGGAGATCCAACCACTTGAATACGCATGTGTCATGCTTGTTAACTATAATTATTGGGGCCTTTGATAATTTTCTGAAAACGAATATAAGAAGTATCAAATAATAAATAATAGAGATTAAATAGCACACATCTTAATATTTCTTATGTCATATTTAATGCACTGATCAATTAGGTCAAGCCCCTAATCAAATCTAGGTCAAATCTTCTATAGTGATTAGATCATCTCATGACCTGATCGAATCCAACCCAATCAAATTAAATTCGATCGAACTTGATCGAATCCTCATTGCTTAATAAAATTAAGCTAATCAATAATCAAATTACTAATTAATCTTTCAAAAATATAGAGTCTCAATTGGATGGGTGTCTGGACAATAGAGTCCCATCAACATGAAACTCTTGAAGAGTCCCAAATCAGTGAAACTCTTGAACCCAGTATCCCAAACAAATAAAAGTCATGATCATAGAGTTTTAGACTAGTGGGATTCTTAATCAAAGAGTTTCAGATAAGTAGAACTCTGAGTCTCAGTCTAGTGGGATCCATAAAGATAGAATCCCAGTTTAGTAGGACTCCTGGTCATAGAGCCCTAGTCCAGTGAGACTTTTGATCATAGAGTTTCAGACCATTGGAACTCTTGATCAGCCATCAGATCAGGTAGAAACTTCTATTATGTATTATCCCATAGGTTTGAATCCTAAGTCGGTAGTACTAAAATTAATTTTTTATACCAATCAATGTGACCATCTAGTAATGGTATCCGACGTCTGGATAGGTCAAAAAGTTGTAACACAATAATGACGAATCTATGGCATATTATTATTGTATAATGCATCCCCTTGACCTCGATGCTCAAAAGATGATCTAGAATTTACTGTCAATCCTAAAATTCATTCATAGTGTATTTCAAAATTTAGTGTCCATCACATGGATCACCTCGACCGAGGGTTTGCTAAATTGAAATACAGTGATGCATTTGCTTCAACACTTGGAGGGTCAATCTCATCTTGACTCATGCACCGACTTCATAAGTACTTGACTATACCTAGTAGCCTTCCATCACTGAATTAGAAATTTAAGTAGTGGGGTACCTAAGTACAGTGAGTTGCTTGCAAGTCACCATGGTAATGTCAGGTCTAAGGGATACTTATACCCATATCCTTCGCAAGCAACTTTTGACAGTAGAGAGCTCCATAATTGGGTCATGTTCAATAAAATGTATCCCTACACTTCACCTACATGCCATAATAGTATCTCTATACTTCTTGGTTAAGAGGACAACCATCACTTATGGCACACAACAACCTACACTCAATACATTATCGTCCTGGATAACGACGAATCTTTTGGTCGTGAACTAGTTTTAAGGACTAAACGATAAGTCCTTCTTTGTCAAGTCTAAATAGTCCTAAGAACTTCATCATAGAAGAGTTCATTACAGGAAGATGCACAAGAGTGATAAAAATATCAAAATAATAATTTTATTTATTAATAATTTAAGTATAATTATATTTAGCTCAACCATCTATAATCTAGATGATTGACTTTAGGATATATTTTCCAATAGAACATACCATACAAGGTCTTTCGATACCTTCCTCTCACTCCTAGACTTCAGAGGCTCTACTTATCTAAGAGTACTGTCGAGCAGATGAGATGGTACAAAGAAAAACCATCTCATCTATTTGATGCTTCTCAATATAATGTGTCATCCATCGAACAGCAAGGTATGAAAGTAATTTGATGCTTGCCACTCTTTATTTGCTCAGGAATCATACAATGTTCGGCTAGGTCTATCTATTGATGGCTTTACAACATTCAGTTATGCAGCAGCCTCTTATTCATGTTGGCCAATCTTTATTACTCCATATAATTTACCACCTGAGATGTGCATGAAAGAACATAACATCTTTCTTGCATTACTCGTTCCTGAACCACGACATCCTAATAGAAGCATTGATATATATCTAAGGCCTCTTGTTGATGAGCTGAAATTATTATGGTCTGATGGCATTCATACTTTTGAAGCATCAAAGAACCAGAATTTGGTATTGAAGCTGCAATGATGTGGACCATTAGCGATTTTCCTACTTATGGAATGCTGTCAGGATAGAGCACTCATGAAAAGCTAGCATGACCCTATTATATGGAGAATATAAAATCATTTCAGCTTGAGCATGGTTGAAGTCCTATTGGTTCGATTGTCATCATCAATTCCTTCCTGAGCATCGTTCTTTCGAAAGCAGTGGGATAGTTTTGGGAGAAATAAGATAGAAAAGTACCATGCACCCCAGCAACTTAGTGGTATGGAAGTATTTCAGAGGGTATCCCAATTGGACGAAGTTTCGTTTGGCATTGAATTTGACAAGCAGAAGCTTCGAGGGTTCGGTAGAACTTATAATTAGGTGAAGCGAAGCATTTTCTGAGAATTGCTATACTGATCTACTAATTTGATCCATCATAATCTTGATATCATGCATATCAAGAAGAATATATTCGATAATATTTTCTACACTATTATAGATGTTAAGGGCAAGACGAAGAATAATTCCAAGGCTCGAGTAGATATGAAGAATATATACAAGCATTCTCTATTAGAGTTGGTTGAGGTGTTATCAGAAAAATTTTTAAAGCCAAAAGCATCTTATACCTTAACAAGGGAGTGGTAGAAGGATGTTTGTGAATAGCGTAAAAGTCTTAAATTCCTAGATGGTTATGCAAGTAATCTAGTTTAGTGCGTCAATGTCAAAAATTATAGATTCTATGGGCTAAAGAGCCATGATTGCCATGTATTTATGCAATGATTACTCCCATTAGTTTGGTGTGATCTCCTTTCTAACTCCATATGGAATTCTTTGACTGAGCGTAGCTTTCTTTTCAAAAGGATGAGATAGTAGGAGTTCATTAATCCTTCAATGATATAGAATTGGATGCTTCAGGAATACTTCTACATAAAGATAGCCAACATGAGAAGGTAGATCCAAATGAGATTGTTTTAAAAGACAAATCTCCCCAAGAAGAGGAAGAAGAGGAAGAGGTGGAAGAAGATGAAGAAGAGGAAAAATCAGAAGAAGATTTCGAAGGATACCAAATATCTGAAAAGGTCGATGAGTAGTGCTAAGTATATAATTTTTGGATTATTTTAATTACTTATCTTGCATCATTTTAAATCTTGCATTGCTGTCCATAATTATATAATTAATTTGATGAATCTATTTATTTTTACTTTTAGAGAGCATATATCATGTCTTTTAGAGGTCAGAGCTATGCTAGTCAAGGACAGAGCTCTCAAGGAGAGGTCGCATGGCTAGTTCTCAAGGTTTTGCACCTCTCACATCAGACAGTAAACCCTAATACTTTATATATTCTTGTTTATGTTATTTTGTTATTTGTTAACTAATATAACATTCTTTGTATTAGATTTTTTACACTCAGTTCAGAGGATAGGGAGTCACTAGTGACCCCACATCACATGTAGTAGCAGCTGCCAGCTCTCAAACATAGTGCCATGGTCGAGGACTCACCCAACCTATGACACCTTCGACTCGATCGAAGGATAGGTAGATCATCTATATCCAAAGCCACTTGTAAGTACTACATGCTCAATTAATATGTTTAGAATTTAGTAATTTTAAAGTTCATATTTATTCTTTGCAGCATATTCAGAGAGTCTTCAACATCTTATGTCGTTACCAGGATCATACGTTGATTAATGCCGGGTCTGGTGAATGATTTTTTTAGTTGGCCATCAAGAGCTCGTGATGCAGCCTAGAAGATGTTTCTGATAAATTAAAACTAGTTTAATTTATTTCTTCCCGATATGTTGGTATTTTAATTATATATTAATACATGCTTGCTTCTATCTTACAACAGTATTACCGATTCGAGACTCTCTAGGACAAGGAGGTTGGCCATCAGACCTTTGAAGAGGTGGCCATATGGAGTCTCTAAGATGGCCTCTATAGCCTCAATGTGAGGATTTGTGGTGCTCCCAAGCCTTGGGAGGCCATGAAAGGAGTCAGGGGGTTGGCTCCGGAGATTCCAAGGACTTGGTTGGTACTTCGGAGACCTGGGATACAAGATGAAGTAAGGAACCAAAGTTGGAAAATCAAGACCACAGAAAGAAGATTTTCTACAGGTTAGCCGGCTCAGTTCAAAATTGAATCGGCTAAGTCTCAGAGCATAGATAAAATAAAGAGCTGCGCGTTCAGGACTGCTGGCACAACATAGGACTGGGCCAACTCAGTTTTAGACTGAGCCATCCTAGTAAAACTTAGCCGGCTCAGTGCTGAGACTGAGTCGGCTCAGTGCGCGAGCAGAGTTACGTGAGGGTCTATTTTGGACTAGGGTCTGGGTTGATCCTAGGGATTTTAAGGTCTGATTTGAGAGGTCTTAAGGGAGCTAATTCATGTATGGATTGGATCTAGATCCAGAGGATGAGAGGATGGGAGACATAGGTGTACAAGGGCTCGGTGAGTGCTTTCATGTATTGGGTTAGCCGGAGAGTTTTTTGGTCAGGCCTAATAGCTATGTATAAATACATAGGTTGTATTAGGGATTTCAAGGTTGGAATCAATACAGACCTTTTTCTCCCTCAACTCTCTTCTTCTCTTCTCTCTAGAGTTACCGCCCTAGGGTTCTTGAAGAAGGCCTAGAGAAGGGGGCGTCTCCCTCAAGCCCAAGGAGGAAGATGCTCCATCACAGATCTAGGTGGAGAATCGATGGTTTGCTGCCCATAGGGAACGTCACAGATTTCTTCAGGTCCATGCTAAAGATCAGGAGCTTCCGCAACATGGTATTGGAGCTTGTGATGCCAAGGATGATTGGCGTTCGAGCGATATCATGGAACATCAATTGGTATCAAGAAGAGGTGATGCCAGTTGGTGCGCTTACACTCAGGCTAACCGCTATCCAACACTCTGGTTCCTAGTCACCATCGGATTGGAGGTCCTTCATAGATCACTAGATGCAGACGGACATATGGCAGGCCCTCTGCAAATAATGGAGCAGCAAGAAGTACTTCGATAGGTGGTAGAGGGCTCGATAGAATGGGGCTACCTAGCAAGATCTGATCAAGCATATGGGTGGCTCAGTCGGTATACATATTATGACCGATAAGCTAGTAAGAAATCAAATATCAAAACTCTTCACTAGAACTATAAAAATTCTTATATACATATTTTAATTAATTTAATTTTATTATTTACTTATTATAGACATGGCAACTGGGTTGTCCAGCAGATCAGCTGCAGTTATGGCATGCCACATATCAATCTAGGAGGACTAGTGACTATTTAGATTCTACATCGCAACAGATCACGATAAAAACTTCAATCTTTATTTACTAATTAAGTTATTATAAGATCTAATTTTTATATTAGAATTAATATATTTTTTAATTATGCAGATGCATTATATGGAGTACGTTATTGAAAAGTATGGTGATGACCTGTCTCCTCAGCCCCTCCTTGATCTTAAGGGATGGCTCAGCACCACGAGGGAGGGGGGTGAGTACTAGTTGGGTCATAAGATTCAGCCATAGCTTCGATCTTCCACCGCCTCAATATCCTTTGGTATCCTCACAAGCCTCAATATCCCAAACCTAGAGTGATGAGCATATGGAGGAGGTTTTGCAGAGGCTTCTAAGCCAGTGATCTCAAAGCCTCTTGGATGCCATCCATGATACAGTCATGGAGGTTCTCCAAGTCTCACTACTGCATGATCAGCTTGGCTTGTCATCCCAACCATCACATCAGATAATTTTATTATTATGTCCTTTTACTTGTTTTAAGTTTTTATATTTAGAAATTTCGTATATTTAGGTTTGAGTCCAAGAAGGGGATCTAGGGGCTAAAAATTTAATTTAACCATCCAAATAATGGATTGGAGGTTTCTATAGCAATGTATCATCAAATCGAACGTGCAGGAATAATCTATTTAAGAATAGGAGTAGTGTATCGAAAGATACGCCTCCGTATTGAAAGATATATCTCAATATCGAAACTTACTAATATTATTTTATTTTTTTCGTTACAGGATATTAGGATATCCAGCTCTCATCCACCAGTTGCTAGAGAGGAGTAGGAGAAAGAGGTGGGCAATGATGAGGATCGAACCTATTTTTTTATATATTATATTTTTTTGATACTACTTTTAAAAAAAATTATATAATTTATATTTTTAATAAAATATAATTAATTTTTAATTTTTGATTATCAAATTATTTTTTTATTTTAATTATAATAGATATTATGAATCATAATTTATTATGATTAATTAAAATAGATTTTAAAAAATATTATTATTATTTTTTAAAAAAATATAAATTATCTATTAGCATTGGTATTAGCAATGGCAAATGCCATCACTAATAACTATTAGCAATGACTTCAAAAATGAAGATGCCATCGCTAATAACTTTTAAAATAATTTTTTATTTTATTTAAAAATTATAAAAAATTAGAAACATCATTAGCGATGGTATGTTTGATCGCTAATAATTATTAACAATAGTATTAGCCATGAAAATGCCATCACTAATATTTTTTAAAATATTTTATTTTATTTTATTTAAAAAATTAAAAATATTAAAGACGATATTAGCGATGGTAGATTCTGTTGCTATTAAATATTAGCGACGGCATTAGCCACGACATTACCATCGCTAATATTTTTAAGAAAATTTAATTTAAATATTAAAAAATTATTAAAGATGAAATTTTTTCATTGCAAAAATCGTCACTAATAATGGCAATTAGCAATCAAAATTTTTTAGATTGAATTTTTCGACGGTATTAGCGATGATAGAGTTATTAGCCATAGCAGATGGACTATTAGCAATGATATTTAGCTGTCGCTAATAGTTTGAATTCATGAAATAATGGTTGATAAGAAAAACTTGAGAATTTGATGAAATTAAGATTATGAACATAAGTTATATGAATTGAAATTTTATGTATGAATACTTGATGATACATTACATCAAGATCTGAACTTTGAATTGACATACTTATGATTGTATCTTGATAAATTCATATATATTTAATTATTGCTTGATTTATTTAGTCCAAGCTATTTTATTACTTGCTGGGCTGTCAAGCTCATTATTTTTTATTTTATTATTTTTATAGATCTTGAGAGCTAAGATGACATGGAAATATGTATGGAAGAGTCATGATTAGAAGCAGAACATCGATACTTTTATTTAAATTGAAAACTTTATTGAAACTTTTGAATATTGTTGAATATATCTTATGAGATACTGAAATTAGATTTTAAATAGTTGAATTTTGGATTTAATTTAATTAACTAATTATTTCGTTGTTGCTTTACAATAGCATGATGAGTTGCATGCTTGTGAGGAGCGCTCCGTATGAGTATACGGCGGTTGCCACGAACCCTAGCTCATAAATCTTTGATCAGGGCGTGACTAGACCTAATCAAGGGCCGGGCCTCGGGCCTAAACTCTATTCATTTTTAATCAAGCTTTGGGCCGAGCCTATGTTAAATTTGATATTCTCTAGGCCCAAGCCCGGCCCATGATCAGGTCTAGGCATGGTAGATATCATGACATATTTTTATATTATATTATAATATATATTCTATAAATATTACTTAATAATTAATAATGTAATGTGACATATTATTATATTTAAACTTTAGTTAACAATGCCAAAAGAATTAATCATGTCAAAGTATTCAAACACATTCACCAAAATAATGAACTAATAATAGCAGAGATTGGTGAGGCAAACTTATCCAATGTCTTAAAAAATCATCTTTATTCGCAGATAACATCGAAACAACATTCCATTATCCCCTATCAACAACCAGACAATCGAACAGATTTTTGCGTGCATCAAGTAGCAGGGAGACATAAAAATGGACTGCAGTTCCCGCATTAGATGTGGGATATCTTTGATTAGTATTGAAGTATTTGTATATAAAGAAAATCTGTGGGAAAAGAAAACAAAAATTCTGGTTGTTAAGTTTTTTGGATTGCTAAAAGGTTTGGAAAATTGAAGGATAAAAAAGCTGCTCTTCCTAGTTCATGAAAAAATAGTTTTTTTTTTTTTTTCTTTTTCCAATATTTTTTTATGAGATTGACGAAAATTTTGTTTTACTTTCTTTTTGCCCCTATTTTATCCTTCTATTGTGAGCCATGCGTATGGAAAAGTACATGTCAAAAGTATGAACAGGTTTTCTGCCTCTGCTGCGTGTCTTTGTGAAGGACCATCAAGAATTACGGTTTCCTTGGCCATGGATTTTCCCAAATTCTATAGGTGCCTTAAAATAAACAATGGTTGCATTTAAGTAGCATCTTGCAACCTAGTCTCCCAACTTGCATCACAAAGTAGAATATATGATATCCAGTACTAGCAGAAGCATGTATTTCTCTAAGATAGGGATCGAACCTTTCACACGAAAGAAGGATTAACCTTCATTCCTACAAAACTACCGTTGGATCACCTGTTGGTCGCTTTGAGATCCATGCAGGTGGATGAGGATGGAGTTCATAGCATTTTGAAATTCGCATGGTGGGTGATCTCCAATGGATTTGCACCAAGGAAGGTGAATCCTTCTTTCATGGAAAAGGTACGTTCTCTTCACATTTCTCTGGCCCATGAAGACTATTGTCATGTGATAACATGGACCAGAGCTACCTAATTATGCTGAAATTTACAACAAGGCTCATTTAGCATTATTAAAGGTTCAAGTGGATTCGAGTTGAAATAAATCTAACCATTACCTGGCTTGGCACAAACCTGAGCAACACATGGCATTAAACCATGGATCAGGAATGGATTAAGACTCGATGTCTAATAATGTGAACTGCAGATATCGTGAAATTGAATTTTTTACCTCATCTGACCCATCTTCCTCCAAAGATCCAAATTATCCAACATGATTGAACCAAAACTATTCAGATTCTACCAAACAAAAATTAGATCCAAATGTTTAAGTCCAGCCCATCAAACTTAGACCCAAACCAAGAAGAGATGTACCATGGGTCAAATTTGGGCAATATAGGATCCCAAGAAAGGTTTTAATTGCATCCAGCCAACACTGATCTGATCCATTTTCAACCACAATTATCCGAACCTTATCTCTTATTTTTCTTTCTATTTGATTTTTTTATTTAGAAAAGTATCATAGTACTCATTTCGGTTAAGAGCTTGTAGCTCAACACGTAAGATATTGTCCACTTTGACCCACGAGCTTATGATTTTGTCACAACCAATATGAGATTAATATAGGACTAATGATGCTATCCCTTCACAATAATATAGTCCCCCAATCGAGGAATAGTCTTTGTATGGATAGGAGGTGTATCACTAATACCATCTCTACCGATCGAGAAAGAGTCCGTGTATAGATAGAAGATATATTACAGTCTGTTGGAGGCACATCAACCGCATGGTATACATCAATATTGCGGTTAAGAGCTCATAACTCGATATCTAAAGTATTATTCATTCTTCTCCATGGATCTTATAATTTTATCTTTCATAAGTTGTCTGAAAAAATCTTATCTTCTATAATTTTTTTTTTTTTTTTAACTAATATACGACTAATGATTCCATACCTCTGCAACGATAATGCTCATGGTTTGTTTTGACCTCTCATCGTCCAAAAACCCCCGCCTTAGGTGGTTTTGTATTTTATTAACTAATATATGAATAAAATTAATATTTTATTCACCAATAGAAAAAACATGCATCATATTTAATTTCCAATGCTTTTATCTCTCCTTAATCAACCCATGACTTGATTTGTGCGTGGAAAAAATTTTACTTCTTTATAATGATATTTTTAAAAAACTAGTTTCTAAAAATATAATATTTAAAAATTAATTTTGATATATTTGATTAATTATAAAAAAAATATTTTAAATTAACTTATGTTTGATTAAGCATCATTTTTCTAGAAAAATTATATAAACTACTCATTATATTTTTAATATAAAGAAAAATCTTATGGTATTAGACATATTACCATTGTTTACAAATAAATTAACAATTATGATGGTTAAAAAAAAATTTTGGCCATAGATTATGGTAGAGAAAAGTTTGAGGTATTGTGATAGAAATAATGTTCATTTCAATCATAAATTTTTTTATGACTTTAAAAAATATTTTTAGAAAAAAATATATCTAATTTCCATCCCATGAGAATTATGAATTTTTTTTATAAAATTTGAAAATTATATTTCCATGATAATATATTTTTTCAATCTCGTTTTCTTAAAAACTTCAAATGAGAGAAGATTTTTTCTTTCCCTTAACGACACTTCCTCCCTTTACCTCCCACGAACCAAACAAGTCCATGGAATCAGTTGTCTCAATGGAGATATATAGTCCCATCAAATCCCTTTGGTCAATGTCCTTTAAATGGTGCATGTTCTGCGGTTCCGGCCGGCCAATGGTTTAACCTCTTCTATTACAATTAGAACTAAACAAGCATGGAATCTTACCCTTAGGAAAAATTAAACAAAGAATAGATAAGGGAGAAAAAAAATGGATGAGGGATAGAATGGATGGAAGAGATATGGATACACTATTAAAAAAAAAAAAATTACAAAAAAAATTTTTATCATAAAAAATTTATTTTTGGTAGCTAAAATTTTTACGTGAAAAAAATTCATTGTAGAATTGTTGCTAAAACCCCGTCGCAATAAGTCATAACTGACTTTTTGCAACAAAACTTGTTTTATCCAAGAAGTATACTTTTAGCAATAAAATAGTATATTATCACAAAAAATGTCTCATCTAGCGATAAATATTTTGCCACAAAAAAATATAAAATTTTATCATAAAAAAATATTTTCATCACTAAAAGGATCAAGATTTTATTCCATATGCATTATTAAGTGACAAAAACCTTTTGTTACTAAAAATCTAGCTTTGTGACAAAACGTATTGTAACTAAGAATTCCACTTTGTGACAAAATATTTTGTCACAATAGATTCTTGAATATAAATGTTAAACAATAAAACATTTTTATCATTAAAAGTTGAATATTATGACAAAATATTTTTATCATAATAGAATTTTTAGTACAATAGCATATATATTTTAAGGGATGAAATATTTTTGTCACTAAAAAAGTAGTTTTAATGACAAAACATTTTGTCACAAAAAGTAAATCTGCAGCTTAGAAATAATTTTTAGTGACAAAATTTGTTGTTGCAAAAGGTTAATATGCTAGTAAAAAATTTTTTAGTAACAAAATATATTATCACAAAAAAGTTAATCTATTATTAGTGACAAAATTTATTATCACAAAAAGTTAACTTATCATTAAAAAATGATTCTTAATGACAAAATTTATTGTCACAAAAAATTAACGTGCCATTAGTGACAAAATTTATTATCATAAAAAAAATAGCCTACTATTTTTTCTTCAAATAAACAAGCAAAATATATTAAAATTTAAATTAATTAACCTATTCATAATAATTCAAATATCCTTCAAATATATAATCATATAAAGATTCCTACATATTCCTTCATGCACCATCTTCACAACAAAAGTTTATAAATAAAATGATAAGTCTCATACAACATCCACATGGTTATGAAATGCCCAAATCTTAAGTAACAACTATAAAGTCATAAAGCTTCCAAAAAGCTTCCATGTAAGTCAATTCTCTTCTCAATCACAAAAGTCATAAAGCTTCCACAAAGCTCCTATGCAAGTCAATTTTTTTCTCAACAACCTATAATATTAAGATAAAAAGTCAAAAAATTAGAACAATATAAGCATGCATGCATGCAAAATAAGAAATTCTTTAAGCATGCATACATATAAAATATTTTGTATTAATTTATATGAAATCATTGCAAACATTAAATAACCACAACTAAACAACAATGACAATCACCATCACAATTACTACCACCGTAATCATTCTATAACTATCTAAGCAATCACAAGTAATATAACATATAGTTATTTTAAAACATCTACCTATTAAAAAATATAATAATGACAACCATTATACCACAACCACTATCACCATAACCATTTTATAACTATCTAAACAATTATAAATAATACAAAATATAGCTATGTTAATATATCTATCAATTTAAAAATATCGATAAATGATAACCACCATAACCACTACCATCATAACCATTCCATAACTATCTAAATAACTACAAGTAATATAATATGCAGTCATGCTAATATATCTATCCATTCAAAGATACAATAATAACAACCACCACCACCACAACTACTACCATCATAATAATTTCATAACTATCAAACCACCACCATAACAATCACATTAACTTTTAATTTTCAAATCACCATCATAAACCATCAATAACTATAATAATCAAATTATTATAGCTAAGAGATAGTAAATAAATGACTTTACGTTAGAAATTAAAGTAGACTACCAAGCCTGACTGTACTGCATCATAGTACATAAATGACTTTACTGTTAGAAATTAAAGTAGACTACTAAGCCTGACTGTGTCGCATCTTTTTCATAAATTGCTGCAATTTCTTCAACTAATCTTCATAAGTCTTGATCATTTTTTTCTTCATATATGGCAATCTTCTCATTCGCTTCAGCAAACTTCTCATTGGCTTTTTTTAGTTGAGACTCTGTAGTAGCAAGTCAGTCTCTAAACTTATTATCATGTGAGCTTGATATATAGGATGAACTTGAACTTTCAACTTTAATATCATGTCCTATTTCTCTCAAATATCTCGACTTCTTGCCAAGCATACTAACCAAAATCTAATTTTTTGACCTTTGATCTATACCTTCATCTGAAGGTTGCTGTCTTAATTCAGTCATTTCATCCTATAAAATTTTTAAAGATAATTTAAACCTCAAGATAATTATTTTATAAATAAAAAATATAAGAATAGTGCACTTATACTTACAAATTTTGATGGTACGATTTTATTAATGGATTCTTGACCACCTTTCTTTGTGTATGTTTCCTTGAAGAGATCAACAATCCTTGGATTCTTCTTATAAAATTGGAATAAAAAAAATCAAATAATTCATTAATCTTAATATACATTAAATATTTTTAAAATATAAAAATGCTAAAAATATTATATTACAAATCATAATGCACATATAAGACTCGGATCGGGAAAATTGAACAAGCTCCACTATCCTAACATGCTTTAGTATAGCATAATCAAAATCTGCAGGAAAGTAGGTTCTACCTAAGTTGCCATGGCGTAGATCTTAGAAAAATATATAGAAAGCACATCTTGATCATCCCAAAACATCACCGTATACAAAAGTTATGGTCAGTCAAAGTTAGGTCAATGCAACAATCCGACGGTTTCGTCGCGTAGACTTATTCTTATCTGGTTTGGTCTAAAACTCCACATCTAGAAGTCATATAATAAATCAATGAATGTGATCTTAGCAAAACCACTAAAGTTCTATAGCATTTGATTTTTTGGCAAAACTTATTTCACCCTATATAATTGGTACCAAAAAATTAAATCATACACATCGAAGGATGAAAGAGTATTATATTAAAAAATAATTTTAAATGTTTCAAAAATATTACATAAAAGAATATGAGAATTTTCTTAACATTTTATGGTACTTATTTTTACATTTTTTAATAATTTTTATAAATATTTTTTAAAAAAATAAAAATATAATTACTTTTTATGATAAAATATTTTATCATAAAAATAATAAAATTAAATATTTTTTAATAATACCATCATTGTAATGCTTTGCAAATAAAATAATAATATTTTGTATAGCCCATTTGCAACTAAAATTTTAAAAAACATACAATAGCTTTTTGTGACAAAATAGTTTTGACACAAAAAAATTAAAAAATAGGAGGGAACAAAAGGAGGGATAGATTCTATTTTTTTTTTTTTTTGCAGCAAACAAACCTTTGTCATAAAAAAAATCTATTGACTTTGTATAGCAAATATTTTTATCATAATAAAAATTAAAAAAGAGAGAGAGAACAAAACGAGAGAATCTATATTTTTTTTGCAATAACCAAGCCTTTATCACTAATAGGGACAGGCTTGGATAAGATCGACTGGATGTAGGCCGATCAGATCAAAACTGGATAATGAAGGTCCTACATCACTGATCCAAGCCATTGGATCTGATCTACTATCTGAAAATTATTTGCATACCAAAAATCATATAATTTGAAGATCCCTAGTTTATGCATCAAGTGATCAAAAAATACATCTAATTCAATTTTATTTAGGCTATTCAATTTTTGACTACTTGATGCATAAGTTAGAGATCTCTAAATTATATAATTTTTTATGTGCTAGCAGTTTTGAGATAGTAGATCATATTCAATAGCTTGGATCATTGATATAGAACTTTTATTAGAGAGTTTTGACCTGATTAGATTTGGATCTAAATTCGATCAACCTGATTCTAGTCTAGTTCTCTCTCTTTCTTTTTCTTTCTCTCTCTATATATACACACACAAAGTGAATGAAAAAGTAGAAAACTATTATGATTTTGTCAAAAATTAATGAGGGATAATTTTAGGACTTGTTTGATTCATGGAAAGAATTTTTCTTCCAAAGAAGTAACTTTCTAGGATTATGATTTTGGTATATTTGATTGACCATGAAAAAATGGACTATTCCAAAGTGACTTATATTTGGTTGAATATTCACTTTCTTCAGAAAACTATATAAAATACCTATTATACACTTAAAATATAAAACCATATCTTTTTGCTCCCAATATTTATATAAATAATAATATTATATTTATATTAATATAAATATAATATTAATATATTAGAATATAACATTAGATAATAATAATTTATTATATTATAATACTAATATATATGTATTAGTATTATATTAATATAATATTAATATTTTGATATTATTAATATAAATATAAATATAATATTAATATAGTATTATATTAACATAAATATTAATATATAAATATAAATACTATATTAATATTAACAAAAATATTATATTAATATAAATATTAAAATAATATAAATATTATATTATATTAATATTAATATTAATATAATAGTATGTTAATATTTATAAGGATAATATTTAATGATATTTTTAAGAATTTATATGCTCTATAATTACATATCTGCAAAAAGATATTTTTGGAAAGAAAAAATGATTATCAATTTTTATCCCATAGGAAGTCCTAAAACCAACCTCTCCCATGGGTTCCACTTTTCATGAAATGCAAAAAATATCTTTCTATGGGAAGAGCCTTATTCATTCTCTCATCTCTTAAAACTCTAACCAAATAAGAGGGCTTTTCTCTACTTCTCCAAAATTGCCACTTTCCCCTCCACTTCCCATAAAACAAACGAGTCCTTATTAACATAGAAACCCATGGCTTATATGCTCCATCCATCTTTTCTTGCATCCTTCTAATTTAGAAAGATGTAGATCAATCATTGCAAAAAAATCAAGCATTAGCGACAGTAGAAAAGCCATTGCTAATAGTACTCCTTATCGACAGTTAATTGCAACCAAAATTTTTTTCATCTCTAAAAATCATTAATTATTAGCGACGGCTAAATTGGTTATTCGTGATGGCTATGCTAACACTTATTAACGATGGTTTTAGTGATGGAGGTTCAGCCATCGCTAATAACTAGTAAATTATTTTTTTAATTTGATGGTAACTTTATTTACGATGGAATATTTTATTAGCGATGTCAATAATATTAGTGACGGCTATAGCGATGGTAATTTTGTCGTCGCTAATACCTATCATATTTCTTCTATTTTCACTCATCCCGCCATCACCCTCCTCTTTTTTCCTCTTTTTCCTACCACCGAATCCTACTTTCTTGAGCCTCCGACCGCTAGATCCCACTTTCTTGAGCCCCAAGCTGTCTCTCCGTGTGAGCCTCCAACCGTCTCCTACCTCCCTAAGCCTCCGACTGCCTCCAGCAAAGATATCTTTGGCCCAACCCAGGCCCGATCCGAGAGTGGGCCCAATACTGCCAACCTGTATCCAATCCAAAACTAGTAGTGCTCTATTCATAAAGAGGCTATGATAACTGTCTTATGTGCCTAAAGAGTTTAGAGAGAGATGGAGGTGATGCATTTATGTCTTTTATAGTTATAGGAATAAGTTTAGATAGGTCTGTTACATCATGCAGGCAACTGCTTTGCAGCCACCTTAATGATTAAAAGATGTAGAGGAACTTACAATGTCCTTATTTTTCCAATGACAGATCTGAGATCCTTCTTCTTTTACCTCTTTTCCTTGTTTACTTTGTTGGAGGTCTTTGATTTAAGTATACTATTTTTAACCAGTGGCAAGTATTTTCAGATCAAGGGATCGGGTATGGATAGGGCCTGAGGGCCCAGCCCAGTTCCAGTCCCTAACTATGATGAAGATTTTGGATGGTTGATTTTTAATTAATGATCCTTATTAGAATAGATATTATATTGTCTTTGAATCTCTTTTTACTCGATCCAATAATTATTTTATTGCAAAAAAAAATATTAGTGATGGAATTTTAGGAATTTTAGTGACGACAATTGCATTGCCTAATAAAAAGTAATTTTATTTTTTTTAAAATATTAATTTTATTATTATTAGCAATGATAGGTATAATACTTATTAAAGATGATAAAATGCCATCACTAATAAATAAAAAAATAAATTTATTTTTTAAATATATTATTTATGATTATTAGTTTATTAAGGATGATAAGTTACCATCTCTAATAAAAAAGTAATTTTATTTTTTAATATATTATTTATAATTATTAGCAATGGAAAGAGAAATTATTAGTAATGATATTTTTTTCATCACTAATAAGTAATTTTATTTTTTTAATATAATTTTTATAATTATTAGTAATGAAAGAAAATTATTAGTGATGATAAAATATAGTCACTAATAAATTTATTTTAAAATATAATTATTAACGATGGAGTAAAATTATCGATGATGGTATTTTATCATTGCTAATAATTTTTTTATAAAATATAATTATTTATGATGGAGGAAAATTATTAACGATAGTAATTTATCATTGCTAATGATCTTTCTGTCCTCTTTTTTTTTACCGTGCATCCTTATTTTCCCCCACCCCCTACATTTTTATCCCTCACCGTGCACCCTCCGATCGCCCTACCACCCCCTCTTCGGTCCCCATTTTCTCCCACCCACCATGCTACCAGATCCAACATCCCCAAGAACCCGACCAACTCTTCAAGCCTCTGGTTATGGGCCCCCAGCCACCTCCCACCTTCCTGAGCCTCCCACCGTGAGCCCTCAACTGTCTTCCACCTCTCCTAGCACCCAACTGCTTCCCACCTCCTCGAGTCCTTAACCGTCTTCCACCTTCCCTCGGCCTGACAACACAGCCCCGACCTGCACTGCCTTGCTTTGTATTAGCTATGGATATTAGCGATAATATTTTTACCATCGCTAATAACTATTAGTGATGAAATTGGCGATGATAATGCCATTGCTATAGATATTAGCAATAGTATTAAAGACAATAATTAGCTATCACTAATACAAAGTAATTTTATTTTTTTAATTATATATTATTATTAGTGATGGTAGATAATTATTAGAGACAGTCTTTTACCATCGCTAATAGAAAGTATTTTTAATTTATTTAAATTTGGTTGTAGAATTATTAGCGATGAAATTATATTATTTGCGATGGAGAAAGCCATTGCTAATATTAATAATTCTTTTAAAAAATATTATTTAAATTTTTTAAATAATTTTTTTAAAATTATTAGTGATGAGAAATTAAGCCATCACTAATAGCTATCAGTAATTAATTAATTTAATTATAATTATAATTATTTTTTTAAAAAAAATTAAATTTATTAGTGATGGCTTTTTCATCGCTAATAATCAGCAATGCATCGCTAATATGGTATTAGTGATGGCAAAATAATCATCGCTATTTTTATTTTTTTTTAAATATGATATAATTTTAAAATTTAAAATTTATCTTCATTATTTAGTATTTAAATAATTATCATTAGAGTATTATCATAAAAAATTATCTCGATCTGACAGCCCTAGTTATGTCGATCAATAATATTCAATTTCGACAACCACGAACAACCATGTAATGATATGATGGATAGAGACCACTGATAGATTAAAAATATACAATAATGATTTCAATGATATTTATAGCATAATATCAAAATTTTACTTCAATTAGATATCATTATTATAATCAATTTAGCATGGAATAATTTGATCCATTAAATAAAAAATGAGTGATCAGAAAGGCAAATGACATCCAATTATAAAATAATTTTTTAGATAAATGATCTTTACTATTACTTTGATCATTTATATGATGGTGATCATAAAAATTAAAGCACATGTATATGAATGATTCAAAACTATATATCTCTTGATACTCATTCTTAAAGTTCTTAAGTAATTATACTTATGCTTTTAAGATCTACTTAATATGGATGGTTCATATACATATAATTTGAATTTTATGATCATCATCATATAAATGATAAAAGTAGTAGAGAAGATCATTTATCTAAAAGATTATCTTAATCGGATATCATTTGGCCTTTTGATCATTCATTTTTTATTTAATAATGCAAATCATCCTATACAAAATTGACCATAATAATAATGTTTGATTGAAATAAAATTTTGATAGTATACTATAAATATCATCAAGATCATCATTGTACATTTTCTAATCCATCAGTAGTCTCTATCTATCATATCATCATGCGGCTGTTCGCAGCCATCGAAATTAAATTTTATTGATCGATATAGCTAGGGCTATCAGACCGAGATGATTTTTTATGATGATACTCTAATAATAATTATTTAGATAATTAATGATGAAAATAAATTTTAAATTCTAAAATTATACTATATTCAAAAAAAATTAAAAAAATTTAAAATTAGCAATGGCATTTTTGCCACCGCTAATAGTCATATTATCGATAGAAATAAATTATTAGTAATAATTAAAATATAATTATTAGTTATGATAAAATTATGACTAATGAAAAAAAATATTAGCGACGATAATTTACCATCACTAATAAACTTTTCGTCCTTGTTTCTTTTCACCCCACCGTGCGCTCTCATTTTTCTCCACCCTACTGCCTCCTCTTTTTTCCACCATCCTCCATGGTTTTATTCCCCACTGCCACCCCCCTCTCCATCGCCCCTCGGTCCCCCCGCCAGCCTCCTCTCTCTTGCCCTCCTCACCCTGGCTACACCTGACCCGCCTCACCCCGGCCGCCTCTACAAGCTTTCAATCATAAACCCTTAGCCACCTTCCACCTCCTCTAGGCCCGCCTCTTCGTGGTTGCCTTCCCAAGCCCCCGGGCCTCCTCCCCTCGGCTCCTCCCGGCCCGCCTCTTCGCGATCGCCTTCTCGAGCCCCCGGCCTCCTTCCTCTGGTTGCACCTGGCCCACCTCCCCTCGGCCACCTCTTCAAGCTCCCAGCTATGAGCCCTTAGTTACCTCCCACCTCCCCTCGATTTGCCACCCTGGCCCGCCTCTCCATGGCCATCTCCCAAAGCCCCTGGCCCCTCCCCTCGGTTGCACTTGGCTTGCCTCCCCTCGGCCACCTCCCCAAGCTCCTAGCCGTGAGTCCTCGACCACCTCCATCCAATCGACCTACCCCTGCCCCCTCTTCACAGCCGCCTCCTCGAGCCCCAACCACCTCCATCAATTGTACATGGCCCATCTCCCCCTAGTCACCTCCATAAGCTCCTAGTAGCGAGTCCCCAGCCACCTTCCACCTCCCCTCGGCTCATCCTCGCGCCCTTGTTTCTCTAGCTGCATCTCCGAGCCATGGCCCCTACCCCACCACCCCAGCCTGCGGCCCCAACCCTACGGCCCCTACCCTATCGGCTCAACCCTAGCTTCTGTCCGCACGCATATTAGCTCCACAGCTGCATCCTCGAGCCTCAGTCCCTACTTGCCAACCTATGCCTCCTCGTGCATCAATCCCTGCATGCCAGCCCATGCCATAATCCTATATGGCAGCCTGCCTTCTATTGTGAGTATTAGCAATGGCTAATACCATCATTAAAAGTTAATCTTTTATTTAAATTATGCTAATTAAATATAATTAGATATTAAAATTTAATTTATTAAATATTAATTTAATTAAAAGTATGGGACTTAAGTCTTGGCATGCAAAGCGCTCAAACTGAGGGAAGGTTTAGATAGTATTGCAAACATAGGTTCGAGGGATACCATGCATGCTAGGGTCTCGAATTCCAACTGGCATCAAGACATCCAGCCCCAACGTGTCCTATACACTTAGACCGAGTGAAGGTGTCAATCAACATTGCGAACATAGAGCTGGGGTGTGCCCTATATGCTTGGGCCTCGAGTCCCAATTGGCATCCTAGGCATCCAACCCTCGCATGCCTTACGCACTTAGTGTTGGGAATGTGTCCCAAAGTCAATCATCAGTCTATTGACGATTGTGCTACTTATTGTACTTATATATAAATTATTAATTAATAAAAATTATTTTAAAATTTTTCATCATAAATTTTATTATCTTCTAATGAACTCCTGTATTGTGATGAAGTTCTTAGGACTATCTAGATTCGATAAAAGAGAATTTATCATTTAGTCTTTAAATTATTCATGATCAAAAGATACATTATTACTTAGGATGATAACGTTTATCAAGTATAGGTCATTATGTGCCATGTAGATTGACTATCCTCATAATTAAGGAGTATTGAGATGCTGGTATGGCATGCAAGTGAGATGTATGGGTACATCTGCACTAAACGTAACTAACTTTAGAGCTTTTCTTTTATCAAGATTAGCTTTGATGGAATATGCATATAATTGTCCCTCCGACTTGAGATCATCATGGTGACTTTCAGGCAACTCACTATACTTCTATGTCGGACTACCTAAATTTTTAATTCAATGATGAAAGGTTTCTGGACACGGTCAAATACTTGAGTAGTCGGTGTGTGTATTAAGATGGGATTGACCACTCCTGGATTCAGGAGTTGTGTTAAATAGTATTTCAATTTAGCAAAACCTTGGTCAGAGTAGTCTTAGTAAGGAGTCACGGGACTAATTACTTTGAGACACGACATGGATGTATTTTCTATGGTTGACAGTCTAATTCTAAATCATCTATTACACAAAGATCATAGGGATGAATTATATGGTGACCATATTTACGTAGGTTCTGAATGTTGCGATTGTGACTATTCGATCTATCCGAACAACAGGTACCATTACTAGATGGTCATTTTGATTAGTATAGAAATTAATTTCTATACTGCCGATTTAGGTTTAGACCTATCGAGTCACACACACTAGAGGTTTCTATCTGATCTGATGGCTGATGAAGAGTCCCACTCAACTAAAATTCTATGATCAAGAGTTTTGTTGGACTGAGACTCTTCGATCGGGAGTCCTACTGGGTTGGGACACTGAGTCCCAATGTCTAGGAGTCTGTGGTCAAGAGTCCCACTACACTGGGACTCTTCGATCAAGAGTTCCACAACTCTGAAACTCTGAGTCCTATATAACTGAGACTATGTGATTGAGAGTTGACACTCTACAATCATTAGTTTCACTTATTTCGGACACCGGGATCAAGAGATCCACTGGTTTGGGACTCTTCGATCAAGAGTTTTATTTTGATGAGACTCTGGTGTCTGGACACCCACCAAATTTGGACCCTAAATATATGAGAGGTTTTATTAGTAAATTTGATCACTAATTAACTTAATTTGATTGAGTAATTATTTTTAGATCAAGTTCAATTGAATTGGGTTCAGTTGGATTTGACCCGATTAGGTCACGAGTTGACCTAATCGTCGAGAAGGTTCAAACCCTAATTTGATCAATGGTTGGGCTTGATCAATTCTTAATTTTATTAAAATTTAATTAAGCCTAATTAAGCCTAATTATGTTGGATTTAATTTGATCTAATTGGCCCCAACTAATTTTGATTGGGTTGGTTTAATTGGTTGAAGTTTAAATTCAAAGACTAGTTTGACTAGTCTTCTCTTCCCATGCGCCACATACGCCCCACGCCTCTTTGAATTCAATTTTCTTCTCTCATAAAGTTTTCCATGCTGATTAGAGGTCTCACACCTAGGTCTTCCACATTCCAAATGGATGGGGATGGTTGGTTTCATTCAAAAATTCAAAGGAGTTTGAATTTTAAAGGCTAACCACCCATGCGCCACATCAATTCTTGTGCACCCACTTTTCTTCATGAGAAAATAATTCTCGTGAATGCTCTCCATGTACAAAACATTCCATGTCTTTCCTTCTTATGCCACTTATGGTTTGAAATAAATTGGTTGGCATTTGAATTCAAAACAAGTTTGAATTCAAATTGATAACCAACCCCTTCTTATCCTCTCATGCGTACTCTCCACGTTTTGATGCAAAAATAAATAGGAGGATTTTTGGGACAAGTAGTGGGATCTAAGAATAAAGAGAAGACTTCTGTGAGCCTCTGTGTGCATGTGAAAAATATTTAAAAAAATCAAGAGAAAGAAAAACAAAGAGAGTTGGGTGTAGGGTTTTTTTGAGTGCTACCTAGGTTTTTAGAACCTAGGATTCGGGAAGAGTTTGTGTGTGCTATGAGTGTCGTGAGCCCACTAAATTTTAGAAAGAGCCTTCTCTTCCTCTCAACTATGTCTACCAGTAATTTAGAGCATCTGTGAAAACTATAGATGAAGATCAAAGTTATTCGATCGAAATAGCCCTAGAAAGACTCCAGTGTCGAGCTAGCACTCGTAGGGAGCCAATCAGGACCAAGAGCCTTGTGTGGATGATCCATGAAGGCCAGACATCTATGTGACTACATTATGACTAGCGGACCTTCTTGACAATGATTGGATCACGGCGATCGACTATCCATGTAAGGTATAGTGTTCAGAACACTTAGATCTAGTAAATAGTTTACTGCACTATTTTAATTTTTCAAATCTGATATATATATGCATTTATATCATGTTTAGATCCTTAGTATAGAGTTTATTTTTTGGTATGACCAATAATTAATTTATTAAATTAATTAATTTTTTACTATATTTTAGCTATTTTTAAAAAAAATTTTAAAAGTAGCATTGCAAACCCTACACTAGTTCCTCCAAAAGGTATCTGAGTCAGGTTCACTAAATATGATATGCTTGCATGTTTTAGATTGATAATTTAGATTTGATCTAAATATTAATCTAATATTCTAAATAATTAGATCTAAAAAATTAAAATCAAGATCGCATGGACTACAGGTTATCCTGCTGTAGTGTTTATCCCTTATAGTGAAAAGATTATCCTGATATATTGCTGATCTAAATTATTAATCATAAAATCTTAGATTTGATCTAATATTTTTATGATTTAATTAAATTAGATTTTAATCTGATTTATGATCATGAATGTATAATTAGATAAAATTTGATTCATGATTTAGTATTATGTAGTGTACATAGTTTCAGATTAAATCTTACAACTAGTATTATTTGTGAATTGAGCAGATTCAATTTTAAAGTGAGTCGACTCAATTGGTGAATAATACTAAACTATAAAGAATCTTTCAAAATTTAAAAAATATTTTTAAAATATCAAAAACTAACCTTCAGCTCATAAACTTAATTAAAAAATTAAGTATAATGATTTAGTATCTAGAATTATGAACTAAAGATCCTAAGTCATTAATCATAAAATATGGGTTATTGGGTTAGTTGAATTAGGTCCATAAATTAGGTTAGAACTAAGGTTAGTTAAAGAGTGGACTAAATTTGAGTAATTGAATAAATCTAATTAAATGTTAATTTAGATTAGGTCAACGACTCTATAGACTCAATTACAATAGTTGTAGTTGGTCAAGTCCATACCATTACTAAGGACTAAATGGACTTGATAACTAGCTACGCGGTCGAATCTGAAATTACTAGGTTGGTCAAATTAAAACTAATAAACCAGATGGTTTCTAAGGTAAGTTTGACAGTTTGACCAGTGGTTTTTATTTGGAAGCTATTCGTACTGATTTGGTCTTTGACGAGTTAATGGCATATCCCTTCCATTGATCTCACTTACTTGGCCATCCTGATGAGTTAGATTTTGATTGGATCACTTGGTGATTCGAGCTAATCCATGTTAATTAGGTAAATCAGTCTGACTAATTTAGGTGCTTCTAATGCCAGTTTAGATTAGATCCTTTTTTATCTGACTTGGTGAAGTCAGTGGGAGGATCAAAATTGGCTCATTTTTTTTAAATAAGTTAACTAAATCTTCTAAAATTATTAGATCCTTAAAAATAAAATAGTTATATAGATAACTATATCATAGCCTCCTATTAAGTTGAGTGATAATGGATTCATTAATTTGATAATCACTGGAGGCCCAAAGGCTTAGTGCTTATTAATTAATAAAATTATCATTCATAAAATAATGATTTGGTTAAGTCTTTCTGAAGGTGGTTAGGTTGGCCGACCAAAGTCGGACCTGATCATTTGTTGGTAAGATAAGATCAAATATAGTCATATTAATGGTTAGACCTAATCAGATTTTTTCAGTGGAGGCTAAAGCCTACTGATTAGGTCTCTGAGAAAAAATTGTTATTACTAGAAATTATTTAGAGAAACAATTATTTTTGAACCTATCCATAGGTGCACAAGAGTTGACCAACAAAAGTTGGGCTCATGTGTAGTCCATGTGGATTCTAGTATCCACTAGAAAATTAAAGTAATTCCTCAAATTGGAGGTAGAGGCTACCAATTTATATAAAATAGTGGAAGAATCTTTAGACTAAAATTCAAGTCTTTAGCATAATTGATTCATATACTAATTAGGTTTGATTTTTCTTATTATGCAGAAATGGCTACTAACCTGTCACTCCGATCATTATTAGACAATGATAAATTAATAGGATCCAACTACAATAGCTGGTATCATAAGTTGAAAATTATCTTGGAGCATGAGTGAATCCTTTATGTCATAATGGATCAAGCACCTGAGGAGCCAGCTCTGAATGCCAAAGGAGTGGTCCGAGACACTTATCAGAAGTGGCTTAATGACCGCACCACCATTCAATGTATAATGCTAGCAGTAATGAACAACGAGCTCAGCCGTAGGTTTAAAAATGTCCAACCATAATAAATGCTTCAAATGTTGAATGACTCCTTTGGCATGCCTGAAGATGTTTAAAGACACAAAATAAGTTATGCTATTTTCAATGCTTGGATGAGGGATGGGGTCTCAGTCATCGATCATGTATTGTACATGATGAGATGATTGAGCATCTTAGCAAGCTAGGCTTTTCCTGCACGAGCAACTCGATAAGGATGTGCTCCTTAATTTTTTGCCCAAGTCCTTCCTCCCCTTTCTAACTCATTTTAGAATGACAAAGCCTGCAATCAACTACCACGGTTTGTTGGGGTTGCTACAGAACTTTGAGAAGGATCACCAACTCCACAAGGAGATGGTGAATGTTGTGGGAGGGTCTTCTTCTGATCGTTGACCCTTTAAGAAAGGGAAAAAGAATAAAAAAAGAAGAACAAGATGGTGCAGCCATATGCCGGGATGACTGCAAAGGGTCGGATCAAGAAGCACAAGCTCGATTAAAGCCAGGCAAAGTGCTTCTTCTGTAAGAAGTAGGAGCACTGAAATAGGAACTGTCCTCTGTACATTACCTCCCTAGATCCGAATAGGCCGAGGAGAAAGCAAGTGATTGCTGGGCAAGGTAATTATATGATAACACCTTACAATTTTTCCTTATTTGATTTTACTGCCTGGTATTAGATATTGGAAGCCCTTATCATATTTGTAATTCTATGCAGGGCTTGCAAGTCAGTAGGAGATTTGACCAAGATGAGAGGTTTCTGAACGTTGGAGATGGAAGAAAAGTTCCAATTCTAGCTTTAGGAATCATGAACCTTGTAATCAATTCAAATAAAATCATTCTTAATGAATGTCATTTTTGTCCAACTTTCTTATTGAATGTCATTTCTGTAGGCCTTTTAGCCATGAATGGTTTTGAAATATCAATAAAAGAAAAATTTTCTAATGTCATTTTGAATGATGTTATAATTTTTATTAGGTAATTGAATAACAAAATTTATTTATTGTCTGTGCCTGTTAACTTGGTTCAATCCTCCGATAAATACCCTAGAATTATGATGTGTCTAAACCTTTGGCACTATAGGCTAGGACATATTAATAAGAATAGAATTAACAGATTAGCTCAAGAAGAAATTCTTGAGGTTAGTGATTGTGAATTACTTTTGACCTATGAGTTTTGTCTTCTTGGTAAGATGACCAAGTCATCTTTTATTGAAAAAGATGAACGAGCTACTGAACTCCTGAGTCTAGTGCATTCATATGTATGTGGACCCATGAGCTCAAGTGCAAGAGATGGATACTTCTACTTCATAATTTTTACTAACGACCTATCTAGGTAAGGGTACATCTATTTAATGAAGCATAGGTCGGAGTCGTTTGAAATGTTCAAACTATTTTGAAATGAGGTAGAGAAGCAAATTGGAAAGAGTATTAAAACTCTTCGATTTAACCAAGGGGGTGAGTACCTTTCCAATGAGTTTCTGACATATCTAGAAGAGAATGAAATTCTCTCCCAATGGATCCCTCCTGAAACACCACAACATAATGATGTATCTAAAAGAAGAAATTAGATCCTGTTGGACATGGTTCGATCCACGATGGGGTTTGCTAGTTTGCCGATCTCTCTATGGGGATATGCACTCGAGTCGTTACATTCTAAATAGAATTTTGAGTAAATCTATTAATAAAACACCATATGAGATATGGATAGGGCGTAAGCCAGTACTCTCACATCTTAGGATTTGAAGGTGTTTGGCTTATGTTAAATGCTTAATGACAGATAAGCTTGGACCAAGGTCTGATAAGTGTAGTTTTATAAGTTATCCAAAAGAAATCAAAGGATACTACTTCTACCTTGCTGATGAGCAAAAAGTGTTTGTCGGCCTTAAAGCAGTCTTTTTAGAAAAGAAGTTCTTTAGTGAAGGAACTATTGCCTCGAAGGTCGAACTTGATGAAGTATGATAGGTGAAAAAATAGACACTAGTTATTGAACCTAAGTTGGATCTAATTAGATCAGATCTAGAACCCATTGTAGATGCACTCTTAAGGCAATCAAGTAAAGTACTACATCAATCGGATAGATACTATGATTTTTTGGTCCGAGATGGGGATCCTATTGAACTCGATGAGAATGATTAGAACCCGATCACCTATATGAATGCAATGCAGAGATCCAACTCTGAGAAATGGCTTAAGACCATGAAATCCAAAATGAAATCCATGAGAGTCAATGATGTATGGATATTGGTTGACCCATCCGAAGGGGTAAAACCCATAGGATATAAGTGGGTCTTCAAAAGAAAAAGGGATAGAGATGGAAAGATGGAGACCTATAAACTCCGTCTGGTTGCCAAGGGGTATCGTCAATATTATGGTATTGACTATGACGAGATATATTCTCCTATGAAAATGCTCAAATTCATTCGGATTATGCTTGCTATCGCTGTCCATCTGGATTATGAAATCTGGCAGATGGATGTGAAAACGGCTTTTCTAAATGGAGAGCTAGATATGATACAGTCTGAAGAATTTACATCCATAGATGAGTCTAAGGTGTGTAAGCTTCGAAGGTCCATTTATGGACTGAAGAAGGCATTTTGGAGCTCAAACATATGATTTGATAGAATAATCAAAACGTATGACTTCATTAAAAATGAAGAGGAGTCCTACATATTCAAGTGGACTAATGGTTCAGCAATAGTATTCCTAGTATTGTATGTAGATGATATTCTCTTAATCGAAAATAATGTCCTTATATTACAAGGAATAAAGATCTGGTTGTCATCACAGTTCTCCATGAAAGATCTAGGAGAAGCTTCCTACATCATAGAGATGAAGATCTATAGAGATAGATCTTAAAGGTTGCTTGGATTGTCCCAGTCTACATACATTGACACTATATTGAAATGGTTTAGCATGAAAAATTTCAAAAAAGGCTATCTACCGATAGGCCATGAAATTTTTCTTTCAAAGAGGGATTGTCCAACAACACCTCTAGAAAGAGAGCGTATGAGTAGAATACCATATGCTTCAGCAATGAATTCTATAATGTACGCCATGACATGTACGCGACCAGATGTGGCATACTTACTAGGAATAGTGACTAGATACCAATCCGATCCAGGAGAGAGCCATTGGAAGGTTGTTAAAATCATCTAAAAGTATTTGAGAAATACTAAAGGCCAATGGATTGTATATAGTAAAACAGACTTGAAATATGTGGAGCTTACAGACTCCAATTTTTAGTTTGATCATGATGACAGCAAAAGTGTGTTAGGACATATTTTCATCCTAAATGATGGGATTGCCTACTGGAAGAGTTCTAAGCAACATACTATGGCTGATTTAGTTTATGAGGCAGAGTATGTTGCTGTATCAAATGCTGTCAAAGAAGTGGTGTTGCTGAAAAAATCCATCACCGAGCTTGAAGTAGCACTCTCCCTTGATGGTCCAGTTTTGCTCTATTGCAACAGCTCTGGAGCCATTACTCAGACGAAGGAACCTAAGGCATACCAGCAGATGAAGCACATTTTGCGTCGCTTCCATCTTGTCCAAGAAATTATGGATCGAGGTGATGTCGACCTTCAGAAGATCGACGGGATGGAGAATCTGACTAACCTATTCACTAAAGCTATTGCGGTGAAGGAGTTCAACAACTTTAAGTCAAAGATAGGTATTAGATACTGCACCGATTGGCTTTAGTCTAAGTGGAAGATTATTGAAAATATGTTCCAAAGTCAATCGTCAGTCTATTGATAGTTATGCTACTTATTATATTTGTATATGAATTATTAATTAATAAAAATTATTTTGATATTTTTTATCATAAATTTTGTTGTCTTCTAATAAACTCCTGTATTGTGATGAAGTTCTTAGGACTATCTAGATTCAAAAAATGAGGATTTATCGTTTAGTCCTTAAATTGTTCATGATCAAAACATACATAGGACAATAATGTTTATCAAGTATAGGTCATTGTATGCCATATAGGTTGGTTGTCCTCATAACCAAGAAGTGTTGAGACACTGGTATGGCATGCAAGTGAGATGTATGGATACATCTGCACTGAACGTGACCAACTCCGATGCTTTTCTTTTATTAAGATTAGCTCTGATGGAATATGGGTATAACTATCCCTCTGATTTGAGATCACCATGGTGACTTTCTAGCAACTCATTATTCTTTGGTGCCGGACTACCTGAATTTTTAATTCAGTGATGAAAGATTTCTGAGCATAGTCAAGTACTTAAGAAGTTAGTGCATGTATCAAGATGGGATTGACTACTCTTGGATTTAGAAGTTGTGTTAAATAGTATTTCAATTTAGCAAAACCTTGGTTAGGATAGTCTTAGTAAGGAGTCATGGGACTAATTACTTTAAGATACGATATGGATGTATTTTTTAGGGTTGAAAGTCTAACCCTGAATCATCTATTACACAAAGGTCATAGAGATGAATTATACGGTAACCATATTTGCGTAGATTCTGAATGTTGCGATTATAACTATTCGACCTATCCGAACATCGGGTACCATTACTAGATGGTCACTTCGATTAGTACAGAAATTGATTTCTGTGCTACCAGCTTAGGTTCGAGCCTGAGAGGTCGTACATACTAAAGGTTTCTATTTGATCTAATGGCTGGTGAAGAGTCGCACTCGACTGAGACTCTATGGTCAGGAGTCCCACTAGACTGGAACTCTTCGATTGGGAGTCCTACTAGGTTGTTACACTAAGTCTCAATATCTGGGAGTTTGTGGTCAAGAGTCCCACTGGACTGGGACTCTTCGATCAAAAGTCCCACAGCTCTGGGACTCTGAGTCCTACATGATTGAAACTCTATGATTGAGAGTTGAGACTCTATAATCATTAGCTCTACTTATTTCAGACACTGGGATCAAGAGTCCTACTGGTTTGGAACTCTTCGATCAAGAGTTTCATTTTGATGGGATCTAGTATTTGGACACCCACCGGATTTGGACTCTAGATTTATGAAAAATTTTATTAGTAAATTTGATTGCTAATTAACTCAATTTGATTGAGTAATTATTTTTGGATCAAGTCCAATTAAATTGGGTTCAGTTGGGTTTGACCTGATTAGGTCACGAGTTGACCTATCATCGAAGAGGTTCGAATCCTGATTTGATCAGTGATTGGGCTTGATTAATTTTTAATTTTATTAAGATTTAATGGAGCCTAATTAAGTCTAATTATGTTGGGTTTAATTTAATCTAATTGGGCCTAACCAATTTTGATTGGGATGGTTCAATTGGTTGAAGTTTAAATTCAAAGACTAGTTTGACTAGTCTTCTCTTTCCGTGCACCACATATGCCCCATGCCTCTTTGAATTTAATTTTCTTCTCTCGTAAAGTTTTTAACATAGATTAGTGGTCTCACACCCAGGTCTCCCACATTCCAAAAGGATAGGGATGGTTGGTTTCATTCAAAAATTCAAAGGAGTTTGAATTTTAAAGGCTAACCACCCATGCGCCACATCAATTCTTGTGTGCCCACTTTTCTTCATGAGAAAATATTTCTCGTGAATGCTCTCCATGTACAAAACATTCCATGCCTTTCCTTTTCATGCCATTTATGGTTTGAAACAAATTGGTTGGCATTTGAATTCAAATTGATAACCAACCCCTTCTTATCCTCTCATGCGTACTCTCCATGTTTTGGTGCAAAACTAAATAGGAGGATTTTTGGAATGTGAGTAATGGGATCTGAGAATAGAGAGAAGACTTTCATGAGCCTCTGTGTGCATGAGACAAATATTAAAAAAAAATTGATAGAAAGAAAAACAAAGAGAGTTCGGTGCAGGGTTTTTTGAGTGCTACTTAGGTTTTTAGACCTGGGATTCGGGAAGAGTTTGTGTGTGCTATGAGTGTTGTGAGTACACTAAATTTTTTAGAGAGCCTCCTCTACCTCTCTATTATATCTACCAGCAATTCAGAGTGTTCGTGAAGCTCATAGACGATGATCGAAGTCGTTCGATCAAAACAGCCCTTGAAAGACTCTGGTGTCGGGCTAGCACTCGCAGAAAGCCGATCAGGACTAGAAGCCTCATGTGGACAAACCATGGAGGCCAGATATCTATGTGGCTGCATCGTGACTAGCAGACCTCCTTGATAATGATCGAATCATGGTGATCGACTATCCGTGCAAGGTATAGTGTTCAGAACACTTAGATCTAGTAAACAGTTTACTGTACTATTTTAATTTTTCAGATCTAATATATATATGCATTTATGTCATATTTAGATCCTTAGTATAGGGTTTATTTTTTGATATGATCAATATTTAATTAATTAAATTAATTAATTTTTTACTATATTTTAGCTATTTTCAAAAAAGTTTTTGAAAGTAGCACTGTAAATCCTGCACTGGTTCCTCAAAAAGGTATCAGAGCTAGGTTCGCTAAACATGATATGCTTACATGTTTTAGAATAATAATTTAGATTTAATATAAATATTAATTTAATATTCTAAATAATTATATCTAAAAATTTAAAATCAAGATCGCATGGACTACAGATGGTCCTACTGTAGGGTTTACCCCCTACAGTGAAAAGATTATCCTAGTACATTGCTGATTTGAATCGTTAATCATAAAATCTTAGATTTAATCTAATATTTTTATGATCTGATTAAATTAAGCTTTAATTTAATTTATGATCATGAATGCATAATTAGATAAAGTTTGATTCATGATTTAGTATTATGTAGTGTACATAGTTTCAGATTAAACCTTACAACTAGTATTGTTTGTGAATTGAGCTGATTCAATTTTAAAGTGAGTCGACTCAATTGATAAATAATACTAAGTTATAAAGAATCTTTTAAAATTTAAAAAATATTTTTAAAATTCCAAACCCTAACCCTCAGCCCATAAACTTAATTAAAAAATTAAATTAATGATTTAGTATCTAGAATTATTAATTAAAGATTCTAAGTCATTAATCATAAAATATAGGTTATTGGGTTAGTTAAATTTGGTCCATAAATTGGATTAGACCTAAGGTTAGTTAAAGAGTGGACTAAATTAGAGTAATTGATCAAATCTAATTAAATGTTAATTTAGATTAGGTCAAGAACTCTATAGACTCAATTACAATAGTTGTAGTTGGTCAAGTCCATGCCTTTAACGAGGACCAAATGGACTTGATTCATGGCTATGTGGTCGAATTCAAAATTACTAAGTTGGTCAAATTAAAACTAATAAATCGAATGGTGTCTAAGATAAGTTTGGTAGTTTGACCAGTGATTTTTAATTGGGAGCTACTCACACTGATTCGGTCTTTGATGAGTTAATGGCATATTCCTTCCACTAATCTCACTTATATGGCTGTCCTGGTGAGTCAGGTTTTGATTGGATCACTTGGTGATTCAGGCTCATCTATGTTAATTAGATAAATCAGTCTGACTGATTTAGGTGCTCCTAATGCCAGCTTAGATTTGATCTTTTTTTATCTGACTTGGTGAAGTCAGTGGAAGAATCAAAATTGGCTCACTTTTCTTAAATAAGTTAACTAAATCCTCTAAAATTATTAGATCCTTAAAAATGAAATAGTTTTATAGATACCTATATCATAGCCTTCCATTAAGTTGAGTGATAATGGATTCATTAATTTGATAATCACTGAAGGCCCAAAGGCCTGGTGCTTATTAATTAATAAAATTATCATTCATAAAATGATGATTTGGTTAAGTCTTTCTGATGGTGGTTAGGTTGGTCGACCAAAATCAGGCTTGATCATTTATTGGTTAAATAAGATCAAATATAGTCATGTTAATGGTTGGACCAAATCGGACTTTTTCAGTGGAGGCCAAAGCCTACAGATTAGGTCTCCATGGCAAAATTATTATTATCAAAAATTATTTAGAGAAATAATTGATTTTGAACATATCCATAGGTGCACATGGGTTAACAAACCAAAGTTGGGCTCGTGTGTAGTCTATGTGGATTCTAGTATCCACTGAGAAATTAAAGTAATTCCTCAAATTAGAGGTAGAGGCTACCAATTTGTATAAAATAGTGTGAGAATCTTTAGACTAAAGTCAAAGTCTTTAGGATAATTGATTTACATACTAATTAGATTTAGTTTTCCTTATTACGTAGAAATGGCCACTAACCTATCACTCTGATCATTGTTAGATAATAATAAATTAATAGGATCCAATTACAATAGCTGTATTGTAAGTTGAAAATCATCCTAGAGCATGAGCGGATCCTTTATGTCATAACGGATCCAGCACCTAAGAAGTTAGTTCCGAATGTCAGAGGAGCGGTTTGAGATACTTATCAGAAGTGGCTCAATGATCGTACTATCATTTGGTGTATAATGCTGACAGTAATGAACGACGAGTTCAGCCATAGGTTCAAAAATGCCCAACCAAAGAAGATGCTTCAAATATTGAATGACTCCTTTGGTACGCCTGATGATGTTGAAAGGCATAAAACAAGTTATGCTATTTTCAATGCTCGGATGAGGGATGAGACCTCAGTCATCGATCATGTATTGTACATGATCAAGATGATTGAGCATCTTAGCAAGCTGGGCTTTTCCCTACATAAGCAGCTCGATAAGGATGCAATCCTTAATTCTTTGCCCAAGTCCCTCCTCCCCTTCCTAACTTATTTTAGAATGACAAAGCCTACAGTCAACTACCAGGGCTTGTTGGGGTTGCTGTAGATCTTTAAGATGGATCACCAACTCCATAAGAAGATGGTGAATATTGTGGGAGGGTCTTCTTCTGGTCATTGACCCTTTAAGAAAGGAAAGAAGAACAAAAAGAACAAAAAGAAGAAAAACAAGGTGCAGCCATATGCTGGGATGACTACATAGGATCAGACCAAGAAGTGCAAGCCCGACCAGAGCCAGACGGAGTGCTTCTTCTGCAAGAAGTAGGGGCACTAGAAGAGAAATTGTCCTCTGTACAATGCCACCCTGGATCCAAATAGGCCGAGAAGGAAGCAAGTAGTTGCTGGGCAAGGTAATTATATGATAACACCTTACAATTTTTTCTTATTTGATTTTACTACTTGGGTATTAGATATTGGAAGTCCTTATCATATTTGTAATTCTATGTAAGGCTTGTAAGTCAGTAGGATATTTGACCAAGGCAAGAGGTTCCTGAATGTTGGAGATGAAAGACAAGTTTCAATTCTAGCTTTAGAAATGATGAATCTTGTAATCAATTCAAATAAAGTTATTCTTAATGAATATCATTTTTGTCCAATTTTCTTATTGAATGTCATTTCTGTAGGCCTTTTGGCCATGAATGATTTTGAAATATCAATAAAAAAAAATTTTGTAATGTCATTTTGAATGGTGTTATAATTTTTATTGGATAATTAAATAACAAAATTAATTTATTATCTATGCCTGTTATCTTAGTTCAATCCTCCGGTAAATGCTCTAGAATTAATGGTATATCTGATGTCTACCTTTGGCACTGTAGGCTAGGTCATATTAATAAGAATAGAATTAACAGGTTAGCTCAAGAAGGAATTCTTGAGGTTAGTGATTGTGAATCACTTTCGATCTGTTAGTCCCATCTTCTTGGTAAGATGACCAAGTCATCTTTTATTGAAAAAGGTGAACGAGCTACTGAACTTCTGAGTCTAGTGCATTCATATGTATGTGGACCCATGAGCTCAAGTGCAAGAGATAGATGCTTCTACTTCGTAACCTTTACTAACGACCTATCTAAGTATGGGTACATCTATTTAATGAAGCATAAGTCGGAGTCGTTTGAAATATTCAAACTATTCCGAAATGAGGTAGAGAAGCAAACTGGAAAGAGTATTAAAACTCTTCAATCTGGTCAAGGGGGTGAGTACCTTTCCAATGAGTTTCTAACTTATCTAGGAGAGAATAAAATTCTATCCCAATGGATCCCTCCTAGAACACCACAACATAATGGTATGTCTGAAAGAAGAAATCGAATCCTATTGGACATGGTTCGATCCATGATGGGGTTTGCTAGTTTGCCAATCTTCCTATGGTGATATGCGCTTGAGTCAACTTGTTACATTTTAAATAGGGTTCTGAGTAAATATGTTAATAAAACACCATATGAGATATGGACAGGGCATAAGCCAGTGCTCTCACATCTTAGGTTTTAGGGGTGTTCGGCTTATATCAAATGTTTAATGATAGACAAGCTTGGACCTAGGTTTGATAAGTATAGTTTTACAGGTTATCCAAAAGAAATCAAAGGGTACTACTTCTACCTTACTGATGAGTAAAAAATATTTGTCAATCTTAAAGCAGTCTTTTTAGAAAAAAAAATTCTTAGTAAAGAAATTAATACCTCTAAAGTCGAACTTGATGAAGTATAGGAGGTAAAAAAATAGATACAAATTATTGAACCTGAGCTGGATCTGATTAGATCAGATCGAGAATCTATTGTAAATGCACCCTTAAGGCGATCTAGTAGAGTACCATGTCAACCGAACAAATACTATGGTTTCTTGGTCCGGGATGGGGATCCTATCGAACTCTATGGGAACGATCAGGACTCAATCATCTATATGGATTTAATGTAGAGATCCGACTCTGAGAAATAGCTTAAGGCCATGAAATCCAAAATGGAATCCATGAAGGTCAATGATGTATGGACATTGATTAATCCATCTGAAGGGATAAAACCCATAGGATATAAGTGGGTCTTCAAAAGAAAAAGAGGTGCAGATGGAAAGGTGGAGACCTATAAAGCCCATCTGATTGTCAAGAAGTATCGTCAATGTTATGGTATTGAGTATGACAAGATGTGTTCTCCTGTGGTAATGCTTAAATCCATTCGGATTATGCTTGTTATCGCTTTCTATTTGGATTATAAAATCTGACAGATGGATATGAAAATGACTTTCCTAAATGGAGAGCTGGATGAAGAGGTATATATGATACAGCCTAAAAGATTCAGATCCATAGATGAGTCTAAGGTATGTAAACTTCGAAGGTCTATTTATGGACTGAAGCAGGCATCTCAGAGCTGGAACATATAATTTGATAGAACAATCAGAATGTATGACTTCGTTAAGAACAAAGAAGAATCCTACATATACAAGTGGGCTAATGGTTCAGCAATAGTATTTCTAGTATTGCATGTGGATGATATTCTCTTAATCGAGAATAATATCCCTGCATTATAAGAAATAAAGATCTAGCTATCATTACAGTTCTCTATGAAAGATCTGGAAGAAGCTTCCTATATCCTAAGGATGAAGAACTATAAAGATAGATCTAAAAGGTTGCTTGGATTATTTCAGTCTACATACATTGACATTATATTGAAACGATTCAGCATGGAGAATTTCAAAAAAAGCTATCTATCGATAGGTCTTGGAATTTCTCTTTTAAAGAGAGATTGTCCAACAACACCTCTAGAAAGAGAGCGTATAAGTGTAATACCATATGCTTTGGCAATGGTTTCTATAATGTACACCATAACATGTACACAATCAGATGTGGCATACTCACTAGGGATAGTGAGTAGATACTAATCTGATCTACAGGAGAATCACTGAAAGGTTGTTAAAACCATCTTGAAGTATTTGAGAAATACTATGGACCAGTGGCTTGTATATGGTGAAACGAACTTGAAATTTGTGGGATTTACAAACTTCAATTTTTAGTCTGATCATGATGACAGCAAAAGTATGTCAGAACATATATTCACCCTTAATGATGGGACTGTCTGCTGGAAGAGTTTCAAGCAGCATATTATGGCTGATTCACTTTGTGAGTCAGAGTATGTCGCTGCATCAGATGCTGCCAAAAAAGTGATGTGGCTAAGAAAATTTATCACCGAGCTCGGAGTAGCATCCTTTCTTGATGGTCCAGTTCTACTATATTGCAACAGCTCTAGAGCCATTGCTCAGGCAAAGAAACCTAAGGCATACCAATGGATGAAGCATCTGCATCGCTACCACCTTATCCAAGAAATTATGGATCAAGGTGATATCGACCTTCAGAAGATCGACGAGAAGAAGAACCTGGCTGATCCATTCACTAAAGCTATTACGGTGAAGGAGTTCAACGACTTCAAGTCAAAGATAGGTATTAGATACTGCACCGATTGACTTTAGTCCAAATGGGAGATTATTGGAAATGCGTTCCAAAGCTAATCATCAGTCTATTGATGGTTGTGCTACTTATTATACTTATATATAAATTATTAATTAATAAAAGTTATTTTAATATTTTTCATCATAAATTTTGTTGTCTTCAAATGAACTTCTATGTTGTGATGAAGTCCTTAGGACTATCTAGATTCGATAAAGAAAGATTTATCGTTTAGTCCTTAAATTATTTACAACCAAAAGATATGTTGTTACCTAGGACGACAACGTTTATCAAATATAGATCGTTGTGTGCTATATAGGTTGGTTGTCCTCGTAACCAAGAAGTATTGAGACACTGGTATGGCATGCAAGTGAGATGTATGGATACATCTTCACTAAATATGACCAACTTCGGAGCTTTTCTTCTATCAAGATTAGCTTCGATGGAATATGTGTGTAATTGTTTCTCTGATCTGAGATCACCATGGTGACTTCTAAGTAACTTATTATGCTTTGGTGCCGGACTATCTAAATTTCTAATTTAGTGATGAAAAATTTTTGGGCATAGTCAAGTACTTACGGAGTCGGTGCCTATATCAAGATGGGATTGACCATTCCTGGATTTAGGAGTTATGTTAAATAGTATTTTAATTTAGCAAAACCTTGGCTAGGATAGTTTTAGTGAGGAGTCATGGGACTAATTGCTTTGAGACACGATACAGATGTATTTTCTAGGGTTGATAGTCAACCTTGAATCATCTATTACACAAAGTTCATAGGGATGAATTATACGGTAACCATATTCACGTAAGTTTTGAATGTTGCGATTGCAACTATTCGACCTATCTGGACGTTGGGTACCATTGCTAGATGGTCACTTTGATTTGTATAGAAATTGATTTCTATGCTATCGACTAAGATTTGGATCTATGGAGTCACACACACTAGAGGTTCCTATTTGATCTGATGGCTGGTGAAGAGTTTCACTTGATTGGGACTCTATGGTCAAGAGTCTTGCTGGACTGGAACTCTTCGATTGAGAGTCTTACTGTGTTGGGACACTGAGTCTCAATGTCTGAGACTCTGTAGTCAAGAGTCCTACTGGACTAAAACTCTTCGACCAAGAGTTCCACAACTTTGGGACTCTGAGTCCTACATGACTAAAACTTTATGATTGATAGTTGAGACTCTACAATCATTAGTTCTACTTATTTTGGACACCAGGATCAAGAGTCCAACTGGTTTGGGACTCTTCGATCAAGAGTTTCATTTTAATGGAACTCTGGTATTCGGACACCCATCAGATTTGGACTCTAGATTTATGAGAGATTTTATTAGTAAATTTGATCACTAATTAACTTAATTTGATTGAGTAATTATTTTTGGATCAAGTCCAATTTAATTGGGTTCAATTGAATTTGACCCGATTATGTCACGAGTTAACCTAATCGTCAAGGAGGTTCGAACCTTGATTTGATTAGTGGTTGGGCTTGATCAATTCTTGATTTTATTAGAATTTAATTAAGCCTAATTAAGCCTAATTATGTTGGATTCAATTTGATCTAATTGGGCCTAACCAATTTTCATTGGATTGGTTCAATTGGTTAAAGTTTAAATTCAAAGACTAGTTTGACTAGTCTTCTCTTCCCATGCGCCACTTATACCCCACGCCTCTTTGAATTCAATTTTCTTCTCTCATAAAGTTTTCCACACTGATTAGAGGTCTCATGCCCAGGTCTCCCATGTTTCAAATGGATAGGGATGGTTGGTTTCATTCAAAAATTCAAAGGAGTTTGAATTTTAAAGGCTAACCACCCATGCACCACATCACTCCTTGTGCGTCCACTTTTCTTCACGAGAAAATACTTCTCATGAGTGCTCTCCATTTACAAAACATTCCAAGCCTTCCCTTCTCATGACACTTATGGTTTGAAACAAATTGGTTGGCATTTGAATTCAAAACAAGTTTGAATTCAAATTGACAACCAACCCCTTCTTATCCTCTCATGCATACTCTCTATGTTTCGGCATAAAAATAAATAGGAGGATTTTTGGAATGTGAGAGATGGGATTTGAGAATAGAGAGAAGATTTCTATGAGCCTCTGTGTGCATGAGAAAAAATATTAAAAAAAATTGAGAGAAAGAAAAACAAAGAGAGTTTGGTGTAGGGTTTTTCTAAGTGCTACATAGGTTTTTAGATCCTGGGATTTGAAAAGTGTTTGTGTGTGCTACGAGTGTCGTGAGCCCACCAAATTTTAGAGAGAGCCTCCTCTACCTCTCTACTATATCTACCAATAATTCAGAGCATACATAAAGCCCATAGATGAAGATCAAAGTCATTCGATCAAAACAGCCCCCGAAAGACTCCGGTGTCGAGCTAGCACTCGCAGGGAGCCAATCAGGATCAGAAGCCTTGTGTGGATGATCCATGGAGGCCAAACATCTGTGTGGCTGCATCATGACCAGCGGACCTCCTCGACGATGATCAGATCATGATGATTGACTACCACGCAAGGTATAGTATTCAGAACACTTAGATCTAGTAAATAGTTTACTGCACTATTTTAATTTTTTTGATATGATATATATGTATTTATATCATGTTTAGATCCTTAGTGTAGGATTTATTTTTTGATATGATTAGTAATTAATTAATTAGATTAATTAATTTTTTTTGCATTTTAGCTGCTTTCAAAAATATTTTTGAAAGTAGCACTACAAATCCTACACTGGTTTCTTCAAATTTTTGAAAGTAGCACTGCAAACCCTGCACTGGTTCCTTCGAATGGGGCATGCTAGGATCTCGAATTCCAACTGGCATCAAGACATCAAGGCCCAATGCATCCTATACTCTTAGGCCGAGGGATGGTGTCGATCAGCATTACGAACATAGAGTCGGGGTGTGCCCTACATGCTTAGGCATCGGGTCCCAGCTGGCATCCAACCCTCGCATGCCTTACGCACTTAGGTCGATGGTGTTAATTTTTTAAAAAATTTATATTGCATGAAACTATAAATTTATTTTTTAATTAATGTATATATTCTAATTTAGTTAAAGTAGTTTTAAATTAATAATATTTAATTAATATAAATTAATAATATTTAAATTAATTAGTTTTAAATTTTTGGATCAAACTCTAGGATGGGATTTGCCTAGATGCCATTCTGGTATGCTCGAGAGGCCTAGTCATCTGACATGCTCCAAGTCTGCATGTGCAGGATGCTTGTTCTGACTGTCCTTATTTGCAATGATATCCCTTATTTCTGTGATTATGCTTTTAAAAATGTTGCACTCTTAGTTCAAAGATAGGCTTATTGTTCTCGTAAGAGATGTGTCAATAGAGATATGCTTGATAAAGATACAATAGTTGTCTATTTATATAGGACTAGATTTATGCCAAACTACAAGCGTTGGTACATGTATGGAGATTGAGATATGCGACGTAATTACAAGAGCTTCGGAGACTCTACTTGTCCAAGATCTTGCTGATGTGTAAGAGCTTAATGGTGACAAGCTCGAGCAGATGATTAGCATATTTGGTGTATTTGATCTGGTTATTGATAGATGTCCATGTAATAATCTTTTAGGTAGCAACCATTATAGCCATGATAGATTATAGGGTTGCTATTGTTATAGCAATGCTTACCCTCTATATGATTGCTACCCCTAGAGGCTAAACAAGGCGATAACTATAGAAATCCCTATAGTCCATCATGGCTATGGTGGTTGCTACCTGAAAGATTATTACATGAACTTCCACTAATAACCAGATCAAATCCACCAAATGTGCTAATCATCTGCTTAAGCTTGTCACCATTAAGCTCTTGCACATCAGCAAATGTGTTGGACAAGTAGAGTCTCCCATCCTTGCATATTGTCTCCCACATCTTCTCATACATGTACCAATACATGTAGTTTGGCATAAATTCACTCCTATATAAATAGGTAACTATTGTATCCCTATTAAACATTTCTCTATTGACACATCTTTTACAAGGACAACAAGCCCATCCTTGAACTAAGAGTATAGCATTCCCAAAAGCATAATCACAGAAGTAAAGGACATCTTTATAAATGGGGACGGTCAGTATGCGCATCCCATGCATGCAAACTTGGAGCTTGTTAGATGACTAGGATATGGAGCACATGAATTTTATTTTTAAGTTATTATTATATTTTTTAAAAAAAATATACTCCTAGTTTGCATCTCGAGGAAAAGGCTAGGGGCTCGAAGAGGCTATAATGATTGCTTGTGCAAGATGCACCTAAATGGAGGTGATGCATTTTTGCTCTTATTGTTATATGATCAAGCTTGGATGGTCTGTTATATTGCAGACAACCACCTGTAACCACCTTATGGTTAAAGGTGTAGAGGAACATATAATGCAAGGTAAGCTTGACTAGTCTGTTACATCGTAGATAATAAGCTACCTCATGGTTAAAGGTGTAGAGGAACTTGCAATGCCTTATTTTTCAAAAACATATCTTAGTCTTCTTTATATTTTCATGTACTGAGATTATCATATACTGCTGGATGAGAATCAGACAACACCTGATAATTATCATAAATTAATAAATAAAAGTATTAAAAAAATATATTAATTTAATATTTATTTTAAAAAATTGATATTTTATGGATATTTTGTAGGAAAATAGCTCACCAATGCGAAGAGCTCAATTTATGGGTTCTAACATAATAAATTTCACTCAAATCAGACCTACAATAAAAAAGTTATAAAGCCCAAAAGTTTAAAATAATTAAAAAATAAAAAAAATAGATCACTGCACGATAGACCGACTGGTCGGTCCATCAAACAGGCACGAACCATCCAGCTCAGAAGGCACGGTCAATCGGCATGCACCACATGGAAGACCTGGACCGCTAAGAGGTCTATAATATTTTTATCATGATGTATAGGAGCATTTTGGTCTTTTCTCCAGCACGTCGGCTTCTGATTAGCTACGGTCTTCATCGCACCCGATCCATGGCGGTCTATGGCTATAGTATTGCACAATCAGATGGTGGACGTTAATGCCGATGGAGATCCAATGGTAGACATTCATTCCAACCTGATTAAGGATTCCAGAGGTGATTTTGTGCGATCCAACGATGAAAATTCATCCAGGCGGTGATCCGACGGCCAGAATTAATCCAGAGGCTTGATTAAGTGGTTTAGTAGCTAATCTTGATGGTTTTTGCATTGATTTTGGACCATTTGCTCATAGATCAATGGCCAAAATTTGTCAGAGTATTTAAAATCGATCCAGATTCGGATTTTGATTCCGAAAATTGCTCTAAAAATCCTGTTTCCTCCTCTATTTAAACACTCTTACTTCCATAGCCTGAGATAAAGTCTTCTATGCCAAAAATAAAGAAAAAAATAGATTTTCTTCTCTCTTTTTCTCTCTTCTCCTCCTTCATTCTTCCTTCTTTCTTCTTCCAACCTTCAATCAAAGGAGATCTGAAGATGTCAGGAGCGAGCAGATCATCAACTATGCACAGCTAAGGAGCTAGATTCTGAAAGAGTAGATGAAATCTTCTGACATGGATTATAATTTTTTTCTTTATCTTTTGTAATTACTTTTTATACAAACATGTTCTCAGTTTTTAATAAAATTTATCTTTTTATACATAAGATTTGATTATTTGATATGCTTATTAATTAATTAAAAATCTAAATAAATTATATTCATTAGAATGGATTGTGATCAGTAGATATAGTCCATACTTAATTTAATAATTTATTTTAAAAAATAATCATTAAAAGCTATGTTATTAATTTTTTAGAATTAAAGTATTGAATAGTTTATGATTTCATAGAGATGGATCATTATCATAAGATATAATTCATACTCTAAGAAAATAAATTATAATCATAACTAAATTCTTAAAAATAATAAAATTTTACATTAAAAAGAATTACCAAAACTATACAGAAGATAGATTCAAAATTTTAGAATAATTCTCATTAATTCTTAAAAATCTTAAATAATTAAGTATTTATTTTTTTTATTTTTTTTAATTTACTAAACTCTTAATTTACTCTCTTTAATCTACTTATTTAAATTTCTACTTTAAAATTAAATTAAAAATTTTATTTTTAATTAAAATTAAACGTTACTTAGCCTTCAATTTTTGAGAAAATTGACACCCAACTCATCACTATTTAAAAAATTAAAATTAGGCTTAATCTTTATTTATTACTTTAATAATAAGCAGTCAAATTTTTACCATCATTACTAAAGATTATAGCATGGTTGATTCAATTAATTAATTTAAAAATTTAAAAATATTAAAAAAATAAAAAAAAATCTTTTTATTGCTCTTTAATTTTATTTAGTTAATTACTATCTTTCATAATTGATTTCTTGCTTTCTGTAGTTTAGATTCTTTTTATTTTTTAAGACTTAATCACTTAAATTTACTTTCTTTCATAAAATCAAATAAATCAAAAAACTTAAAATATACCTATGAAAAGATAAAATCATAAACTAAAAAAGTCACTGACATCTTATAACACTTAATTAATTTAGTAAAATCAAAAATATAATATAAAATTAATTTTTAACATATTTGGGTATCTTATTTTATTTGCATTGTATATCCATAATATACTTTAAGGGAAAAATCTATTAAACAAAATAAAATGGAGATTTGATCATCCTTTCTTAGCCCATAAACCACCATCCTTCATATTGCATTGATCTAGACCTTAATTTAAAATCAATTAGATGTTGATCCTTAAGGATATTTGAGTCTATTAGGACAGGAAACTCTAAGAGTTTAATCAGATTGGGATTAGTCAGTTCAACTGGTGTCTAAGAAAGTAGTTAAGAGATTACGTTCCAAAAGAAGGTGGTTACTTAATTGGTTCCATTAGCTTACCTAGTCAAGATAATTGATGTCTAAAAAAAGCAACAAAAGGACTTCCACCGATCTTACACTTACCTGGCCAATTGAGTGGCTGATTCTTTACTTGGAGGGCTTGAAGGCGACCTTGGTAGTTAGGAGTTATCTAGATCTAGGTTAACCCTAGGATAGAGAGTCATGCTTGTTTAACTTGATTGTAATTAACACCAAACTCAAATCCTAATTAAAACACTCTTCTCTATCATCGTTAGATCTAGGACTCTTTATGGTCCTCATCTTTAGAATTCTCTCTCCTCATCCCTTTTCTTTTTTTTAAAAAATAAAATAAAATAAAATAAATAAACAATCAGAGATGGATTTAGATAGTATATTTGCTAATTTGTTTCGTAGAGTAGATCGTCTAGAAGCTAATAGAAATCCTTCATATCCATCTTTTCTTCCTACACAATAAGTTTGTGTAATTTGTTCGAGCCCCACCCATTTTGCAAGTAGATGTCCAAATCAATTTTCTGAGTATATGTATGAGCATGATTATCAAAATCAAACTTAAATGATCGATAGACTAGAAAATAATCAATACTTTAACACATACAATCCAGTCTGGGGTGCTCAACCAAATTTCTCATAGCAATCACAACCAGTGATTATCCTGATGCTATAAGGACCCACATTCATGGATGCACCTTATAATATGCCCTACCTACATTATCAAATCTCTCTAAATAATAATGAGTCAATTTTTGAAGAGAGGATTCAGCAAGCAGTAGATGAGTTAGAATTTACCAATCAACCATTGAATAAACCAGAGGACCAAAGGCTTAATTCTTTAGAAAAAAGCTTAAACGACATCATGCAAAATACGAACCAACTTATAAATTCAAACTTCCAAGCCATTAACCATCTAAAAATGCAAATAGGTCAGTTAGTCATGGTTATTAGTAAAAGTAAGTTGCCTAATCAACCCAAGAGTGAACCTGAGGGACCATATGTAGCTAAAAATTTTAATATCCTAGAAATTTTTCTTGAATAATCACATATAACACTTGAGAAAGAAGAGGTCACAGAACAACCTTGCACAACCAAAAAGACCCTCTTAGATTGTATAACTGAGACAAAAACATATAGAGAATCATTTACATCATCATCTCCTTTACCTATGGTCACAGAACAACCTAGCAAAACTAAAAAGATCCTCTTAGACCATATAACAGAGGTAGCAAAATATAGAAAAGAACCAAAAATATGGGACAAACCAATTCCATCACCTTACTTATATATGGACCCATCCCTAAGTGCCCTAGAATCATCCAATCCTTTTAACAAGAAGAAAGGACCAACTGATGAGATGATGGATTTAATTGAGACTTTCCAAGAATCATATGTAAATAACACATCAGAGGAAGCTTCATCCATAATTCTTTCCCAAGATTCATTAAATCCTTATTTGGCTCATTATGAAGTGGACAATTTTGATGATGATGGGTACAATATAGAAGTTCATGATCAAGTAGATACACTCTACTCTAAAACCATCCCATCATGGATTAAAAAACTTGAGTCACCACCTAGCCCACCAATAGTTTTCTTGTTAGAACTACCAACTGATCTAGAATTGAAATAACTTTCTGACATACCTACAGACATACTATCAATGATACTTAACCAGGAAGATCAACTTATAGATGTTCTAAAAGAATATAAAGAAGTTGTTGGATGGGATATTACTGAAAGAAGGGATAACGACTTTATAAATGATTTTTCTATATTTGATAGTACTTTTGAGGAAGGCCTCCAAATTTATCTATAATATTAAAATGGTGTATAGAGGCAGATTTAAAATTAATTTGAAAAAGTGCCATACCTTAGATCAAGAAAAATTGATGCCTAGATATATCATACCCAAAAAAAGAAATGGGGTAGATCAAGTTATAATTAAAAAAATTCTTAAACCACAACCCCCGATTTTGGCCCACCAAACATAATCACTTCTTGATCATCCTAAAAATTATAATAATTTTAAACTTTGGAAAAGCATGCTTGCCCTAAATAATTTATCGATCAGGACTAGGCTTAATCGCTGAAAAGTATTTTATGAATGATTTTCTGCTATTATGATAAGGCCTCCTGATTGGTCCTATCTTTTCAAAACCTTGAAGATTGTACTCAAAATAATTACACCTAAAACTTCTTCATAGGGTCCGACTGAAGACGTTAAACTTAGCACTTATTGGAAGGCAACCCAGATTTTTATATTTAATATTTTTTTATTTTTAGTTTATCTTTTTTGCATGATTAAGTTATGGGGAGAACTACCAACCCATGCTGAAGAATAATTAAACCCTAGACCGAGTCAAGAATAAATTAAACCAGGTGAACTTTTTTCTTATTATTCTTCTTGTCATTTATCATACTTTATTCTTTTCCTCCATTGAGGACAACAAAAATTAAGTTGAGGGGAAGGATAAATAAAAATTTTAAGTCCTCAAGTATGATAATAATTAGTCTTATATACCTAATTTCATCCCGATTTAAAATTTTTAGATATTTTAATCAATGATTGATTAATGGTCTAGAGAATTTTTGAAATACTAAAGATCCAATTATTAAAAAAATCTAATAAATAGTCAAGTTTAGAATAGAATAAATTTTTGAGTGATTCTAAAACCTACTTCCAGCCTATATTCAATAAAAAATCTACTTTATGTGGATATAAGTAAAAAAATAATAAAAAAATAAAAAAATTTAAAAAAATAAAAAAATAAAAAGTAAATTTTAAATACTGATCTTCAACCAAGTAATCGGATCTCGTTGTTTAAATAAGCAATATTATTCGCATCAAAAAATGGACAATATGAAGAAACTTATTATAGAGTTAGTTTTATCCTATAGTCCATTTGACTCGAGTCAGTAAGTTTGAGGGATGTTTTATGCCTAATATTCTAAATTCAACTAGTTTGGAAGTTATTGGTCCAAAGCTCACTACAAGGATCGATAGAAAGCTTAAGGAGTTAAAATATTGCACTAACTGTAAAAAAATTTTAAAAAAAAATTCTACCTCATACTAAAATTAGAGGATTTAAAGAATAAAGATAAAAAATTGATCAAAAAAAGCTCTAAAATTTTATGTTCTTTACTTAACCACTATTTGAGAGTACTTAATAATTCGATGATGTATCTCTCAAATCTCTAATCAGGTATCGACTGACTTTAGGATGACCTGAATAAACTTTCATATATTATTGAGTGGGTATATATTTCTAATTTAATTTCTTTACTTGAGAATGAGTAAAACTCAAGTTAGAAAGTATGATAATTATCATAAATTAATAAATAAAAATATTAAAATATATATTAATTTAATATTTATTTAAAAAATTAATATTTTTATGGATGTTTTGTAGAAAAGAAGCTTACCAATATGAAGAGCTTGATTTATGGGTTCTAACATAATAAATTTTACTCAAATCAGAGCTAAAATAAAAAAGTTATGAAATCTAGAAGTTTAAAATAAAAGAAAAATAAAAAAATAGGTCGGTGCACGATGGACTAACCAGTCGGTCTATGGAATAGGCACGGACTGCCCAGCTCAATAGGTGTAACCAATCGACGTGTGCCACGTGGAAGACCTGGACCGCTAAGAGGTCTACAGTATTTTTATCACAACATATAGGGGCATTTTCGTCTTTTTCTCCAATGCATCGGCTTTTGATTAGCTATGATCTTCATTGTGTCTGGTCCATGGTGGTCTATGGCTATAGTATTGCACGATCAGATGATGGATGCTGATGCCGGTGGAGATCCAACGGTAGATTTTTATTCTGACCTAATTAAGGATTCTAGAGGTGATTTTGCGCGATCCAATAGTAAAAATTCATCCAAGCAGTGATTCGACGGTCAAAATTAATTCAAAGGCTTGATTAAGGGGTTTAGCGGCTAATCTTGATGGTTTTTTAGTTGATTTTGGACTGTTTGATCATAGATCAACGGTCAAAATTTGTGTGTTTAAAATCGATCTAGACTCGAATTTTGACTCCAAAAATTGCTATGAAGACTCTGTTTCCTCCTCTATTTAAACACTCTTATTTTCAAAGCCTAAGACCAAGTCTTCTATGCCAAAAATAGAGAAAAAATAGAGTTTTTTCTCTCTTTTTCTCTCTTCTCCTCCTTTCTTCCTTCATTCTTCTTCCAACCTTTAATCAAAGGAGCTCTGAAGATGTTGGGAGCGAGCAGATCATCAACCATGCGCAGCTAAGGAGCAAAATTTTGGAAGAATAGATGAAATCTTCTAACATGGATTGTAATTTTTTTTTATTTTTTATAATTATTTTTTATGCAAACATGTTCTCTTGCTTAGTTTTTAATAAAATTTATCTTTTTATGCATGAGATCCTAATTATTTGACGTGCTTATTAATTGATTAAAGATCTAAATAAATTATATTCATTAGATGGATTATGATCAGTAGATATAGTCTATACTTAATTTAATAATTTATTTTAAAAATAATAATTAAAATTCATATTATTAATTTTTAAGAATTAAAGTATTGAATAGTTTATGATTTCATAGAGATGGATCATTATCAAGAGATATGATTCATACTCTAAGAAAATAAATTATAATCATAACTAAATTCTTAAAAATAATAAAATTTTATATTAAAAAAAATTATCACAACCATGTAGAAGATGGATTCAAAATTCTAGAATAATTCTCATTAATTCTCAAAAATCCTAAGTAATTAAGTATTTATTTTCTTTTTATTTGCTAAACTCTCAATTTGCTCCCTTTAATCTACTTATTTAAATTTTTGCTTTAAAATTAAATTAAAAAATTTTATTTTTAATTAAAATTGAACGTAACTTAGCCTTAAATTTTCAAAAAAATTGACACTTGACTCACCACTATTCTAAAAATTAAAATCAGGCTTAAACTTTATTTGTTACATTAATGACAAGCAATCAATGCCTAAATTAGGAGACCAATAGATCAATACATTATTATGTACTGATGCATGAGAATCATTTTTCTGCTAATAGATTGTAGATGCTAACTAATAATCTTTGTTATATATGAGTTAAATTTTGATTATCTTATTATATTTTGATAGAAATTTTGTTTGAGTCAATTTTTAAATTATCTACTTGCTTTGATTTTTATTTTTACTTTTAGAGATTATACATCATATCTTCCAAAGATCGGAGCAATCCAGCTAAGGACAAAGCTCTCGAGGAGAGAGCGATCATGTGGCCAGCTCGCATAGTTTTGTACCTCTCACATCGGGCAGTAAACTTTAATACTTTAAATATTCTCATTTATGTTATTTTATTCTTTACTAACTAATATAATATTCTTTATATTAAATATTTTGTGCTCAGATTCAGATGATAGGGGATCACCAGTAATCTCATAGTCATACGCAGCAGCGATTGGCTCTTAGACATAGGGTGAGGGTCGAGGACCCGCTCGACTCATGGCACCTTCGACTCGGCTAGAAGATAAACAACTCATCCATATTTAAAGCAACTCCTAAGTATTATAACTTTAATTAATATATTTAGAATTTAGTCATTCCAAAGTTAACATTTATTTTTTAAAATTAATTTTGCAGCACATTTAGAGAGTCTGGAGTATCTCGTGTGGCTACTGGCATCATCCGACGCTTGATGCCAAGGCTCATGAATGAGTTCTTCAGCTGGCCATCTGAAGCTCATGATACAGTCTGGAAGATATTTCTGGTAAGTCAAAACTAGTTTAATTTTTAAATTTCTAATATATCAATATTTTAATTACATATTAATACATGCTTGCTTCTATCTTGTAGGAATACTATCGATTCAAAACTTTCTAGGATGAGGAGGCTAGGCGTCAGACCTTCAAGAAAGTGGCCATAAGGAGGCTTTGATATGGCCTCTACAGCCTCTGATAGTCCGCCATCTAGCACTTCGGTTCCAATTCACCATCGAACTGGAGGTCTTTCATGGATCATTGGATGTGGGCAGACATATAGTAGGCCCTCTGTGACCAATGGAGCGGTAAGGTGTACTCCGATAGATGATAGATGATCCGATAGAATCGGGCTACCTAGCAGGATCCGATTAGGCACATGGGTGGCTCGATCGACATACATATTATGGTCGACAGACTGATAAAAAATCAATACCAAAACTTTCACTAGAACTATGAAAATTTTTATATATATTTTAATTAATTTAATTTTATTATTTACTTATTATAGAGATGGCAGTTGGGTCATCCATCAGAATAGTTGTAGATATAGTGGGCCATACACCAATCTAGGAGGACTAAAGACTATTTAAATTCTACGTCGTGATAGATCATGGTAAGAATTTCAAAATTTATTTACTAATTAAGTTGTTATAAGATCTAATTTTTATATTAAAACTAATGTATTTCTAAACTATGCAGATGCATCATGCGGCGTACGTTGCTGAGAGGTATGGTGATGACCCATCTTCTAAGCCCTCCTTGATCTTGAGGGATGGCTCAATGCCATCAAGGGGGGTAAGTAGGAGCCAAGTCATAGGATTCAGTGAAAGCTTCGACCCTCTACCATCTTGATATTCTTTGGTATCCTCATAAACCCCGACATCTCAGATTTGGAATGATGCAAACATGGAGGAGGCCATGCAAAGGCTTCTAAGCCAGTGATCTTAAAGCATCTTGGTTGCATCCACAATACAGTTGTGGAGCTTCTTCAAGATCCACAACTGCATGACCAGTTGGGCTCGTCCAGCTATCATATTAAGTAAATATATTACTAAATCCTTTTATTTATTTTAAGTTTTCATATTTAGAAGCTTCATATATTTAGGTTTGAGTTCGAAAAAAAAATCTAGGAGCTAAAAGTTCATTCTAATCATCCAATCGATGGGTCGGAGGTGTCTATAGCTCCATATCATCGAATGAAATATGTAGAAATAATCTATTTAAGAATCGAAAAAGTGTATGAAAAGATACGTCTCCGTATTGAAACTTACTAATATTATTTTATTTTTTTATTATAAGATGCTGGGACATCCGACTCTTATCCATTAGCTGCTAGACAGGAGTAGGAGGAGGAGGAGGCAGACGATGAGAAGAAGGATTAGACCTTTTTTATGTATTATATTTTTTATATTATTTATAAAAATATATATAATTTATATTTTTAATATAATATAATTAATTTTTAATTTTTGATTATCATATTATCTTTGAATTTTAATTATAATAGGTATTAGAAACCATAATTCATTATGTTTAATTAAAATAAGTTAAAAAAAATATTTTTCTTAATTTTCTAAAAAAAATAAAAATAACTATTAGCTTTGGTATTAGGAACGTTAATTACCATTGCTAATAGCTATTAGTGACAGTATTAGAGACCATATTACCATCGCTAATATTTCTTAAAATATTTTTTATTTTATTTAAAAATTAAAAAATTAGAGATGGCATTAGCGATGGTATTTTTGGTATTATTAGTGACAGCATTAGCCATGAAAATGCCATTGCTAATATTTTTTATTTTTTTTTAAATTTAATTAATAATTAGCAATGAAATTATTTAATTGCCAAAGTCATGTTTGTCATCACTAATAATTATATTTAGCGATAAAAATTTTTTAGATTGGCTTTTACGATGAGATTAGTGATGGTGGCACTATTAGCGATAATGGAAGGACTATTAGAGACGACATTTAGCCATCACTAATAATCCTAATTTTTGTAATGGCCACCTCCTCGAGCCCCAGGCTGCAAGCCCTCAGTCGCCTTCCATCTCCTTGAACCCCCGGCTGTAAGCCCATGGCCACCTACAAACTCTTCAAGCCTCCGATCACCTCCCACCTCCTTGAGCCCCTGGCTGCAAGCCCCCAGCCACCTCTTACCTCCCCCTAGCCCGACCCAATGGCCCCAACTTGTGCTGCCTCCCTGTGGACCTATCTCCATTACCTCATTTTCATGGCCGCATCCTCGAGCCGCCGCCCCCACCTCATTAGCCCGACCCCATGGCCTTTGCCTTGCCGGCCCTAGCATGCAGCCCCCAACCTACGGCACCTGCCCTACTGGCCTAACCCCACGGCCCCGTTCACATACCCTTATCTCCACGGTCTCCTCCCCGAGCCATCCCCTCCTGCCTTAGTCCTTACATGCCTGCCCATGCCTCCTTGCACCTCAATCCTTGCACACCAACCCATGCTTTAGTCCTACACGGCAACCCATCTTTTGTTGTGAATATTAGTGACAACATTACCGATGGCTAATACTATCACTAAAAGTTAATTTTTTTATTTAAATTATGTTAATTAAGTATAATTAGGTATCAAAAACTAATTAAATATTAATTTAATTAATTAGTAGATGTTTGATTAATTAATTAATTAGAAGTATGGGACTTGGATCTCGGTATGTAGAGCACTCAAACCAAGGAAAGGTGCTGGGCAGCATTACAAACATAAGGCCGAGGCATGCCCTACGTGCTTAGTTTTTGGATCCCAGCTAGCAATCCAAGACATCTAGCCCCCATGTGCCCTATGCACTCAAGCCGAGGGAAGGTGCTGGTCAGTATTGCAAACATGAAGCCGAGGCGTGCCCTACGTGCTCTGGCCTTGGGTCCTAACTGGCATCCAGCATCATAAACATGGGGCCAAGGCGAGCCCTACGTGCTCAAGCCTTAGGTCCTAGCTAGCATCGAAGACATCCAGCCCTTGCACGCCCTGCACACTTAGGCCAAGGGAAGGTGCTGATCATCATTACTAATGTGGAGTCGGAGTGTGTCCTGTGCGCTTAGGCCTCGGATCCTAGCTGGCATCTAGCCCTTGCATACCCTGTGCACTCAAGGCGATGGTCTTAATTTTTTAAAAAATTTGCATTGTCTGGAACCATAGACCCATCTTTTGATTAATATACATATTCTAATTTAGTTAAATTAGTATTCAATTAATAATATTTAATTAATTTAAACTAATAATATTTAATTTAATTAGTTTTAAATTTTTGGGTTAGACTCAAGAAGGGGTATGGCCTGTTAATAGAGAAATTCTTGATAGGGATATAATAGTTGCCCATTTATATAGGAATGGATTTATACCAAACTACAAGTATTGGTACCTGCATGGAAAGACATGGGAGACAATTGCAAGGGCTGTGGAGGCTCTACTTATCTAAGACCTTGCTAATATGCAAGAGTTTAATGGTGACAGGCTTGAGCAGATGACTAACATATTTGGTGGGTTTGATCTGGTAATTGATGGAAGTCCATGTAATAATCTTTTAGGATAGCAACTGCCACAGCCATGATAGACTATAGGGTTGCTATGGTTATAGCCATGCTTAGGGTAAGCCATAAGCATCCACGAATAAAGTGGCGAATGCCTCCTTCAAATCATTGATGTGGATGCTCATGGTTTTCCTCTTGATGAGCATATCATCCATGCATACTTCTATGTTCTACCTGATTTGGTCTTTGAAGACTTTATTCATGAGGTACTGGTAGATTGCACCTGCATTCTTCAAACCAAAAGACATGACCCTATAACAAAGGAGGCCTTTGTTAGTGATAAAAGCTATTTTGTCCTCATCTTCAGATGCCATCCAAATTTGATTATAGCCAAAAAAGGCATCCATGAAAGTGAGGAGCTCATGGCTCAATGTGGCGTTGACCAGCTGATCAATCTTCAATAGTGGATAGCTATCATTTGGGCAAGCCTTATTCAGGTCAGTAAAGATAATGTAGATACATCATTTTTTGTTTGCTTTCTTTACCATAACCATATTTGCGATCCATTCTAGATATACTATCTTCTTGATGAAGCCTGTCTGGAGCAATTTTTCCACTTCCTTGGCTATCGCCCTTTGCCGCTCAGGTATGAAGGTCCACTTCTTCTACTTAATGGATTGATGTCATAGTTCGTATTCAGCCAGTGCACCATCATCAAGGGGTCAATGCCCGGCATATCTATTGGTGTCCAGGTGAAGACATCCACATTCTCCGATAAAAAGAAGGCCAGTAGGTCTTCTGTTACCTGATCTAGGTTTGTGCTGATCTGGATGGTGTGCTCTGAGTCCCCATCCGCTAAGGGGATGGATATGAGATTCTTGATTGGTTCTCTGCGATCCTTAGATAGCTCTTCTCAAGTGTCCAATGCTTCAACAGGGTAGGACTCAGGAGGTTTGGCCTCTTGAAGGGCAATGTTATAGCAATGATGTGCTAAGTCTTGATCTCCCTGAACTTCTCCAACATCTCCACCCATTGTCAGAAATTCTACCTTTAGGTGATATATGGACACGACATCTTGGAGCACATTCAAACCTAGTTGACCAAAGATCGCGTTATAGGCCGAGGGTGCTCGAACAACCAAAAAGTTGACTTAGATAGTAGATTGAAGAGGAAATCGATCGGCCTTTATAAACAAGGTGATGACTCTCTCCACTCGAATGGCATCCCCCATGAATCCAATGAGTGGGGAGTTAACCCTTCCTAGTAGATCATCAAGCAATTTCATTTTTACAAAACCATCACAAAATAAAACATTAACAGAACTTTTGTTGTCTACCAAGATGTAGCGTACATCATAATTTTTAACGTTAAGTGTTACAACCACCATATCATTATCAAGAATTGAACTCCTTGAGTATCCTTCTTGGTGAAGGTGATGGCTCTTCAGTTCTCCCCCTCTCCACTACCACCTCACTTCCACTAACCCTTCCACTACTCTACCCTTGAGCGATGGTGTTTATTATACCAGCAAGGGGTCGGTCTTGCTATTGTTTGGCTTATTTAGGCTGTTCTATCCATTGGGGTGATCTTCATTAGCCTTTTCACTACACTCCCCAGCATTTGAGATGGCCATGTCTAATGAGATTCTCGATCTTGTTCCAGAGTTGGATGCAGTCCTCCATGTCATGGCCATGGTCCCGATGATACAGGTAGTACCTATTCAGGTCCCTTCGAGCAAGGTATGTTCGTAGCTTCCCCACCTCTAGAAGATGCCTCCAAATTTTCTTGAGTACCTTGGTCCTCGGTGCGTTCAGAGGGATATAGTTGTTAAACCTCCTCGGTGGGGGCGAGGAGCATTAATTTCTCCTCCGAGGGCTCCCAGGTTGGTGGTTATAGGGAGGAATCCCATCCCTTTGATGGTGAGGAGGAAACCTCAAAAATCAATGTGCCTTCTCCCTCACAGGCGAGCACTACTCCAATTTCTCATTTCCTCTCCTCGTAGCAGAGTTGGTAGGGGCTTCATCCTCCATGAAGTCCTCCTCCATGCGGGCATATTTTTTCACCCTAGCCAGCATATCGAGGAAGTTCGGAGGGAAGGTCTTCACCAAGAACTTCTTCAGGTCATTTTTCTGCAATCCGCTCATCAATGTGGACATCATAACTGACTAGTGTAAGTCATGCACCTTGAGTGCCATCATGTTATAGCGGCCAATGAATGATCGAATAGTCTCTCCCTAGCTTTGTTTAATAATATGGAGGTAATCCGACCACTTCTGTAGTCATTGACTATTGATAAAGTGGCCGATAAAAGATCGGCTCAACTGCTTTAAGGAGTAGATCAAAGCTGACTTTAGATTAGCATACCAGTGTCGGGCCACCTCCTTTAAGGTGGAGGGGAATGCTCCGCATATAATAGCATCCGTGGCTCCATGGAGGAGCATAACCATCTTGAAGCTCTCATGAAGGTTGATGGGATCGGTCGTCCTATCATAGTTCTCCAGCTAAGGAGCTTGGAAGTAATGAGGTAAGGGCTCTTGCATTATCTGAGAGTTGAAGGGTGGGATGTTGCCAAACCTGTTGTATGGCATTGACTCCTAGTGATAGATTATCTCGATCCATCGATCTAGATCATGAAGTCATCACTCGACCTTGGTGCCTCGAGCTGTGCTAGCTTTAGTTGGGAGAATGTTGACTAAGGTTCAAGTCATGCCCCAATTAGGGGCTTGAAGATCACTGCCGCTTAGGTTTCAGGTTCTTAGGATTGCTCTATTGGGTTTGTCCATTTCTTGGACTCGGGGGCATGGCCCAAGGTTGATCTAGAGGAGGTGCTATCGTGTGTGGTGCTGGGTCTAGATGTGGTGCAATTGATGGCAAAACTAGGGTGGCCTAGATGGTAGTTGGCACTGCTAGTGGGGGTGTCGAGATGGCTTGGATCTCCTGGATGATGACTGCGATATTCTAAACCTTTTGAAAAAGTAGGTTAAACTGCTCTGCCATCACCATCGCTAGCTATGGAGGTGGATGATCTCTTGCGACCATCGACTAAATTGGATGGTTAGCCTGGCCCTCCTCTGGTTGCATGGTAGTGCTGGTGTGGTAGAAAGATATCCTTCTTGGTGCCATGGTCTTGATTGCTTCGATCTGGATTCCTCCAAATAGGGATGGAGCCCTTTCTCTAGCGTCAATTTATTAACGCAAGATTTTGCCTGATGTCGAAGATGCTAGAGTAGATGGTTGAGATTGGTCCTCCTAGTGGTGAGATTTGTAAGAAAAATTTTGATTGAAGGTGGTTCTGGCAAGAATCCTCCAATGCTCAAGTTAGAGTCTTATTCAACAGAAGGAGAAATGTGAGAGACAAAGTAATGGCATACCTTGGAGTCTCCTTTTTGGATTTCTTTTATAGATAGAGGCCAGAGTCCGTTAGGCCTAAGTTTGTAGGCTGGCAGAGTAGGTGGCATGATTTCACGTTCATGGGGCATCTGCTAGGGGGGCACTTGCCAAATTAGTTAGATATGGGAGCTGATCTCGTACAAACCTAGACGTTGGTAGGACAGACTATCGGCCACTACTCTGGCCACTGGTCGTGAAAGTCGATTATACCTGAATGTATAGGTTATCAGAGTGGGCTATCCACTGCTAGTTGGATCTCTAATGGTATGGGACAACCACCCAGTTGCTACATTATTCCTCAATTTAGTAGGGATTGTCTGCTGAGAAGCCATGGGCATTTTTTGAGGACTCAGCAATCAAGCAACCTATGACCTTCTCTATTCAGGTAGGATGATGGTTGGCCAATGAAGGCTTGACCACTTGGCTATTGGGCCTCGAGGTCTCAATCATGAAGATAGGGCCGACAAGGGGGTCATCCCACTAAGTCAGAGAATCGCGACACGAGTGGAGCTGAAGAGGAGTTGGCTACTAAGGAATGGTCCCCTAGAAGGAGGGCCTCCAATTAAGGACCAAGCTGATCGTTAGGTGAAGGGCCTGCTCATCATTGATAATAAATTGATCAGACATGGTTGGCTGTGGGTGGATGCCTGGTCGGGCCATGTCGTTCGCTCTAGTGTGCCAATGATCTTCAGAGCCGGTGCTTGTGGGCTAGCTACAGAGCGGAATTCATCGATTCTGAATTGAGCCCATTGGGAGTCGATCGACCAACCCCCAATTGAGCAGGCCACAGGGTGCCAACAAGGCGCATTTTGGGCTGGTTGGCCCAGAGTTGATGGTTACTTCAGAGTTGGTGGTGATCGAGGGATGGTCAGACTCAGTTGATCATAGCGCTTTATTAGGCTTTTACATCATGAACTTTAGGCCTCTTCGTATTTTCGGCCCATATAAAATTTCACCCAATAAGACTATTCTAAGCTCACATCAAATTTTATTCTATTTTAAAATAGTCCTGTTGACATGGATTTTCGTCTAACACCAAAGCAGCTGGAGTTGATAGGGCATCGAGCCATCGACAGCAAGACCTATAAGAAAAGCCTCCATCCGAGGTGGCTCTAGTAGGAACCCTCCGATGCTCAAGTAAGTCATCCAGCCAATAAGCGGAAAAGGAGAGCATTTGAGAGAGAGAGAGAGAGATTGCATACCTCAGGGGTCCCTTTTTTATCTTTCTTTAGAAGGAAGGTCGAAGTTATGAGAGAATACGAGGATGTCAAAGATCTTTCGTCTCTCATTGAATATCCTCAAAATTCATGCATAGCCCTTAGACTTTCTTAAGTTTGATGAGTAGTCATTTCATGGGACATGGGGAGGTTCCCTATTAATGGCATAGGCTGACAAGCAGTAGTTGGAGAGCATGGGTGACTCACTCCATGCATGATTATGCTCATTTATTAATGGGGTAACATGGTAGGGCCATAACAAGGCTTCTATGAGAATCAATGGCTGAGATTGAGAGTGGAGGGCAATGCTGGCTAAGAATCTATCACTGATCGAGAATCTTGTTGGTCAAGGGTCTAAGTTTGAGCTTCACTGGTCCAGATCAAACGTCAAAGTAGCTTGATCCTATGTGGGGTGATATGGCCTGATGGGGCTATGCAAGGGGCGATCTCTCCAATGTAATTTGTAATAGTGAATGACTTCGAGGTTGATTGGGAGTAAAGATCAACCAAGGATCCCTGAGGAGGATACCGAAATTGTAGACCATCCCATCTATTTTGAGTTAATAACTAGGGGCTAAAAGCATGGGCGGGCCTGCTTTACTCATAATTATTCCTGCTTTTTAATGGGTGATATGATGGGACTATAAAGAGGCCTTTTAAGGGCCAACGGCCAAAGCTGGGAGTGCAAGGGCTGGCAGAGGCTTGTCGATCCAGTACCCTTTTGGCCAAGGATTTTTTGGCCGAGAATCTGTCACTGGGGTTGGATGGGCGCAAGGAGTGTGGGCATCCACAAAAGTATCTTTCCTTTTTCCTTCCTCCCCCATCATCCTTTCTCTCTCTTGCTTTCGTGGCGAGCACCTGTTGTGGCACCCACGAAAAAATGGTATGAGAAGAGGAGCAACTAATGCCTCTATTAAATATATATGACCACCCTCTATCCTTTCTTTTGTCTTATTGTGTGCTCTTGGATGGATGGGATAGGAGGTAGAGAGATAATTAAAGCCTCTGTCAGAGCCAAGTAACCAAGACAATTCTCAGAGCATATGTATGGCCAGTCCAGTAGTTTCTTTGGATCCCACATCTTCGACCAATATCAAAATATCCTCCAACACTAGTCCTCCTACTTCCAAATCCAAGTCTCAGCTTGGGCGAAGGGAGTACTGTAGGCAAAGCGGCCTGAAGATGTAGTGATCCAAAATTTTTCAGTTGAGGCATCCATACAACTTTTGGCAAATGCAAAGAGTTGTAGAGAGGCAGTCATGACCACTTTTATGAGCAGCATTTTGAGAAGCAGCGTGTGTCGATAAGTGTATACTTTTGTACGACATCTGGCCGAGATTTACACCGAAGGGTGAGGGGTCTTGGCCCTGCTCGTCAAAGAGCAAGAGCCCTTGGACCTTCATTAACACTACTTGTTGAGAGTCCTTGGAATCTCTATGCACATTTTTTGACCTCAGTTTTCTCCTTTCATTTGGTCTTGCTTTTGTCCTTTACTCAAATTTGACTTCGATGTCTTGTGGTTCCTAGTATCTTTCACATTGGGAAGTGATCACAGTCCTCTTTCTTTTCATGTATAGGTGATAGCTTATCGATGGATATGCCAACTTCATCTAGCTTTTTGATTTATTATAGGAATAGGTAGAGTGGTGAAACTGAGTGCAGAGATGAGTTGGTGACTTTGGCATTACTCGAGGTTAGATACATGCGAGATTTTGGCATAGCGGGCCTTGGCATAAATGGAAGCATGGCTTTGCAATAAGCTTTGAAGGGGCACGCTGAGGCATCATCAGCCGAAGGGATGCAGAATGCATGGAGGCATCCTCGACATGCAATGGAAGGAGTTGGAGAACTCCTGGACCATCGATCCAGCCTTAACATGCAGCGTGACGTGCAAAGGACATGTGAGAACTATCATGGGAGTGTGCAGGGGAGGCTCATGGCCTCCTCTTTTCCCTTTCCTTCTCCTTCAATGATGGCTGATTTTAGCACTAGCAGAGCATGCGACGGGCATGTGGAGCACTCGAAACTAGTGTAGATGGCTCCGATCGTGTGGGGATACATGGAGAATGTGCGAGAGGAGGCTACCATAAAGGAGGCTAATGTTGGCCTCAGATGTTGATGAGTGGAGGGAAACGACCAAGCCGCCATCTTTTTCCATGCTCCTATTTTCATCTCTCGCCATCTTTTTTCCTCTCTCCCCCTCCTTTTATCTATCACTTGTGACAGATGGGATAAGAGAGGGGAGGAGGGATTAATGCTGTCAAGTTTTGGAGTCCCAAGATAAATATAAAAGCATATGTATAGTAGATGGCATAGTTCGGAGTGTCTTATCATCCCTTATGAAATTTGATTCTATTTGGGGCCCGGTATGTGGATGGATGCACCGGCTATGTTCTCTTTTCTCTCCCTCATTTCTTCTTTCTTTCTTATTTTAAAAGAAGTTATTGCATACACTAGCTATATGAGACAGCAAATCATGGCATGCTTCATGCTTGGGAAGCCCAGAGCAAATCCGAGGATTTTGCAAGTATGAAATTTGTCAAAAATCCTATCTTCCAATTAAATGTTGTCAGAAATCGTGCCTTTTGTAAGGGAGGCTATACGGCGGGAGAATGAAGCCTGTTAGAGCATTTTTGATCTTCCATTAAACACCCTCAAGGACAGTGCCTTACTCATGATTGCTCTCATTTTTTAATGGGAGGATGTGATGGGGCCATAAAGAGGCTCTCTAAGAGTGTCGACAGCCAAGATTAAAAGTACAGAGACTGAAAAAGGCCTAATGACTAAGAACTTGTTGGAAGCCAAGGGCCTGCTGCTAGTCGAGGATTGATCGGCAGTTGATGCAAGGGTCAGACTGCCAAGGGGCTCGTAGGCCAAAGCGATGGTCGGAAGAGTGCTGGAAGCACGTGCACCCATGGGTAGAAGCTAGACATGGGTGCATTCTCTCCATATTTCCTCTGTCATCTTTTCTCTCTCCTCATCTTTTTGTTTCTTTTATCTTATTGTGATGCACATGGGAGGATGGGATAAAGAGAGAGAGGCAATTAATGCAGCCTATTGGAGCCAGGTGACCCAAGGTAATTCTCAAAGCATGTACATGGCTAGCAGTGTAATTCAGTGGTTCTTTCAATCCATATCTTCGATTGAGTGCCAAAATATCCCTAACACTAACCCTCACTCCCAAGTTCGAGCTAGAATTGGGTTGGAAGAAGGGAATTTTCCAATTCCACTGAAGACGTATGAAGAGCCTTCTTCTCCTTCCTCCTCTATCTAAAGTAATCATAGGTAGAGACTTGCAAAAGACCGGCATCAGTCAGGCATACTTGGACACTGCCCACAGGCATAGGGAAAGCACGACTGCTTGAAAGGGCCACGCATGAATGGCCTTGGCAATTGTCCGTGGAGCCATCTGAGGGGAAAATGGAGCCATTCACTAATGGCTTCGGCGAAGGCGATAGCAAGTCATGCATAGGCAGAGGAGGTACTGAAAGTGCTCTCACCATGCAAGAGGTCTGCCAAAGGTGCATTGGACTTTAAGAAAGAAGAATTGCAAAATACTTCCCAAATTTGGAGCAATGAGGACAAAAAGTAGGATGAGAAAGAAGAAATTAGACCAAGTCCTCCATAGTTCTTCTTTCTGTATAGAAAGCAAAGTCCTTTGTACTCCTCCCGTGCATATAGAGAGTGAGGGATCGACCCTTGGGTGGCCTCGATTGCATTGGTAATGCATGGGGGGAGCTTCAAGCCAGCCCATCTTGGTTTTGGGGTCGTTGGACACATGCATGCAGGGGACCTTGAGGCCACTCAAGGAAGGCCCTGGCATCATTGGAGGGGTGATGTGCACAGGGAGAATTTTGGGAAACTCATTGGTGGGGAGTTGCTAAGATCGGAGACTGGGCTCAGCAACGAGATCATGGCCATGGAAGGTGAGGTCGGTCGTGATGAGGTTGCGGAAATGAGGCCGAATCCACTCACAGGTGACCTTGGGACTGCTAGAGGCGAGACATGCACATGAAGGGATGTCCACTATCTCTCTTCGGTGACCTTAGGGCCACTATAGGCTGGGTGCACATAGGTCGATGGGAGCTCAACTGGAAGGGAGACACGTGGAGTTGATGGAGGCATGCAGAGAAGGGCTCGATCGGAGATGCGACATGCATAGAGGAGGCCATACGAGCTCAGGCCAAAGGGTGACATGCATGGAGGGCACAAATTTGCCGATCTATCCTCAGCATGGGTCGAGAGAGGGTCGCAACCACCGACCAGATCGCTCAATGCCGGAGTTGCATGCAGGTGCTGCTGATGTCGGCCCTGGCATGGGCCAAAGATGCAAGGGACGAATGAGTGGAGGCCCATGACCATCGCCTCTATCTCTTTTCCTTCTTCTTTGCTTTCGATCGAAGACATCGGAGGGATGCGTGGGTGGAACCCATGCCCTTTTCTTCTACCACTTCTTTCTTCCTCGACTCTGATCAGGTTCGGCACTGGTCAGGTGCATGCTAGGGTTGCGAGGATAGGCCCGTGGCCTTCTGCTTTTTCCCTTCCTCTCTCTCGATGGTGGTGGGACTCGGCATCGATCGGACATGTAGAGGATGCACGACAGAAAGGCTGATGTTAGTCTTGGAGCCAGTGGAGGCGTATAAGGATCACGGGTCCACCCGTGGGTGGTTTCAATTATGCTGGGAGTGTATGGAGGGCCCACGGGGGAGGCTTGTGGCTGCCTCTCTTCCTTCATTTTCTTTCTTAATGGCCAGCCTTGGTGCCATTCTTTTCCCAGAGGCCGAGCGTGCGAGGGGTATGCGGGAGGGGGCCATGGCCTCTGTTGCTTCCTCCCCACTTCTTCTTCATTAGTAGAGGGACACGTGGGGGGAGGCCCTCCACTCTTTCTCCATGACCAGCTCCTTCTCAATGGCTGAGAGCATAGGGAGGTCTACAGAAGGGTGACAGTTGGCGATCGGCTCATTCTCAATGGCCGAGCACATGGAAGAGCATGCAACAAGCATGGGAACCATCCTGGGAGCATGTAGGGGTGGTCGACATGGGCTTCGTTGGAAAGGAGGCATGGCTGACCCTTCCCTGGTGGCCGAGTGTGTGAGGGATGCGCGAGGGAAGCCCATAGCCCCTCTTCCATCTTCTTTCTTCCTTGACTCTGACTGGGTTTGACGTCGGTCAGGTGCGCAAGGGCCACGAGGGGAAGCTCATGACCTTGCTTCTTCTTCTTCTCTGACGGCCATCTTAAGTGCCGGCCGAACATGTGGGAGTAGATGAGAGCACATGGGGGCCATGGGCGCTCAGTGCAGAGGGAAGATGCATGTGAAGGAGCTAGGATCCACTGATTTGTGTTCGGCATGAAGGCTCATAACCACCGACCCTATGGGATTCGATGCTAGAGTGGTGTGCAAGGAGCGCATGGGCCACCGGAACCGACTCCTACACTGATGAAGGTGGCGAACACAGTGAGGAGCTGGCAGTCGCTCGCTTGGCGGGGTTAAGCTAAAACCATGCCAGGGGTTGCTAGTGCCGGCCTTGAAACCGATGGAGGGATGCATTCGGATGGCTGTAACTATCAGTGCTTCCTCCTAACCTTTCCTTCTTTTATTTTCTCTTTTCTTTCTTCTCTTTTTCTCTCCCTTTTTAAATTTCTCATGTCACTCTTGGGTGGTGGGATTCTGGATAGGGCTTCAAGCCATTAAGTGCATGAGCATACCCACGATATGATCGAGGGGCTATTAAGGCCTGTCAGGCATGAGTGTATCCACACCATTGAATGTCCATGATTTCTAATGGGGTTTAATTCAATTTTAGATCGATGGATGAGCACCCATAAAATTGTACGCGAACAGTCTAGGCACTATCCCAAGCCAGGCACATGAAAACTTTCGAGCAATCTCGAAGCTGACGAGGACATGTTGTACGGATCCATAGGGAATACGGTGTTCTGCATGTTAGTGTCTTCCTGACATTCGTGGATGGTCCCCACAGCATATGTAGTATGTATGCAATAGAGGAGAAGACATCCTAAATTCTTCTTTTCTTTTCTCATGATAGATGGCCCGCCTTTTGTTTCAGCCTTGGTCTTATTTTTAAAAAATTTTTAGCCAATCAAAAGCCATTTCATGCCAAAGCTCGTAGACCCATCGTTGGTGGGGCCTGTAGGCCACTGCTTGCTTGGGGCACAAAAGGGCGCAAGGCCTCTCAAAGTTATCATGACTTTCATGGCTTGGCTAGTTAGTCATATGGGAGACCCGGGTGAATGCCACCAGGTGTGCCAGCTAAACCATAGATCAAAAGAGATAGGTCTTGGGTGGGTCGTATGCCAGCAAGCGGCAAGCTCAATGTGGATGCTGGAGTCAGGGCTAAGGGTCAAAGTCTAAAGTCTGTTGTGGCCCCATAGGTCCCCACGGGGTCTAATCCGCTGTGGCCCCGAAGGTCCCCATACGGTTGGGACATAAATGGGCATATGGCCTCTCCTCATCTTCATCATCAAGAGGCACACTAGGGCCAACTGTCCTTTCCTACTTTTCCTATGGATTGATGAACAAACAAGACTCGTAAGCTTGAAATAAAAGTTCCTTATTGAAGAATGTTTTTAGAAAACATTACCGATGGCATGTACGAGGATTTTCTTCCTCCATGAAGACTTCCTCAATTGATTTTCTAGGGTCAACCTCCTCCTGGTCAACCTCCTTAGGTTATCTTCCTTAACCTTGAGTTCTTGCTCTTCTCGGCCTTGATTTTCTTGTCTGCTTGGTAGGGGCCTAGGCACCGACCGAGCGCATAGGCATGCAAGGGGGTGGGAGAGAGGCACGTGGAACTGGCCCTATTTTTATCCAAAACAAAAGAGACAAGCTAAGGAAGAAAAAGCAGGAGTGAAGGGAAGAAAAAAGAATGTCAAAAGGATCAAATCGACCCCTACAGTAGCTCCACACGTCATTTCATGTTAGACACATCACCTTCTCCCTCTCCCTTTTCTTTTTATTTGTTTATATATACATACTTCCACTTTTCTATCTATCGTGTAATGGATAGGATAGGAGAGGAGGAGAAAAGTCAATGAGCATGCCAAACTCAAGCGAATTGGAGTGCATAGGATAACATGACGAATCATCCACCATGATTTTTAACTTAGTTGAGTTTTGGCATATGAACAGGCACACATGGGACCGACCTTTGCACTTGTCTGAAGTCGAGTATGCATGGACCTCCCCTTTTTTTTTACTTTGATAGAAGTTACCACATGTACCAAGTATGTGAGGTAGTAAATCATGACATACATCATGTTTAGATAATCTAGAGCAGATCCAAAGTACATGCACGATTGATAGCATGGTTGGGAGTTGACAAGGTCCATAGGAGGGCTGATTTTTAAAGCCAATCAGGGGCTCGGTAGGACCTATAGGTTGTTTCTCACTGGGGCCATAGGCCGCCGCTTGCTGAAACCTACAACCTAGTTATCGATGAGGCTCATGGGCCACTTGTTCTTAGGGCCACAAATGGGCACATAGTCTCTCCCCATTTGGATCGTCGAGGAGGCACAGGTGGCTATCCGGTCTCTCCCCATCTGGATTGTCGAGGAGGCACAGGTGGCCATCCGACCTCTCTCCATCTGGATCATCAAAGGGACACAGGTGGCCATTTGGTTTCTTCCTGTTTGGGCCATAGAAGGGGCTTAGGTGGCCATTTAGCCTCTCTCCATTGACGTTGATCATAGGCTCCTACCTTTTCTTGAAACAAAATAAAGCAAGAAATAGAGCAATGGATAGGGGGCTTGAAAGCCTCTTACAGTGTTTGCCTAACCTCGAGCTCGACTTCAGTTAAATATATGTGCGCAAAAAGCATGACTGCTCGTAGGATGTGGGGGCATGGCATGTGCATAAAGTGGGAGCTCGTAGACTTCCACTTCCTTTTCCTTCTCCTTCCTTCCATTGCCTTTCCTCTCTCTTCATTTCACTTCCACTCATGATGGGATGGGGCAAGAGGAATAACTACACTTGCCACGTTCATGACCCTGGTTAGCTCTCGAAGCACATACATAGTGGACGGGATACCATCGAGGGTCGATAGAATATAAGGGATAACATGGCGCATTATCCACCATAGGTCTTGGTGTAGTTGCATTTGAGTCATCAGCTAAAAGCAGCACACGTGTAGAGGAGAAATTAGCCTAAAGGGTCTTGGCTAGGAGGATGTATATAAAGACGGTGTCAGTTGCAGGAAGGTCGGATGTGGATCATCATCAGTCGAAGGAGAAAAAATGCATGGATGCCAGGGTGGCACTAGGAGAGGCTACTTGAGGTGGCAAAGTTGAGAGAAGCCACTGGAGGTGGCAAAGCTGAATTAAGCATTGGCAAGGATACACGTACACATGGAGAAAGTCGATGACTACTAGTATTTTTTCTCTCCTTTCCTTCCATTTTTATTCTTTTTTCTTCTTTTTTGTTTGTCGTTTGTGACGGATGGGTCGAGCGAGAGGAAAGATTGACATATGTGCCCAATCCATGCATTCGAGAATGCATGGAATGGCATACACAAAACTATGCAAAGGCAATTTTGGCACTATCCAAAGCTGAGCATGTGGAGAATTTTCTTCTTTTTTCTTTATTCCATTACCCTTTCTTACCCTCGCTTCTTTTTTTTTCCTTCTCTCTTTTGTGTTATTTCTTTATCATCTATCATTTATGATAGATGGAACCAAAGGGAAGGAGGAATGCTAGGTACAAGTAGCCCATGATAACTCCTGTAACATGCATAAATCTAGCAAAGAAGTAATATCACACCTTTTCTCTACACAGAGCATAGGCGGCTATACATGAGCAACTTTGGCCAGGGCCAAAGCTGGGTGTGCAGAAGGTCCTTCTTCCTTCCTTTCTTCTTGATCGCTAGATGATGTAGATCGCCATAACTATCGCCCACATCTGGATGGCAAGAGCACTGAGCTGGTGCTGGTTCCTTTCAGGAGCCAATAGAGAAAGTGGTGGAGATATCTCTAGTGGTTAGTGCGGAGCATGATTTTCGACTGGAGCCTCCACTGGATGGCATATCTTAAATGACATAGCCGATAGAGAAAGCAATGGAGATGCCTCTAGAGGTTAGCATGGAGCATAATTTCTAGCTGGAGCCTCCATCGAATAGTATGTCTTAAACGGCATAGCCCTTTCCTAAAAGAAATCACTGGACTGGCCATACATATACTCTAAAAATTGCTTTGGTTTACTTGGCTCTGACAGAAGCTCTAATTACCTCTCTACCTCTTATCCCATCCACCCAAGAGCACACAATAAGACAAAAGAAAGAAAAGAGGGTGGTCATATGAATTTAATGGAGGCATTAATTGCCCCTCCTCTTCTTATACCATTCTCCCGTGGGCGCCACAATAGGTGCTCGGCCAAAAAAGCAAGAGAGAGAAAAGATGGTGGAGAAGGAAGATAAAAGAAAAGATGCTTCCGTGGGCACCCATGCTCCTTGTGCCCATTTGATCCCAGTGATAGGTTCTCGGCCAACAAATCCTCGACCGACAGACCTTTGTCGGCCCCTACACTCTCAGTTTTGTCCATTGTCCTTTAAAAGATCTCTTTATAGCCCCGTTATATCATCTATTAAAAAGCATGAATAATCATGAGTAAAGTAGGCCTCCCATGCTCTCAGCCTCTAGCTGTTAACTCAAAATAGATGGGATGGTCTATAGCTTTAGTATCCTTATCAGGGATCTTTGGTTGATCCTTGCTTCCAATCGGCCTCGAAGCCATTCACTATTATAAATTACTTTGGAGAAATCACCCCTCGTACAGCCCCATCAAGCTAATCATCCTACATGGGACCAAGCCACTTCAACATCCGATCCAGACCAACGAAGCTCAAACTTCGACCCTCAGCTAAAAAGATCCTCAGTTAGTAACAGATTCTTAGCCAACATTGGCCTCCACTCCCAATCTCAACCATTGACTCTCATAGAAGCCTTATTATGGCCCTACCATGTCACCCTATTAATAAATAGGCGTAATAATGCATAGAGTGAGTCACCCATGCTCTCCAGCCACTGCTTGTTAGCCTATACCATTAATAGGGAAGCCTCCCTATATGCCATGAAGTGACTACGGAAGCCTAAAAGCTATGCATAGATTTTGAGGATATTCAATGAGAGGCAAAAGATCTTTGGCATTCTCACATTCTTCCATAGCTCCAACCTTCCTCCTAAAGAAAGATAAAAAGGGGACCCCCAAGGTGTGCAATCTTTCTCTCTCGAATGCTCTCATTTTTCATTTATTGGCTGGATGACTGACTTGAGTGTCAAAAAATCTCCAATAGAGCTATCTTTAGCAGGGGCTTTTCTTGCAGGTCCAACTTCCAGTGGCCTGGTGCTTCATCAACTCCAGTCGCCACTATAAGAAAAAGGACAATTAACTATGCAACAAAAGCATAGCTAAATACCAAAAAAGTATCATAGAATATCTCTATCGATGTAAAATGCATCGACAAAAATTCATCGACAAAAGTGCCTTCGTTGATTCAAATTATCGATATTTAAAAATTTGCATCAAAAAAAGGATGTTTCATCAGTGTTAAACAAAGCATCGGTGATTATTTTTAGCTATACTTCATAAGCATTGAAAAAAAATATTTAACGACATGAAGTAAATGTCAGAAATAGTGAATTTTACCTATGCTATCAAAACATTAGCAAAAATAACTTTACTGATGCAAAAATTATGTCGCAAAAGAAAAAATTACGTACACTAATTAAGTATCAAAAAAACTTGTTAATTAGTGACGTAAGCAATTGTCACAAAAAAAATTTTGGCGATGCTTAATTAACATCGGTAAATTATTAGCAACGCTACTCTTACATCGTCAATGTCTAGATTACCTACATTTAATTTGCATCGCTAATTTTTGCAATGCTATAAAAGAGTAGGTAAATATTTTTGGTGATATTTATTTACATCAATAATTTTAGAATCATGGCTAAAGGTGGCACGTTGGCATGCTCTTTAGCGATGATATTTTGGATTTACTGACACTAATTAGCATTACTAGAACTTTTACCTATGCTTATTTTTGCATCGCTAATTATTTTTAACAAAAAAATAATTTCTTTTGTGCCAACTTTTTAAAACCTATAGACAAATAAACATATAATATCTATCTTCTTCATTTTCACTTTAAAACCTTTAGACAAATAAATACATGGCAAAATCAAATTTATTTCACTTGAAAATATCTATATAAAACATCCATATAAAATCATGTATATATACAAAATGTCGTACATACAATCGATGTAAAATATAAATACAATCATAAAGGATGTCATATAAAAAATATATATATCCAAACAAAATAAAACTTTATAGTCCAACCACATATCATAGACTTGTATTAGATTAAAAAATTAAGTTAGCAAACTAATTATCTAATAAATAATAAAAATATATTGATTAAAAATAATATTAAATAATATCGATCATAAAGAACATGTATCATCCTCATCGATGGAGTCTTAATCATAAGCATCAGTGGGAACATCAAAAATTGATAGAGAAGGCACGCGATGATATAACTCATCGAGCTTCATCTCAAATACTGTAAGTTAGGATGAAAGCTCAGCATTGGCCCACCATAGGTCCGCTATCTCTTCCTAATATCTCCTCTCAGTCCCAGCATGTCTTCTCTCTATCTCATGCAAACGAGCATCATAAGAAACATGTACTACTCGAGAAGAGCAGGAGACCACAACCCCATATCCCAACCCCATAACATAGCTAGATCTTTTACCAAGCACTTCATCATAGATATCATCATCTATGGGTGGGTGAAGCCCTCAATAGGGGGCTGGGATTATATCTCCATCATCCGCTCCTAATTAAAAAAAAAATAAATGTAATCAAAAGTCTAAACTGAATAATAAAATTAAAATAGAACTTAATCAATTAATACTCACATATCTCTCTCTAGTCCTAGGAAGCCACTCCCTTGTCGCTCGATGATGGGACTTCTGGTAGACGTTAATCTACCCAGATAGCTATTCTATCTCGATGTCCCTCAAAAATTTATGAATGTAAAGATACAAATATAGATATATTCTAGCAAATCAGTAAAAATATATATATGTGTACTTACTAGCTCATACTGATATTACGTAAATGACTTCGATCTACCATAATGCATCATTGTGAGCCTCGATCGGCTCTATGAGGCCTTTTCACTAAAAGCCTAATAAGTAAATACAATCAAAATATTAGTGAACATATTCCAATATCATATCAATTCAATAATCAAAATTTTTATTATATATAATAGTTATATCCGGTATGTAGGATCCTCATATTTAGTGTAGAGAAGATCCCAGTCAGCGCGTGATACATTCCTGTGCAGTATTTCACTTGCCATCGCCACCCTACGTGCATGGAAGACCTCCTTCCAGTGACTATGGAGCTCATATTTGAATCCTCTAAGCAACCTCCCCATATACCTAAGGATAGTCTCCCACATGCGCGGGGTATCAATCTCCTCGATATCAAAGTTATGCTGCAAAAATAATATACAATATATTAGATTTAAAAAGATAGAAGTTAAATAATTATCAAATAAATGTAAATAAATAGAAGAATCTATATTTAAAAAATATAACATAATTTATATTTAGTTATCTACAAATGGTCAAGGAGGATCTACTGTTATGGTCTCATAACTCTATGCTAGTCAAACAGCATCAGGGGAGCGTATGATTGGATAATAATGCCAACCTCTCACACGTATGGATCCCTGATGTGGTGCTCAAGTGGTATAATATATCCTAATGGGATGATAACCCTCATCCTCTCCTTGAGATGTGCCCTCCACTCCTTCAGCTTCTTATTTCTAGCTGCTCCATGAGTCCACCTAATCATAGTATTAGCGACTACAGAAAAATAAAAGCTTAAAATCAGTTATTTATACATGATAAAAATTTAAAATAAATATAATACAAAAAACTATAATATATAAAATCAATCTATCATGGTAGGAGATAATGTGCCTGACTCAGTAGTGTGCTGCTAAGATGAAGAGGTACCGATATCTCCATATCGATCTTCCCCTTAAGATCCTCCTTTTAATGGCATAGCTTAAAATTAGTTATTTATAAATGATAAAAAACTAAAGTAAAATAAATATAAAAAACTATAATATGTAAAATCAACTTGTCATGGTAGTAGATAATGTGACTATCTGATCAGGAGACTGCTATTGAGATGGAGATGCACCAACATCTCCACGTGAGCCTCTCCTCTGAGATTGTCCTCCTAGTGGCACGTCTGTATCAAACAACATATTAAAGATAATATAATATTGATAAAAATTACATCAATACTAAATGATATAAGAAATATAAGATATATGGGTTTCTTAAAAAATTACATATTATTATTCAATGTTTGTATCTTCATCCTGAGGATTATCGACATCTTCATCATCATAATCTACCAATGTATAATTTTCCTCGTCCTCATTTATAAAGTTGTCATCATAATCCTTCGATATGTTTAGATTTAATTCACTAACATCAATATTATCGGATTGCATGTCATCCCTAATCAGAGAAGATATGCTCCCAATGTCGGCACTCCATTATCCCAAGTCATTTGTATTCTGTTCCTTCTGAAAGAAATCCTCATCTATTTCTATCTCAAAATGAACATGTATATCATAAACATCCTTTGGTGTAATTCTTTGTACAACATGTCATTCATCCTTATATCTCATATCTTTTAGGTATAATACTTGCTTTGCCTAACTAGTGAGTATGAAAGGATCAAATTGGTACCATATTTTCATAAAGTTGATGCTTGTGAAGTATGCATCTTTATGAATACCCATCTTATTATTGCTAATCCCACCATTAGCTTTTAAACAAGTAAACAAATCATTTTGGTCCATATCTTAACTGTATAATATCCATTATGATACGGTAATATTTAATCTCATTATTTCCATTGGTTTCCAACATCAAAATTTTACTATTTTGAGTCCATCATTGCATATTAAGCTTTCTTGTATGAAATCTCGTACCATCAACAATACATGAGTTATAACATGAAATCTAGGATCGAGGTGGCATCCTAAATTATATAATTTCTTGATTGCACCATCTTCTTTATTATGATACATTAATATCATCTATAACAACATGCATATAAGTTATGATGATAAATTATCTCTATATACATTACATGTAATAAAAAATTGAATAAAACTGCTATAGTGCTTACACGTTGTCTGAACCAAGCTGCAAACTTTCTTTAATATCATCCCTTGATATCTCAATTACTTTATTACAATAATATGTCTCGATGCTCTCTATAATAAATACATGCTTATTATTTATTTTATCTCATTAAAAGTATATAATATTGATTATGTAAACATACTTACTCCATAAAATGATAGATTTCTTCGTAATTATTTAGTACATAGAAATGCACCAGCTCGCGCTCTTCTATGTTCATATGTTTGTACTTTCTTCTACAATAGGACGTATATTAATCTTGAAAATAGATAATATAGATTCAATATCGGCCCACTCCTTATCTATATTGTGCTCTTCATAATTGAATCATGTTTGCACATTATCGAGGTACATCAAACAGAATGTAAGATACTCTGTTGAAATATATGCTTTTGCAATTGATCTTTCTAGACGTGCCTTATTTTGTACATATTGTTTCAACTTATACAAGAATCTATACATATAAAATGATAAAAATATTATAAAAATATATGTAATTATTTTTTTATTATGGTTATAAATTAAATAAAGAAATTAGTTTTTTTATAATATTATTATCGTTCAATAGAATACAGCCATCGGTACTAAACTGGCCCAACAAGCAAAGTCTCCCTCGAAAGGTGAATCGCTAAGTATACCATAATATTGAAAAATGATGGTGAAAATTTTTTTTCGAGCTTACACAGTAATAGGGCAATGTCTGATTGAAGATTCTTAAGTATATCAACTTGGAGTTTCTGACAACATAATTTTCGAAGAAAAATACCCAATTCAATAAGTGTATTCTGTATCTCTAGGGTGGAGAAGCTACACATCACAATGGGTGTAAGACGCTCCAACATAACATGAGAGTCATGACTCTTCATACCCGAGATACTTCCATCTTTCAAGTTCACACGGCTTGAAATGTCAGAGGAAAAATCATTAGAAAACTTTATGATTTTTAATCACTCGCAAAAATTTCTTTTCTCATCTTCATATAACTTGCAGTTGACATTAAAAATTTTCCACCATCATGGGGCACCAAGTGCAACTCATGCTATATTCCCATTCTTTCTAGATCTAGCCGAGAATTTAGATTATCCTTTATTTTTTTCTTGATATTAAGAAGTGTTCTAATAATATTATCACAAATATTCTTCTCAATGTGCATAACATCCAAATTATAATGATGTAGGAGATATTGCCAATATGATAACTCAAAAAAATGCTCCACTTCATCCAGTTCAACTCTGATTCATTACACTTTCGCTTGCAACCCTCAAAAACTTTGTCAAATTTAACACTACCAATGGCCTCTAGTTGTACCAATATGTCATCTCCACTCATCACATAAGATGGCCCACATATCTCTGACTTTTTATTGAAGCATCAATTATGATGGATTCTCCAAGAATGATTACATGGTAAAAACCTACGATGACTCATATAGATAATTTTTCTTCCATGCTTCAGTTTAACCAAACAGTTATCATTGTTGCAAATTAGACATGCCAAATATCCTTTTATGCTCCATCCAGATAAGTTGCAATATGCTGAAAAATTATTAATGGTCCATATTATCATCGCATGCAATTGAAATTTTTTTTACTAACTGAATCATACGTTACAGCACCAATCTTCCAAAATGTTTTCAATTCATCAATTAAGGATCGTAGATAAATATCTATCTCATTACCAGGAGCTCTAGGTTCAGGAATAAAAAATAATAAAAATATAAATAGCTTTTTCATATATTTTCATGGTGCAACATTATACAGTATTAGCATAACCAGCCATACACTCTAAGCATTACTCATGATCTCGAATGGATTGAAACCATCAAACACTAGGTCAAGATGAATGTTGCATGGGTCACTAGCAAAATAAGGATATTGTTTATCAAATTTTCTCCAAATTATAGAGTCTGCTGGATAACTAATGATGTTATCCATGGAAATTCTCATCTCATGATGCCATCTTATTGCCTCGACGGTCCTCGATGATTGATAGAGTCTCTAAAGTCTTGGTGTTAAAGGAAAGTATCTCAAAATTTTATGAGACCACTTTTTATCTTTTTTAAAATATTCAGTATACCTTGACTCACCACATTTTGGGCAATAATCTAAGTGTTGAAGCTCTTTATAAAATAATGCACTATCATTCTTGCATGCATGTATCGGTGTATAATCCAGTCCAAGTTCACACATATACTTTTTTGTCTCTAAATATGATTTTGAAAGTTTTTCATCATCTGATAATGACTCCTCGATTAAGTTCAATATAAAGTCAAATGACTTTTGACTCCAACCAAATATGGTTTTACCATGGAGAAGCTTAATCAAGTACTTAAGCATGGAGAATTTTTTACAATTTGATAATGGCTCCTTGGCATCTCTCATGAATTTTTCAAAATGTCCATCATTTATATTATCCATACTATTAGGAGAGTTGTCAAAATATGCCCCTTCATATAAATCATCTAATATCTCATTGTTGCTAATTGGTTCAGGCTATTGACTCATATATTGGTCTCTTATGTTAGTAGGTCTACATTCTCCAAGCAAATCCCAAATAGTACACTTTGAATCCATACCCCAATTCAACAAGTGCTCCAATATTGTATATGTAGGCTGGAAGTAATTGTTGTGATATCTTCAATAAGGACATTTGATTCTATTAGAATCATCAACTCTTTCTCGTGCAAATCTAATAAAATTCCTAACACCTTATCAATATTAAGGTAAGATGATAGAGTGAGCAATCATCTAACTCTTATTGATAATTTTCATCTATCCACGAGCAATAATCTTATTATTGTTATTAGTCGATATTTTGTTCCATTATTATGAAAATTTTGGTAGCATCTCCTCATGGTTCTTCAAGTATATGATATAAATACGGTGCCTATGCATCATATTTAATACATACCCAAAAAATAGATGAGAGATAACTATTAAACACCACATAACAAAATAGAATATCGACTAATAATAATAATAAGATTAAAACTTTTCTAAAATACTCAAAATTGGAACATCCAAGAGTCGATTTCGATCTTGAACGAGAATCAATAGTTCCCATCTCTGAACATATATTCAAAAATAGTATCTTAATTTATCAAGAAAAGATAACTCTATATTTCGTTAGAGTTTTCTCTAAAATATGAATGTTTTCTATATTAAATTATAAACTTCAATAGGGACTAAACCATAATACAAAAAATTTTATACAATAAATTTCATAAATAAAAAATTATAAACTAATGTAGCTATAACAATGAACTACTAATATGAACCTTAAATAAAAATAAATAAATAAAAATTAAAGTTAAACAACATTCATTAATAACATACATTACAAATACCATCAATCAAGAATACTAATAAACAACATATAAATTATATTTCATAAACTAACCTCAACTAAAGAGAAATTAAACACGAGCACATGAGCACTAAAGATAAATTATTCAAAATTATTTTTGAAATTGACTTGCATATGAGCACATTCAGCCCATGGGCCAACCCCTCCTGTCAGTGCCCCCTTACCCCATTCAAAATTATTTTTTAAAAAATAATATTTTATCATTATTTTAAAATTTAATTATTTTTATTATAAAAAATAATTTATTATTAAATATTATTTAAAATTATTTTTGAAATTGACTTGCACATAAGCACATTCAGCCCATGGGCTGGCCCCACCTGTCAATGCCCCCTACCCCATTCAAAATTATTTCTTTAGAAAATATTTTATCATTATTTTAAAAATCTAATTATTTTTATTAAAAAATAATTTATTTTTAAATATCATTCAAAACTTTTTTAATACTTATTATTATTTTTGTTACAAAAAATAATTTATTATTTTTATTAATAAATTATTATATTAAAATTTTATTTTTTTCTCCTTCTTCCTCTGCATGCCACAACCAGGCCCCACTCCCCCCCACCCCGACCGTCTACCCCCAACATCAGCAGTCATCCACCCTAACCTCAACGATCGTCCCCTACCCTCCTAGGCCACAGCGGCCGTCCCCTACCTTTCTAGGCCCCAGCGGCCGTCCCCTACCCCCAAGGCCCCGATGATCTGCCCCTGGCCTCTATGTGACTAACCCCCTCCCTCCCCCTGACCCTCAGCGGCTATCGATAGGAATACAAAATCCCCCACCCCTGCACAAGACGTCCCTCCCACCCCTTGTGGCACCCTCCTCCCCCAAAATGCCCAAATTAAGGCCTGCTCCAATCGCCTCCACCCCAGCCCACGGCGACCATCTGCCCCACCCTGCCAAACACCTCCCTTCCCTCTCCTTCCTCGCTACCCGAGCAACCAACACCCCCTAACACCGCCCACTCTTCCCTTCCCCAAGGATCCAAAAAAAAAAGATTTACCTTTTCGAGGCAGCGGCACAGTGGTGACGGTAGCGACGACGATGGTAGCAGCGGAGGTGGAGGTGGGGCCAACCAATGGTGAGAGTAAGAGATCGAAAGAGAGTGAGGGGTTGAAATATTGGCCAAGATGGGAGTGGGTTCAAGCCGGGGAAAATAGGAGGGTGGGGGCGGGAGACGAAAATGTGCGGAGGGGTTGATTTCGTAAATATCTCCAAACATTTACTAATGCAAAATTTATGTCAGAAATTAACTAATTATTGATGAAAGCACATGCATTGAGAAAAATGACATTTACCTACAGTAACATAGCATCGGAGAATGTTCAAAATTAAAAAATTAATAAAATTTTAATGATGCTAATTTTGCATAAAAAATTATCCTAATTAGCTACGTAAAAAGTAAACATAGAAAATGTGAGCTCAAGTATGGTGCTCTCAAGCCTTGAAAGCAGATGAAAAGAGGGCAAGAAGCGAATGAAATCAACCATCGAAGAGCTTTAGTAAATGGTTCAAAAGAGCTGGCTTGATCCCTATTAGAACCAGCTCGAGCAGAAGACGTGCCAGCCCAAATTCTGAGAGAGCTGGCTCGAGCAGAAGTTCAAAAAAAATATCAAGCTAATACATTGAAAGAGCTGGCTTGATTCCTACCAGAACTAGTTTGAGTAGAAAGCGAGCTGGCTCGAATCCTGAGAGAGTTAGCTCGAGTTGGAGAACAGAGAGTAGTGATTCGGGCTCTCACAGGAGACATCACCATCGAGTAACCCTAATTGCTTATCGAGCTGACATGAGCTATGAATAGAACATAATATGGTTTCTATTCTAGCCTGAAATTAGGTTTAATCCTAGGAACCTAGAGCCTTAGTTTGTAAGGTCCTAAGGAAGCTAACCTATGGATTGGATTGAGATTTGTCCAATGGGTGTGTGCATGGGAGACATGGGTGTACATGGGCTCGGGGAGTGCATCACATTAGGTTAGCTAGAAAAGTTTTTTAGGTTGAATCTTATTTGACTAGGTATGTATACTCTATATTGAGTTTTATAAACTAAGCATGAAATCAATACAAGCCTTTTCTCCCTGAAATCTCTCTTTCTATCTCATTCTGTCTCTTTAGTCCACGTCTTAGGGTTTGCTAGGGTTTCAACAGAATGGCCATCCTTTTTCTTGGATCCTTGTTGCTATTTTGCAAGCATCAAGTAGCAAGGATTGTTCCCAATAGTTTGGTATCAGAGCAACCATCTGGAATAATAATTGGTATCAGAGCCTGGTGTTAGATCTAGTAGAGAGAAGGTCAAAGTTTTGCCTAGTATTATGGTAAGGTACTGAACAGATTTTTTTGAACACTATTTATTCTCTTTTATATTTGGTTATTGAAATCTGATTGGGATGGCATTGAGTACCATCAAGATAGACTTTGAAAAGTTTGGTGGCAAGGATAACTTCAACCTTTGGCAGCAAAGGATGAAGGATTCACTATTGCAGAATAGGATCTATAAGATCCTGACTCGCGAAAGATTGAAAAAGATTTCTATTGAAGAATGAGAGGAACTTGAAGAAATAGCCTTCAATATGATTTCTATGTGCCTCACTGATGAGGTTTTGCTAGAGATTAATATGAAAACCACACTGAAAGGGCTCAGAAACTGGAGGATGCATATATGGACAAGAACATGACAAACAAGCTATGGTTGAAGAAGTAGCTGTATAGTTTGTAGATTTCCGAAGGAGGAGATCTAGTTTTTCACATCAAGAAGTTCAATCAAGTTTGTTCGGATATTATGAGCCTTGATGTAAAGATTGATGAGAAAAATAAAGCTCCCTTGTTGTTGTGTTCGCTGCCAACAGCATATGATAGTCTCATTACTACTCTGCTGTATGGAAAGGAGACATTAAACTTCGAGAAAGTGGTTGAAATTCTCAGGTCCAATGAGCAGCGAGAGAGGCTAGTTAGAGAAAACCCTAATTCAGAGGTACTTTCTATGAATGAGAGATAAGAAAGGCCTAAGAAGAGGACTCAAGATAAATCTAAGTGTAGATCAAAGTCTCAAGAAAATTAGAAGACTTAGAAATGCTACAAATATCATCAACCTGATCATATTAGAAGAAATTATCCATTTTTGAAGAATGAAAAGGAGAAGGGTGCTTCTAAGGATGGATCTGAAGGGAAATCCTGATTTTTCGGTCCAGATTAGTTCAGATCTGATCAGATCAAGAGATATATTTTAAAATTTTTTTCTTTGATCTGTATCAAATTTGGGATATTTCAGATCTAATTATTATTATTTTAATAAATAAAATAAATAAGAATAAATTAAATCAAATTTAATTTACCTGATTTGGGTAATCCTATTACCCTGTTGATGATCCTGTATGCAGCGGAAGGTTCTGGATCTAGCCACGCAAGCGCCTGGCCTCTACCGGTATCCACTCGGGCTAGATCTGGAGATCCTCTTCTTCTCTATCACATCTCCAAAAATTAGATCTGGATCTAATTTGGAGGATCTTCAAAACTCCTTTTGAAGATCAGCAGTCGTCCTTTGCAGCAGCGCAGCCTTCTTGCTTTTGATCGCCTTTCTTTGATCTGGATCGCACCAACCAAAGTCCAAAACCCTTTTGGACGTGGAGAGGAGAAGGAGAAGGAGGTTTGGCATGGAGGAAGAGGGGAGAGGCAGCCTTGGGCATGGGAATTATGATTCTCAATCATATCATGTTTCAATCTGAGTTGGGCATAGGGTCTTATTTATAGACTAACTGTGATCCAACTCCTCTTCTTCCCAACCAATCACAACCCTTTGTGAAATCAGATCTAAATCTGATTGGTGGGAATAGAGTCCCCTGGATTCCTCCTTAGAGGGCACCTAAGACCAGTCAAACTGGATTCTTAGAAGAACTCTAATTGGAATCCAAAAGGGAGGTGGAGTCCTTGTCCAACAAGGACTCCTAGGCGCCTCCAACTTGGGCACACGCCTAGGGTGGCGTGCGCCCTCCTCCTTGCCAGGTTCTGGCAGGGGGACAGGCCCCCACCAGCTCTCCAATAGGTGCATGACATGTGGTCAAAAGTCAAAGTGTCAATGGTCAACGTTTGACCAGTCAAAGGTAGACTTTTGACCAAAGTCAAAGAACAAGAAATGGCAGGTGACCAAAAATGGCAGGTAATGTCTTACAAAATAAGACAACCTTTTCTGACTTGGACAACCTCCAGTCAGACCATATGAAGGCCTCTGATTGAGCACAAACTCCTTTGGCTCAGACAGGACAACTTATTTATGATAGAAAAAGAAGAACGTTAGGTTCAATCGAGTGCTAGCACGATTTTCTTGAACCTAATTGAATCTCATTCAGATCAATTGAACTGGATCAGTTCAATTGATGATCACCAGATTCAAACCCTTATTTGTGTGACCCAGTTAGGTTCAGTTCTGTATGGTAATGGGATATGTCATGATCTCTATCATCGACATCATCGAAAACTCCTTTCGATGGATCAGAACTCTTCTGATTCGAACAGCTAGAATGATCGATCATCTAAATCATTCTAATTGCTCCCAAAATCCACCAGTGACACCTAGCAGTATATGGTGGCAACCCATCAGAGCTGAATGCGAACCTCTTGGTGCAGCTACCTGTGTGATTCAAGTTCTTCTATCTTGAGCCCCGATCAGATTAGGGTTAAGGTAAACTCGTCAAACCCTAGTCTCTGTCATATGATGTAATCATTCGATTCGAAGTCCAATGTGAAAATCTAAATAGAAACTCTTTCTATTATTTCACTCTGCCATGGCCATGGGCTTCTGGACTTGATTCTCATGATTATCATAGGGCTGCTCCTCTACCACCGAGGTAGATAGATTCCATCTTGATGCCATCCAGTTCCTACAATGAACATGCTATAGCCAACATACACCTCAGGGTTCCATATGGCTAGGAGACCGAGTAATGGTGTAGTCAAACTATAACACCCTCAAGGTGAACTATCGATGCACCTCAGGTCAAAGAACCAGACACACTACTGCAGCATCGAGTCAGTCATTGACGAGAAGGTAGACTCCCTAATGACTACTCGAGGTGGTCACGCTCAGTGCCCTCGTTCTCTAACGAGTACCTATACTCTCGCTCCGGTGTCTCCACACCGTAGACTCAAGACTCATCTACTAAAGAGAAGCGATTGTACACCAACCTTCCAGATCAATCACCATCCTCGTGATGATCCTATGGTCAGGAGCAATTTATGAGTTAATAATGATTATTCATGTCTTAAATTTTCAACTCTTGAAAATATGAATTATCATTGCCATTAACTCAAAGGATGTATCACAGACACTAAATACACATATGTGATAGAAAATAATCCATTTATTGATTTTAGTCAAAATTATAATTTTGCCCCTAGAAGTGTATTATAAGTGTCAGCCAATTCTGGCTTCTAGGGCACATATATCTAATAGGATCGACCAATGGGAGTGGTGCTTTATCATTTGAAGATAGTAGAGAAGATATACTGATAGTATCAGATGAAGTAATAGAATTGGACAATCATTGGATACTGGATTCAGCGTGTTTCCATCATTACACTGCACATCAGAAGTGGTTCTCATCTTATGAAAGATCCGATGGAGAAAGTATAAGTTTTGGAGATGATCACCCATATAAAGTTGTTGGTGTTGGTACAGTCAGAGTGAGGATGTATGATGGAGTCATACGGATACTCACCAGTGTGAAACATGTGCCAAAACTAAAAAAGAACCTGATCTCTGGGTTACTTGGAAGGATAGGGATATGCTTTTAGTTGTCAACCAAGCAACGGATGTTTGAAAATTTTCAAGGACACATTGGTGGTGATGAAAGAAAAAAGACAGAGCAACAATCTATACAGAATGGAGGGCTCAATGGTTACAAATAGTGCGGAGGTGTCTATAGCAGCATAGGAGGAGTAGCTAGCCTACAAGTTGTGCCACTATCATATGGATCACTTGAGTGACAAGGGATTCACAGAGTTGAGTAGGAGAGGTCTGATTCCAATATTCAAAAAGAAAGGACATGACCTATGTGAGCCCTATATCTACGGTAAATAGCACTGAGTTATATTTGCCAGTAGTACCAAGCGAAGTGAAGCTATTTTGAAACTTGTTCACTTAGATGTATAGGGGCCAACACCCATTGCATCTTGAGATGGAGCGAGATATTTTATCATCTTTATAGATGATTTCTTCAGAAAGGTATGGATCTATTTGATGAGGAAAAATCAGATGGTTTGCTTGATTTAAAATTTAGAGAGCTGAGATGGAGAAAGAGATAAGGCAGCCAGTGAAGTATTTAAGGTCTAATAATGAAGGAAAATACACTAACCTAGCATTCAGGAGATACTATGAGAAAAATGGAATAAAATGCCATTACATAGTAAAGATGACCCCTCAATAGAATGGTGTTGCAGAGAGGATGAATCAGACATTGATAGAGAAGATCAAAAGTTTGAGGCTGCAGGCATCACTGTCCAAATCATTTTGGGGCGATGCTCTTATTTATGCATGTTTTCTTATTAATAGATCTCCCCATAGAAAATTGAATGGAGGACTTTCAGAGGCTGTTTGGAGTGGAAAGAAGGTAGAGCTTGGCCACCTAAAAGTATTTGATTGTCCTACATATGCTTTGGTAGAAGAAGCTGACAGAAGCAAGTTGGATTCAAAGTCATAGAAGATGATATTCATTGAATTTTAATGAGATGTGAAAGATTTCTTGCTATAAGATTCACATTCTCATAGGTGTATCATCAGTTAGAATGTGATATTTGATGAAAAGAGCATCGTCTTGAAGTCAAAAAGTGTAAATGGAGTCATAAAGACAACACAGGATAGCATGGGAAAGCTCTCGGATACAAGTGATTTGCCCTCAACATCAACCTCGGATCGTATTCAGTTTGATATGGAGTTAGATAGGCATGGTGATACACCTATGGAGGATCAGTATGGAGAGTGATCTATCTTGAAAGAAGTACAAAGGCAGCCATAGGTAGCAGACTTGTAGGATACTGCAAGGGGAGTGGCATTACACAAGCCGAAGCACACTGTTCACAAACTGATGCGATATGGCATTGATGAGACTATTTTCTATGCTCTCATTACTACCAACAAAGATCCAGAGAGTTTTGAGGAGGCTATGGAGAGTTCAGATTGGGAGTCTTGGATGTAGGCCATGATGGAGGAGATGGAGTCTCTCAAGAAAAACTAAACATGGTAGCTGGTGAATCTACCAGATGATGCTCGATCCATTGGCTCCAAATGAATTTTCACCAAAAAAGAGGCACCTTCAAAGCAAGATAGAGTGAGGTACAAGGCTAAGCTAGTAGCCAAAGAATACTCACAGAGAGAAGGGATTGATTACTCAGAAGTCTTCTCTCTAATTGTCAGACATACATCCATCAGGATGATGTTAAGCATAGTTGCTACTCATGATTTGAAACTGGAGCAAATGGACATTAAGATGGCATTCCTCCATGAAAATTTGGAGGAGAATATATACATGGAGTAATCACAGGGCTTCAAGGAGCTTGGGTCAAAGAGAGAGGTCTGTTTACTAAAGAAATCACTGCATAGATTGAAGCAGTATCCTGAACAGTGGTACAAGTGGTTTGACACTTATGTGAGAAGTATTAGACTTTTCAGGTGCGATCCTAACCCATGTGTATATGTGAGGTCTATGGAAGATGGATCTTGGTTATACTTACTCTTGTATATAGACGACATGTTCATAGCATACAAGAGTTAGGAAGTTGTGCAGAAGTTGAAAGAAACTTTATCTCGAAAGTTTGAGATGAAGGACTTGCGGCCTGCAAAGAAGATTCTTGGCATGGAAATCATCAGGGATAGAACCAAGAAGCTGCTACATCTATCTCAGGGAGGATATATCAAGAAGGTTTTGGAGAGATTTAGAATGAAGGAGGCCAAACCGACTGAGCTACCACTAGCCAAGCATATCTGACTCTTTAAGACCATATCACCACAGACTGAGATGAAAATTTAGGAGATGAAAACAATTCTATATGTTTCTAGTATAAAAAGTATTATATACTCTATGGTATGTTGTAGGCTAGATTTAGCCCATGTAGTGAGTCAAGTGAGCAGGTTTATGACTCAACCTAGAAAGGAGCATTGGAGAACACTGAAGGATATCTTCAGATACTTGGCATATTTAGTTGGGATTGGCATTTTTTATGGTCAGTGGAAAGGTACTAAGAAACATTCTAACATGTTTAAGGAAGCTTAAGGGCTAATAGAGAAATTTATGGATGCAGATTTTGGTGGAGATGTGGATACTCGACGTTCGACTATAGATTTTGTATTCAGCTTATATGGAGGTCCAGTCTGATGAAGATCTTGCTTGTAGCCAATTACAGCCTTATCCACTACTGAAGTGGAGTACATTGGCATCATGGAGGTATTGAAAAATATGTCCTAAATCCAATTATCTAAATAGTAGATGATTGAAATTAGAATATGAATTATCTAATAATAATAGTTATTTGGTTGGTTCATCATAAAAGTTCTATCTTCCTTAAATGAACTCCTAAATTATAATGAAGTTCTTAGAACCACAATCAATTGATAAAGAAGGATTTATCAGATGGTTCTTAAATTATTTATGATCAAATGATAAGTTATTAATAAGGATGATAACTTATCGAGTATAGATCGATGTATGCCATATACATTGGTTGTCCTCAAAATCAAATGGTGTGGAGACACTGGTATGGCATCCAAGTGAGATGTAGGAGTATATCTATACTAAACATGACCAATCTAGCACTTTACTATCAAGAGTGGCTAGCTAAGGTCAATGGATATAAGTATCCCTCTGATCTGAGATCACTACGGTGACTTACAAGCAACTCATTATACTTTGGTATCGTACCGCCTGTATTTCTAATATAGATTCAGAAGATTTTTGGGTATAGTCAAGTACTTATGAAGTAGGTGTGTGAGTCAAGATGGGATTGACCACTCCTGATTAGTTTCAAAAAGAGAATGTCTCATTGTATTTCAATTTAGCAAAGTCTAGGCCTGAGTAATCCTTGTGAGGAGTCATGAAATTTGCAAAATTTTGAGATACAATAAGGATGACTTGTATGAGTATTGACAGCATACTCAAAGTCATCTTGAGTATTATTGGTCAAAGGGATAAATTATACGATAACCATGGGCTAAGATTCTAAGAATGTTGCTTTGTATATATTTGACCTATTTGGATGTCGGAAACCATTGCTAGATGGTTACTTCGACTGGTATAAGAATTGGTTCCTATGCTACCGACTTAAGTTCGAACCTATAGGGTCATACACATAAGAAGTTGTAATCTAATCAGATGGTTAATCAATAATTGAAAATCATTCTAAGGATGCATTCAATGCGATTGATGTTTGACCTAATGCAAGTATTGCAGGAGGATCGATTAGCAATTAGATTGCTAATTGGCTCAATCTAATTGAGCAATCAGGCTGAGATCAAGTTTAATTAAATTTAATTTAATTAAAATTAGTTTAGACTTAATTAGATTAAGTCTAATTAGTTTATTGGATAAGCCAATTTCAAGAAAAAAATAATTCCTAGTTGGACTAGGATTTGAATGCACTTAATTCATAATTGAGTTAGGATTTAAATCAAATTTCAACATGATTTAAATCTAACTTAATTAGATTTTTAGTTGGACTAGGATCATCTATAATTAGGCTTACATTAATCTTATTTTAATTGGATTAAAAATTAATTTGACCTAGTTAATACATAAAAATCTTAGTTAGACCAGGAATCCTTGTTTCCTTCCTTACGCAAATTATCTCCAATGCCCACCTAATTTTATTTCCAGATTTTTTCTATGATTTCCATGCTTAAGATTGATTTTTCATGCCCCATATCTAGTTTAATTTTAATCAAATCTGATTTGACCCTTTTTGGAAAGTAGTTTGATTTTGTTTCCTTTTGAAAGAGTCCCAATTCTCCAAAATACCTCCTTTCCTTATAAATTTTTTTCTTCATGCCTTCTTTTCTTTTGTGCACTTAATTTTTTTGGTTTTGCACATAGTTTCTTGATCTTCACACCCAAAAAATAAGGGGGGAGGCATCCAAGAGTTGGATGCCTCCTAAAACTCCTCCTTGGTCTTCTTTTAAGACTAGGTTTTGACCTAGTCTTCCATATATAAAAGGGAGGATGCCTCCTATCAGGTTTAGGATGTGTAAAACTTGAAAAAATTATAAAAAAATTAGAAGAAAAGGAGGAGAAGGCATGGAGGTTTGGGGCACCAAGTTTTTTGAAGAAAAGGTCTTCATCAAGACATCGAATGTTGATGTCTTGAAGGGACAAAGATAAGACAAGATTGTCTTCTCTTTATTTTTTTTTTAAGTACTTTTCTCTTATTTATTTTATATAATTTTTATATGATAAAAATATGAGAGAGAGAGGAAGAGGGCATAGGGATCTATGCTCCAAGTTGTTGGGGCATAGTGATCTTTTTGGACATGATCTGATCATATCTTGATGAGAGAAGAAAAAGAGAAGAAGGTCTTCTCTTAGGGTTTCTTTGATATGATTTTTCTATAAGAAAAATTAGTGTGTGAGATATGAAAATATGAGAAAAGCCTAGGGGAGAAGGTTTTTCCTTTGTCCTAGCATAAGGATGTTTTCAGGATATTAGTCGTTGATGTTCTGAAAGAGAAGATTTGTCTTCTCTTAGGATCATTTTCTAATGTATTTTATTTTTGATTTATGGAAGATCCAAAGATTGGATTTCTCTTCTAATCCTTCTTTTATTCTTCATCTCTTAGAATATCCAAGAGATCCGAAGAATAAAATTTAGATTAACCATCTAGAGGGATCTATGAGAAGCAAGCACTTCGAGCGGATCTTTATTTGACAAACCTCCGATTTTGTTGCATCCTCGTGTGGATCATCTGTAGAGGTCGGACGTATGTGTGGCTCTAAAGGCAATAACAAAAATCAATTATGAAGTTCTTAACCCACACAAGATAAAAGATTTGATCTCTTCTCTCACCTAGATGTGATCTTGATTTTAGATCTAGAATCATTCTAGATCTAGGGTATTGATTTGATCAATATCAAATATTTTTATTTTTAGATTTAGAATACATTATGACATATTATAGATCCTAGATATAGGATTTAGTAATTAGATTACATGTATTTATAAATTAAATAGTTTAATTTATAATTTTCACTGCATTATTTTTTAAAAATATTTTGAAATTCATGCATGAAACCCTGCATATTTTTTAATAGTGATATCAGAGCCAAATTCTTTTATAACATGTTCATATATGCTTGAGAATAAATCTAAAAATTAAAATTAATTAAAGATCGCACATAGTGTTATAAGGTTGTCTTGTTGTAAGGTTAATCTCTTACAATGGAAAGATTGTCATAATATGTGTTGATCTAAATATGAACCATGAACTATTTAGATTAAATCTTAGAAATTTATGATTCAATTTTTTGATTTTAAATCTAAAATTAAATAGATGTTAGATCTATTTTAGATTATTTAGATTAGATCTAAATAATATCGGATTGCACATACTGCTATAAGATTATCCTACTATAAGGTTTACCCCTTATAGTGGAAAAGATTATTCTAGTATGTGTTGATCCGAATAATCTAAATCATAAATATATTAGATGAGATCTAAAATAATTTATAATTTATTTTTAAATTTTAAATCTAATTTTGAATGGTTTATGATCTGATCCATATGATATGTTTTATGTTTAGATCTAGATCCTATTATTGCATATGTTGATATATGATTTTATTTTGAATCTAGAATGTATATGATATATTTATTTTATAGAATTTAAATTAAGAACTTACTTTCTATAAAACTCTAGATTTAAAATCCTAGGATATAATCAAAATATTAAAATAAATTAGATTTAAAATTATATATTGAATATGATTCAATATAAACTATTTATAATTTAAAAATATTTCTAATGATCAAATCAGAAATTAGTTATGTGGTTCCATAAATCCAAACTCATAAGCTTTGAACTTAATTAAGAATTAAGTAATTATTTAGGTTCTAAATTTATGATTTAAAGATCCTAAGATAATTTCACAAAATATGGGTTAGCTTTGATAAGATCCTTAACTGGGTTAGACCTAGGATTAGATTAAATATGAACTTAGTTAAAAAATTAATTAAATCTAATTAATAGTTAATTAGGATTAGATCATTTTTTAGATCAATTCAATAGTTGTAGTTGATCAAAGCCCATATATCTAACAAATGGATAATGATCGTGGCTCAGTGGTCGAGCCCGAGTTTTTAGGCAAACCAAATCAAAACTGATAAATTGATTTATGTCTAAGGTAAGTCTAGCATCCTAGATCGGTGGTTTTTAATTGATAGCCCGCTTAACTGGCCATTTTTGATGGTGTCTAAGGCAATTCATGGTAGATCCTTCCATCGATCTCACTTTCTTGGCCAATGTGGTTAATTAGATTTTGATTAGGTTGCTCATTGATTTGTGCTAACCCATGTCACATAGAAAATCAATGAGACTAATTTTATTCAGTGAGACTAATTTAGGTGCCTATGGACTAAAATTGATCCTAGTCCATATCGAAGACTTGAAAAGTCAGTGGGAGGACTTGACTTGATGAAGTCAATGGAAGCAAATTGGTCCATATCCTTTCTATCCTTAAATCACTAATAATTTAAATTCTCTAAAATTATTAGGTCCTTAAATGATAAAATTATGGAGATAACTGAGTCATAACCTCCCATTAAGTTGGATGATAATGGGTCCACTAACTCAATAATCATTGAAGGCCCAAAGGCCTGGTGCTTATTGACTAATGGAATTATCATTCATAATATGATAACTTGGAAGTGTCTCTCTAATGATGGTTAGGTTGGCCAACCAAAGTTAGGCCTAATCATTCATTGGTTAAATGCACCAAGTATAGTCATGTTAATGGTTGAACCTAATCGGATTCTTACAGTAGAGGCCAAAGCCTACTGATTAGATTTTTGAATTAAAATTAAATTATTAAAAATTATTTGAAGAAATAATTTATTAATGAGCCTACTCGAAGATGCACATGGGTTGGCCAACCAAAGTTGGGCTCATGTGCAATCTATGTAGATTTTAGTACCTACTAGAGAATTAAAGTAATTTCTTGAATTGAAGGTAGAGGCTACCAATTCGAATAAAATAGTGGAAGAATCTGAAGACTAAAGTTCAAGTCTCTAGGCTTAATATAATTTATATACTTAGGTCTATATTCTCTTTTCTCATAGAAAAAGGCTAAACCCTAATTGCGCCAATCATTATTAGACAGTGATAACTTATGGGACCCAACTTCGATAATTAGTATCAAAAGTTAAAATTGGTTCAGCAATATGAATTGGCTCGTATTGGATCTTCTAAGTTCAGTTAAAATAATTAATCCAAAATTGATCCAAATCAGGCATAGTGCTTCTACTGTTTAAAAGCTAGATCATAGGAAGAAGAATTATCTTGCTTTCCTTGACCATAATAGGCTGAACAAGAGAAAGAAGTAAGAGTTGCTCATTAAGGATGCTATATGATAACACTTTAAAATTTCTCTATATGTAATTCTACTATCTGGGTATTAGATATTGGTGGTCTTATACAATTTGTTGCAGGGACTATTGAAAAGTAAAATATTTGAAAATGGTGAGAGATACCTAAACATTAGGGATCGAAGTCTTGTTCCAATCCTAGCTTTAGAAATTGTCAAGCTTATTTTCAAAAGATGTCATTTTGAGTGATTGTCACCATTGTCCATTATTTATGATAAATGTGATCTCTGTTGATCTTTTGATCAGAGATGGTTAATATTTATCAATAAAAAAGATTATTATGATATTATTATGAATAATATTACAATAATACATGGATAATAAAAATAACATTTAACATCCATATAGCTTGTTAAGTGTAATATACATATTTAATAAATATCCAAGTTAGATTATATCATAGATGTCTATATTTGGCATTATAGGCTTAGTCATCTTGACAAGAACAAGATAAATAGGTTAGCTTGAGAGAAAAATCTTGACATCAGTGATTGTGAATCATTGATAACCTGTGAGTCCTATCTTCTTGGAAAGATGACAAAGTCACCTTTTATTGAAAAAAGTGGAGTTGATAAAGTTCTGAGTCTCATATATAGTGATGTATATGGATCTATGAACTTAAGTGCCAAAGGAAGATATTAATATTTCATTACAGATGATGTTGCCTAGCTATGTAAACCAAGAGGGAGGGGTGAATTGGGTTTTTAAAATTTTAATGCTAATTTAAAGTTGTCAAAATTGAATGATGATATGAAAGTAGTGTTGTAAGCAATTAGGAGTAATATATAAAGTTAGAAAATTATCTACAAAGAAAAGAAAGAACAACACACCACCCTGAAGGGAAATCCTGATTTCCCGGTCCAGGTTCGTCCAGATCTGATTAGATCAAGAGATATATTTCAAAAATTTTCTCTTGATCTCAATCAGATCTTGATATGTTTCAGATCTGATTCTTATTATTTTAATAAATAAAATAAAATAAGATAAATTAAATCAAATTCAATTTACCTGATTTGGGTAATCCTATTACCCTGTAGATGATCCTGATTGCAGCGGAAGGTTCTGGATCTTAGCCACGCAAGCGCCTGGCCTCTACCGGTATCCACTCGGGTTGGATCTGGAGATCCTCTTCTTCTCTATCACACCTCCAAAAATCAGATCTGGATCTGATCTGGAGGATCTTCAAAACTCTTTTGAAGATCTGCAGTCGTCCTTTTGCAGCAGCGCAGCCTTCTTGCTTTTGATCGCCTTTCCTTGATCTGAATCGCACCAAACTAAGTCCAAAACACCTTTTGGACGTGGAGAGCAAGAGGAGAAGAGACTATGGCATGGAGAAGGAGGGGAGAGGCAGCCTTGGGGCGTATCTAATAGCATTGGAATTAGGGTTGGGCGCAGGGTCTTATTTATAGACCTCTTGTGATCCAACTCCTCTTCCTCTCAACCAATCACAACCCTTTGTGAAATCAGATCTAAATCTGATTGGTTGGAATAGAGACCCCTGGATTCCTCCTTAGAGGGCGCCTAAGACCAGTCAAACTGGATTCTTAGTAGAACTCTGATTGGAATCCAAAAGGGAGGTGGAGTCCTTGTCCAACAAGGACTCCTAGGCGCCTCCTACTTGGGCTCACGCCACCCTTGGCGTGCGCCCTTCTCCTTGCCAGGTTCTGGCAGGGGGACAGGCCCCCACCAGCTCTCCAATAGGTGCATGACATGTGGTCAAAAGTCAAAGGGTGAATGGTCAACGTTTGACCAGTCAAAGGTAGACTTTTGACCAAAGTCAAAGAACAAGAAATGGCAGGTGACCAAAAATGGCAGGTAATGTCTTACAAATAAGACAACCTATTCTGACTTGGACAACCTCCAGTCAGACCATATGAAGGCCTCTGATTGAGCACAAACTCCTTTGGCTCAGTCAGGACAACTTATTTATGATAGTAAAAGAAGAACGTTAGGTTCAATCGAGTGCTAGCACGATTTCCTTGAACCTAATTGAATCTCATTCAGATCAATTGAACTAGATCAGTTCAATTGATGATCACCAGATTCAAACCCTTGTTTGTGTGACCCAGTTAGGTTCAGTTCTGTATGGTAATGGGATATGTCATGATCTCTATCATAGACATCATCGAAACTCCTTTCGATGGATCAGAACTCTTCTGATTCGAACAGCTAGAATGATCGATCATCTAAATCATTCTAATTGCTCCCAAAATCCACCAGTGACACCTAGCAGTATATGGTGGCAACCCATCAGAGCTGAATGCGAACCTCTTGGTGCAGCTACCTGTGTGATTAAGTTCTTCTATCTTGAGCCCCGATCAGATTAGGGTTAAGGTGAACTCGTCAAACCCTAGTCTCTGTCATATGATGTAATCATTCGATTCGAGTCCAATGTGAAAATCTAAATAGAAACTCTTTCTATTATTTCACTCTGCCATGGCCATGGGCTTCAGGACTTGATTCTCATGATCATCATAGGGCTACTCCTCTACCACCGAGGTAGATAGATCCCATCTTGATGCAATCCAGTTCCTACAATGAACATGTCATAGCCAACATACACCTCAGGGTTCCATATGGCTAGGAGACCGAGTAATGGTGTAGTCAAACTATAACACCCTCAAGGTGAACTGCCGATGCATCTCAGGTCAAAGAACCAGACACACTACTGCAGCATCGAGTCAGTCATTGACGAGAAGGTAGACTTCCTAATGACTACTCGAGGTGGTCACGCTCAGTGCCCTCGTTCTCTAACGAGTACCTGTACTCTCGCTCCGGTGTCTCCACACCGTAGACTCAAGACTCATCTACTAAAGAGAAGCGATCGTACACCAACCTTCCGGATCAATCACCATCCTCGTGATGATCCTATGGTCGGGAGCTGTTTATGAGTTAATAATGATTATTCATGTCTTAAATTTTCAACTCTTGAAAATATGAATTATCATTACCATTAACTCAAAGGATGTATCACAGACACTAAATACACATGTGTGATAGAAAATAACCCATTTCATTAATTATAGTCAAAATTATAATTTTGCCCCTAGAAGTGTATTACAAGTGTCAGCCAATTCTGGCTTCTAGGGCACATATATCTAACAATCTCCCACTTGTCCTAAAGCCAATTGGCTACAAGTCTAAGTCCCATCTTCTCAAGGTGGGCTTCGATCTTCTGCTGGCCCAACGGCTTTGTAAGTGGGTCTGCCACATTATCTGTGGAGTTGACTCTCTTGACCTCAACGTAACCTTTCTCAAGGTAATCGCGGATGAGATGATATCGCCGCTCAATGTGCTTGGACTTCTGGTGAGACCTCGGCTCCTTAGCAAGGGCTATGGCGCCATTGTTGTCGCAGTAAAGAGGAATGGCATCTGATGGCATTACTCCAATTTCTGCAGCAAACTTCTTGTACCAGAATGCTTCCTTTGCAGCCTCTGATGCAGCTATATATTCTGCTTCCATGGTGGAATCTGCTATCACAGTTTGCTTGGAACTCTTCCAGCTGACAGCTCCACCATTGCACACAAACAGACTTCCAGATGTCGACTTTCGATCATCTATATCGGACATGAAGTCCGAGTCTGTGTATCCCTGAACTTGGAGTTCTCCATTACCAAAGACCAACATCATATCCTTAGTTCTTCTCAAGTACTTAAGGATACATTTCACAGAAGTCCAGTGTTCTTCACCTGGATTTGACTGATATCTGCTTGTGACACTCACAGCATGGGCTATATCAGGTCGTGTACATAGCATGGCATACATGAGGCTCCCTATTGCAGAAGCATAAGGGATCTTGCTCATGCGTTCTATTTCCTCAGGTGTGCTGGGGCACATCTTCTTGGAAAGATGAATACCATGTCTGAAGGGTATTAATCCCCTCTTAGAGTTTTCCATACTAAACCTCTTTAGTACTTCCTCTATGTACATCTTCTGTGAAAGTCCTAGCATCCTATTCGGTCTATCCCTATAGACCTTAATTCCTAGAATAAAGGATGCTTCACCTAGGTCTTTCATGGAGAATTCCTTAGGACAACCACATCTTGACTGATGTCAACATGGGAATATCATTCCCAATAAGGAGGATGTCATCCACGTACAATACGAGGAAGACAACAGCGCTCCCACTGACCCTTTTGAAAACACATGGTTCCTCTTCATTTTTGATGAAACCAAACTTTTTGATCACATCATTGAAACGAGTGTTCCAGCTCCGAGATGCTTGCTTAAGTCCATATATGGACCTTTGCAGCTTGCAAACCTTGTGATCAGTATCACTGGATGTGAAACCTAGCGGCTGTTCCATATAGATATCTTCCTCAAGATATCCATTTAGGAATGCCGTTTTCACGTCCATTTGCCATATTTCATAATCGAAATAGGCTGCAACAGCAAGCAATGTGCGGATGGATTTTAGCATAGCTACCGGGGAAAAGGTATCCTGATAGTCAATGCCTTCGCGTTGACTATAACCTTTTGCCACCAGTCTAGCCTTGAATGTCTCCACATTCCCATCTGCACCAATCTTTCTCTTGAAGATCCATTTACACCCAATAGGTACTATACCTTCTGGTGGATCTACCAAGGTCCAGACTTGGTTTGAGTGCATCGAGTCAATTTCTGACTTCATTGCCTCAAGCCATTTCTCGGAGTCGATATCTGATATCGCCTCGTTGTAGGTTTTGGGATCATCACCATGAGCACCATTACCTATGAGGAACATTTCCTCTACTATCCTCTGAAATAATACCTAAGTATCTTTCAGGGGGACGGGAAACTCTTTCCGATCTACGAGGTGGAGGAGGTAGTGTTCTTATTGGCTCAACCTGATTTGGTTCCACTTGGTCCTTAGCTCGTTCTGCTTGTGAGACTTTCTCATCAAGCTTAATCTGCTTTCCAATGCCACTATCTTGAATAAACTATTTTTCAAGAAATATGGCATGTCGACTCACAATCACATTGTGGTCTTCTGGAATGTAGAAATAGTATCCTAATGACTCTTTAGGATATCCTATGAATCGAGCTCTAAAGGACCTAAACTCTAACTTGTCCGCTTGTTGTCTTTTGACATAAGCCGGACAACCCCAAATTCTGAGATGACTCAGACTTGGTTTCTTACCGTGCCATATCTCATACGGTGTGGTAGGAACGGTTTTAGAGGGAACCCTATTCAGTAAATAGATTGAAGTTAATAATGAATGTCCCCAAAGAAAATCTGGGAGGTCTGTGAAGCTCATCATGGATCGAACCATATCCAATAGAGTCCGATTTCTCCGTTCTGAAACCCCGTTGAGTTGAGGTGTTCCTGGTGGAGTCCATTGAGAGACTATGCCATTTTCCTTAAGATAGTCTAGGAATTCCCGGCTAAGGTATTCACCTCCTCGATCTGATCGAAGAACCTTAATGGGTTTTCCAGTTTGTTTTTCTACTTCATGTCTGAATTCTTTGAACTTTTCAAAGGCTTCAGACTTATGTCTCATAAGATACACATACCCATACCTAGACAGATCATCGGTAAAGGTAATGAAGTAGACAAAATTGCCTCTAGCCGGCACATCGAATGGGCCGCACACATCAGTATGTACTAGGGCAAGGAGATCTGTGGCCCTCTCCCCATGTCCAACAAAAGGGAGTTTAGTCATTTTGCCTTGAAGACAAGATTCACAAGTTGGATATGACTCAAAAGTCAATGGACTCAATAGCCCATTTTTCTCCAATTTGTTAATCCTATCTTCTGCTATATGACCTAATCTCAGGTGCCATAGATATCTGTCGTTTGGACTATCCCTAGGTCGTTTGGCATTCACGTTTTGCTCGATAGTTAAAACAGGTACATCAATATGCAACTGATAAAGACCATTAACAAGGAAACCATTTGCAATTTTATTTCTTTCATAAAGAATGTTACAATGGTCCTTAAAGAAGGTGATCACATAACCTTCTTGTGCTAAGCATGAAACAGAAATCAAATTCCTGCTAGCTGCAGGCACATAATAACAGTCTTTTAAAACTAAGTCTAAACCAGATGGTAATCGCAGAGGGTATGTTCCCACGGCTACTGCAGCAACTCTTGCTCCATTACCGATGCGTAGGATCATGTCTCCATCCCTCAGCCTCCTGCTATCCTCAAGACCCTGCATAGAAGTGCACAGATGAGCACTAGAACCAGAGTCAAGCACCCAACTGGATGCAGAAGAAACCGTAAGGTTAGACTCAATAACGAGCATACCTCCAGAAGGACCTTCCTTCTTGTTCTTCAGGGTGGCCAGGTAAGTAGGGCAGTTCCGCTTCCAATGGCCGTCGCTGTTGCAATGGAAACACTTTCCTTTGCCATCGACCTTCTTCTTCGGTTCTGCCTTCTTCTTCTTTGATCCTTCTACCTTTTGCTTTTTCACAGACTTCTTTTTCTTTCCATAAGACTTTCTTTTGGAAGAAGTCCGTTCCATAGCAAGAACTGAGCCTTTAGAACCTTTCATAGAAAGCTCAGCGGTAACCAGCATATTCATCAACTCGGCCAAGGAATTTTGAAGTTTATGCATGTGGTAATTCATGATGAATTGCCCATATGCATCAGTCAAGGATTGCAGAATAATATCGTTCTGCAAATCCAAGTCCAACTTCACACCGAGCTTCTCAAGCTCTTCCATGTCCTTGATCATTGTCAGACAGTGATCTTGGACTGACTGCCCATCACGCATCTTAGCCTTAAAAAGTCATTTCGTGACTTGATATTTGGCTGCGCGACTCTGTTCACCAAACATCTCCTGCAGGTGAGCCAACATTTGGCGAGCAGTCCCGATATCTTCATGTTGGCGCTGGAGCTCATCAGACATCGAGCCCAACATGTAGTATCTGGCCTTATTGTCTTCGTCAATCCATTTTTCCAGAGACGCTCTCTGTTCAGTGGATGGACGAGCTGGTAAGGTGGGAGGGTCCTGGTCCAAAACATGTGTTAACTTCTCTGAACCCAAAACAATTTTGTAGTTCCTGAGCCAATCTTTATAATTGGGTCCAGTCAGTCTATGTGTGTCTAGGATACGTGCCAGTGGGTTGGACGCAGACATTTTCCTGTAGAGAGTCAAAGATTCTAGTTAGATACTGTAATTTTGACTTGACCAATTTGTTTAGGGATTTTATTTTTAAACAAATTAGCTCCCACTATTTTCTCGGATCCCTACACTCCCTCTGTAGAGATGCGAAAATCTCCGCGATTGATGATTTCTAGTGGGTGGTGCGGTCTCACCAACTGACTCATCACCTCACCTAACAGTTATTGGTGATGGGTTAGCCAATGAGTGAACAACTCTTGTTCAATGATTCTCTAATCATGGTGCACCCAAACTTGGTCTCTAATTCATGAATCTCACCGTATCCGGAATATTGATCCACTCCTTAGTTAAGTCAGACCCACCATTTGCATAGACTGGGTTCCTAATTGGGTCTCTCACCGTATCCGGAAATATTGAGCCCAACTCATCCTCCAGCCCATAGCATCCAATGCCTAATAGACATGGTTGCGTCTTCCCGGTGCAACTGAGCCACTGTATCCAGCCGAGAACAATCAACCCCGGGAAGGGCCCGCACGTCTACAATGGTGGAAGACCTCGGACTTAATCTTTTCTTAGGGAGAATTGATTCAGGTCTCATTAAACTAGACTTGGCTTAGTCATAACAATTATGACTAACCTAGTGGCATGGGTCAGCTCGGATTATTGACCACCTCAGATCAGAACTGTGTCAACAGATATGGCCAGGTAAGTGAGACCGGTGGAAGGAATATGCCGTTAACTCGCACAAGAACGCATTCAGGTCGAGTAGCTTCCAATTAAAAACCAGTCGGTCGTCTGTGCCAAACTTACCTTAGACACCAAATTGTTGAGTCAGAACCAATTGGGTTAGCCTACAATCCAGACTCTAACCTCTGAGCCTAATTAGGTCTTGCTTGATCGTGACTCGATCTTGACCCAGACTTAATCCTATTAGGCTGGTCAATTTAAGCATTGTTGATCCCATCTAACCAACTCTTGATTCGGTTTGATCAACCGCTTAGACCTAATTGAGCTACCCAAGCCCGAACCCAGTATTATGAATATGTCTTAGATCTGAAATTCTCAATTTTAGACCTAATTAATATTCCATAAACTTAATTCTTAATTAAGTTGGGTTCATAAACAAAATATGCACAATAAATCCTAGGGTTTCAGGATCTAGGGTTTTGCAGAAAGTAAGTTTTGGGTTTCTGATTAAGGACGAACACGCAGCACCCCTACACGTCATAAGAACACCCCATCGAATGGGAAGAGAGGGCCTTTAAACCCTTCTTCGTTCTTATGACCGGACGGCCAAGAGGAACGCCTTAATCAGGAACATGTCAATACTACAAAACAATATCAGATCTATATCATATATCTCATATATAAAGTTTAGATCTAATCATGGCATATTTTGCATACATCTCATGTATCAAATCATGCATGTTTTCAGATCTAAATTATCACATAATAATCTAAAAAATTAGATTTAAATTGATCTAATCAAAATAAATTCTAATCTAGACAATTATGTAGAACTATTCTACAACTAGTCTAGTCATGCATCTATCATATCTCATATGATATTTAAAATTAAATAATTTTTATTTGCTGTTTATCAGATGTTATTATAACACTTATAATATCAGAAAATAGTAAATAAGAAGATCTAAAATATGATTTAATCAGATTAAATCAAAGACATGCAAAACTATTCTATAGAACTATTCTATTCTAGAACTAGTCATGCATATCTTCATGTTCTTAGATCCAAATCATTTAATTTTAATTTTTCTGATTTCAGATCTGATCACATCTCATGTGACATCTGAAATCACTTTATTTTCTAATTAAAATAAAATTAAAATCAGATCTAAACAATTTAGAACCATGGCTCTGATACCAGTTGAAGGGAAATCCTGATTTCCCGGTCCAGGTTCGTCCAGATCTGATTAGATCAAGAGATATATTTCAAAAATTTTCTCTTGATCTCAATCAGATCTTGATATGTTTCAGATCTGATTCTTATTATTTTAATAAATAAAATAAAATAAGATAAATTAAATCAAATTTAATTTACCTGATTTGGGTAATCCTATTACCCTGTAGATGATCCTGATTGCAGCGGAAGGTTCTGGATCTTAGCCACGCAAGCGCCTGGCCTCTACCGGTATCCACTCGGGTTGGATCTGGAGATCCTCTTCTTCTCTATCACACCTCCAAAAATCAGATCTGGATCTGATCTGGAGGATCTTCAAAACTCTTTTGAAGATCTGCAGTCGTCCTTTTGCAGCAGCGCAGCCTTCTTGCTTTTGATCGCCTTTCCTTGATCTGAATCGCACCAAACTAAGTCCAAAACACCTTTTGGACGTGGAGAGCAAGAGGAGAAGAGACTATGGCATGGAGAAGGAGGGGAGAGGCAGCCTTGGGGCGTATCTAATAGCATTGGAATTAGGGTTGGGCGCAGGGTCTTATTTATAGACCTCTTGTGATCCAACTCCTCTTCCTCTCAACCAATCACAACCCTTTGTGAAATCAGATCTAAATCTGATTGGTTGGAATAGAGACCCCTGGATTCCTCCTTAGAGGGCGCCTAAGACCAGTCAAACTGGATTCTTAGTAGAACTCTGATTGGAATCCAAAAGGGAGGTGGAGTCCTTGTCCAACAAGGACTCCTAGGCGCCTCCTACTTGGGCTCACGCCACCCTTGGCGTGCGCCCTTCTCCTTGCCAGGTTCTGGCAGGGGGACAGGCCCCCACCAGCTCTCCAATAGGTGCATGACATGTGGTCAAAAGTCAAAGGGTCAATGGTCAACGTTTGACCAGTCAAAGGTAGACTTTTGACCAAAGTCAAAGAACAAGAAATGGCAGGTGACCAAAAATGGCAGGTAATGTCTTACAAATAAGACAACCTATTCTGACTTGGACAACCTCCAGTCAGACCATATGAAGGCCTCTGATTGAGCACAAACTCCTTTGGCTCAGTCAGGACAACTTATTTATGATAGTAAAAGAAGAACGTTAGGTTCAATCGAGTGCTAGCACGATTTCCTTGAACCTAATTGAATCTCATTCAGATCAATTGAACTAGATCAGTTCAATTGATGATCACCAGATTCAAACCCTTGTTTGTGTGACCCAGTTAGGTTCAGTTCTGTATGGTAATGGGATATGTCATGATCTCTATCATAGACATCATCGAAACTCCTTTCGATGGATCAGAACTCTTCTGATTCGAACAGCTAGAATGATCGATCATCTAAATCATTCTAATTGCTCCCAAAATCCACCAGTGACACCTAGCAGTATATGGTGGCAACCCATCAGAGCTGAATGCGAACCTCTTGGTGCAGCTACCTGTGTGATTAAGTTCTTCTATCTTGAGCCCCGATCAGATTAGGGTTAAGGTGAACTCGTCAAACCCTAGTCTCTGTCATATGATGTAATCATTCGATTCGAGTCCAATGTGAAAATCTAAATAGAAACTCTTTCTATTATTTCACTCTGCCATGGCCATGGGCTTCAGGACTTGATTCTCATGATCATCATAGGGCTACTCCTCTACCACCGAGGTAGATAGATCCCATCTTGATGCAATCCAGTTCCTACAATGAACATGTCATAGCCAACATACACCTCAGGGTTCCATATGGCTAGGAGACCGAGTAATGGTGTAGTCAAACTATAACACCCTCAAGGTGAACTGCCGATGCATCTCAGGTCAAAGAACCAGACACACTACTGCAGCATCGAGTCAGTCATTGACGAGAAGGTAGACTTCCTAATGACTACTCGAGGTGGTCACGCTCAGTGCCCTCGTTCTCTAACGAGTACCTGTACTCTCGCTCCGGTGTCTCCACACCGTAGACTCAAGACTCATCTACTAAAGAGAAGCGATCGTACACCAACCTTCCGGATCAATCACCATCCTCGTGATGATCCTATGGTCGGGAGCTGTTTATGAGTTAATAATGATTATTCATGTCTTAAATTTTCAACTCTTGAAAATATGAATTATCATTACCATTAACTCAAAGGATGTATCACAGACACTAAATACACATGTGTGATAGAAAATAACCCATTTCATTAATTATAGTCAAAATTATAATTTTGCCCCTAGAAGTGTATTACAAGTGTCAGCCAATTCTGGCTTCTAGGGCACATATATCTAACAGGAAACCACGTACACAATCAACCTTTAAAGTAACCCAAAACTCAAATTGATTTGGCAAAGAGAGATGGTCAACAAGAGGTGGTAAATCAAAAGCTTTCCAAATGAGGGTTTCTATTCCCGGTAGAGATTAATAGAAGCTCTTGACTTAAATAAGCTCTTGAGAGGTTGGTGAACTTGAAAATAAAAGCTTCTTTTCTTAAAGAGGACTTTTTGCTTAGGACTGAAATGAATGTAATAAAATCTCTTATATTTTCTCTCTTTTTAAAGTATTTTAAATCTTCAAAAGATGGAGGAGAGAATCCTGGATGAGATTTGTAGCTATTGGAGATATTAAAGAAAGCATTAAAAGCTGCTAAAATGGGATAAAACTAGCTGTTGCAGAAGATTTTTGTCACAGGGGTCGACTTATGGATCGATCTCTGGCATGGGGTTAACCTCTAAGATGGAATTCAGAAAATCAACCATTCTATATTTTTGACCTTTGGAATAGCAAAGGTCGACCCTGGGGTCAACCCTTGACGTAGAAATAGCATGCCAAACAACTTATTTCAGTAGAGATCAACCCTTTTACTTCAAACTTGATTTTCTTCCAAAATATGCATCAAAAAATTATAGGATTGCCTCCAAAAGATCAGAAATCTTCTATTCTTTCTCTTGAGGCTCTTAGATCAAAATTTGATAAAATTAGGATTTTGCTCCTGAAATACAAAAAAAAAATTTCAAGCCAAATTTATTAGTAATCTCCTCAAATGCTTTATAATCATCAAAATTAATTCTTAGAGCAACAATCTTCTTCTTTTTTATGATGAAAACATATTTGAGTATAAGTAAAAATAAAGCATGTAGAAGCCTACATCACTTACTAGAATATCATATTCAGTTATTTGATAAATAATGCATAAAGAGCAATTCGAAGATTACTTTTGTTTAGACATTCAAATTATTTATAAAAAAGTTTAACTTATTTCTTTTATCAATTTTACTTTAATTTTGCTTATAGCCTAATTTTATTTACTCTACTCCTCCTTTTTGACATCATCAAGTAAGATCTTAAAAAATTTTAAAATTTAGAAAGAAAAAACCTCCTCCTTAAATTATTTCATATGTTTTTCTATTAGAACAAGAGTTTATAACAAAACTTTCAATTTGCTTATATACAATACGGTGTTTACAGCATATTATAATGAAATTTTAGCCAAATTTATAGAGGTTACATTTCACATCATTCAAATGACATCATCATATTCATATAAACATTTCAGACACAATAAACTATAACATCAAGTCATCAAAACATATAAATGCTAAAGGTATCAAAAGCATTCATGAGAGTTAGGCCATCAAAACATATAAAATTCATGGATACAACTATCCATGATCCAAGCAGCCAATAGTACCAATGCCATAAGTTAGATCAAAAAAAATATATAACCAACCATCACTTGATCAATAACTCATTGAAACAACTAAGAGATACTAGATCATAACCTAATATAAAGATGACTAAACTAAATCTAGTAGAAATCATGGCTGGAAGCATTTAAATCAAATGAGGAATCAAAGATGTGATGAAGTGTGTCAAATGACAGATGTATCAAATTCAAAAAATTGATTCAAAAATTTAAAAAATTGAATCAAATCAAATGAATCAGCTTCTCTTTAAGAGCTTATCATTTGAAATTTTTTTCTTTACAAAAAAAATAGCTTGAACTCAAATATCAAAGGCTTTCTCCCTTTTTTAATGAATATGATTCTTTGAACAGATTTTCAAGAATGTACTTTTAAGCTTTAAGAGGATTAGAGCTTTTCAAAAATTTGAATAGTGGAATCAAGCACAACATTTAATTCATTATTCATTCTTTTCTTTTCTTAAATAAATTTTAGTCAATTAAACTCAAAAAAGATATATATCAAAAATGTATCAAGCAAAATAAAGATAGTATCAAAGCAAAAATAATTTTACAAAAATTTCTAAAGGTACATTAAAAATTTTGTATTATATTTATATTTTTAAATAAGTTTTAAAATTAGAAGTATGTATCAAAATTAATTTATTTGAAGTGAGAATATATTTTAAATTAGTTTTAACTTTAATTAGTTATCAAAAATAATTTGGCAATCAACTCAATTGAATTTAAACTGAATAATCACATAAAAGCTTAAGTTAAAAAAATCATAAAATAATCAAAGTTCATTATCCTTAACTTAAATTAATTAAAATATTCAATCAAGGCTAACTAGATAATATTTAACAAATAAATATCTTTATTTTTTATGAGTAAATATTAGAAAATTCATCACATAATATTTTCTTCTCCTCTTTTTTGATAATTATTGTTGGATAAATTTATCTTTTAACTTTTCTTCTCTATTTTGAAAGAATACAACAAATTTAGAATGAATATCTTTTTTTAATTTTATTTATGAATAATATGGATTAAAAATATATCTCCTTCTTTTTGAATAAAATAAATGCATTAAACAAAATTATTTTAAACTTCAAAGATTTAAAAGAGATGGAATATTTCAAAGATTAAAGATTTTAAATACATCATTCAAAGCAAATTATAAGATATATTCAGTTTTTTAGGGATTATCTCTTCTTTTCTTTTATTATTATTATTATATATATATTAAGATCAATAAAATACAAGATAAATGTTAAGCTGCCTGATATCAATTAAAAAGAAAAAAACTAAAGTTCTCTTTGAATATTTGATTTTAATAGCTTCTTTGAAATATTTTGCTTGGCATCAACATCAAAAGACTTAAAAAGAATATTTTTCTTAAATTTATTTTTTAAAATTAATCAATCTAAATGAGGCATGAATATTCATCAATAAATTTTTTTTAAGATCAAAAATAATTTCTTGATACTAATTATTTTTTTAGAAAAATAATAATATGATCAAAATATGTAAAATATAAATAGTTGCTTAAAATGAATCAAATGACCAAAATCATTAGAATGCTTAAATAAATTCATGTGATAAATAAAGTATAATTATTTATCCATGATTTTTCTTATTAAGTTCAAAAATAATTTTTCTTCTTATAGTCAAGAACAAGATAAGAAGGATGGATAATTTTTAACTTAAAGCAATAAAATTAATTCTCAAGGATTGATCCAAAAATATTAGTAGAGGATAAATTAGAATCAAAAGAAGCATATTTAAGCAAAAGAATCTAGAATTTTTAATTCTCTCCTAATTTCATAAAATTTATATTCACTCAAGATCTTAGTAAAAAATATCAGGCAATTATTTTTCAGTAAAAATATATTCAAAAATTATATCATTATTTTGAACATATTTTCTTATAAAATGATATCTAATTTCAATGTATTTTGATCTAGAGTATTGGATTGGATTCTTAGTTAGATTTATGGCACTAGTATTATCACATCCCATGAAAGTTTTGCTTAGTTTGATGCCAAAGTCCTCAAGTTGTTGCTTAATCCATAAGATTTGTACATAGCAACTTTCGACTGTAATGTATTCGACCTCGACCGTAGATAATGCTATCAAATTTTGCTTTTTGCTAAACTAAAAGATTAAGTTAACTCCTAAAAATTGATAAGTTTTTCTAGTACTTTTTCTATCTAATCTACATCCAGCAAAGTCTACATCTGAATATTCAATTAAATCGATTGATGAATTCTTAGAGTATCATAAACCTCTGGATTGAGTTTCTTTCAGATATTTAAATATTTTTTATAGTATTAAATATGATTCTTTTGGATTAGATTGAAATCATGCACATAAATAAATACTAAATATGATATCTGATCTATTAGTAGTTAAATACAATAAAAAACCTATCATGCCTCTATATACTTTTGTATCAATACTTTTACCTTCTTCATCCTTGTTAAGCTTACATGATGGACTCATGGGTGTACCAATGGCTTTGGAGCTCTCCATTCTAAATCTTTTAAGTAGCTCTCTTGTGTACTTGCTTTGGATGATGGAGATCCCTTTCTTTATTTGTTTGATTTGAAGTCCGAGGAAGAACATTAGTTCATCCATCATGCTCATTTCGAACTCTCCCTGCATGAGTTTAGCAAAATCTTGATATAAAGTTTCATTAGTAGATCCAAATATAATGTCATCAATATATTTTTGTATTACTAAGATGTCATCATGATCTCTTTTAATGAAAAGAGTTGTATCTATATTTTCTCTTGAAAATCCATTATTAAGCAAGAATTTACTTAATCTTTCATACCAAATCCTAGGTGCTTATTTTAAATCATATAATGCTTTGTTTAATTTGAAAACATGATTAGGAAAAGCTTGATTTTCAAAATCAAAAGGTTGTTCTATATAAATCTTTTTGGTAATATATCCATTAAGAAAAGCACTTTTAACATCCATTTGAAATAACTTGAAATTCATAAAGTATGTATAAGCAAGTAAAAGTCTTATTTCTTCTAGTCTAGCAACATGTGCAAAGGTCTCATCAAAATCAATTTTTTCTTCTTGATTATAATCTTTTATAACTAATCTTGCTTTATTCCTAATGACATTTTTATTTTCATCCAATTTATTTCTATATACTCATTTTGTGCCAATTATTGAATGATTTTTAGGTCTTGATACTAAGATCCATATATTATTTCTTTCGAAATGATTAAGTTTCTCTTGTATTGCATTTATCTAATTATAATCTTTTTCGACTTCATCTATAGTTTTAGATTCAAAATGAGAAATAAATGTAAAATAATTGTATGCATCTCTAAGTGAAGAGCGAGTTCTTACCTCATGTGTAGGATCACCAATAATTAGTTCTTTGGGATGATTATGAATATACCTCCATTCTTTTAGAAGATCATTTATATTTTGAGGTTGTTCTTGTTGTTCTTCACCCTCATTTTCTTGCTTGTCTTCATGATCCTTTTCATTTTGAATTATTGAATCCTTTTGGATGATCTCCTTCATCCTTTCTATAAGAGGATCTACATCATCAATACCCTCACTCTTCCTTAATGGAAGATCATTAGTCTCATCAAAAATAACATATATTGACTCATCTACTACTAAGATTCTTTTGTTAAATACTCTAAAAGCTTTACTAGAAGAGAAGTAACCAAGAAAAATAGCTTCATCAGATTTTGCATCAATTTTTTCTAGTTTTTCTTTACCATTGTTCAAAACAAAACATTGGCAACAAAAATATGAAAATATGTAATGTTAGGTTTTCTTCCTTTCCATAGCTCATAAGATGTTTTTTTTAAAATTGATCTGATTAAGACATGATTTAAGATGTAACATGTTGATTAATTGCTTCCATCTAAAAGTATCTTAGGAGGTTGCTTTCACATATCATGATATAGGCCATTTCTTCTAGAGTCTTATTTTTTCTTTCTACCATCCCATTTTATTGAGGTGTCCTAGGTGCTGAAAAATTATGGCTGATTCCTTTTTCATCACAAAATTTTTCAAAGTCTTAATTTTCAAATTCGATTTCATAATCACTTCGAATGCTTTGAATTGAAAACCCTTTTTTATTTATAATTTTTCTATAAAACTTTGAGAAAACATAAAAAATTTCATCTTTGTATGTCAAAAAGAAAATTTATATAAAACATAAGTAGTCATCGATAATTATAAAATCATAATATTTTTCATTTAAGCTTGTTGTTCTTGTAGGATCAAACAAATCCATGTGCAATAGTTTCAATGACCTAGAAGTTAAAATAATGTTCTTAGATTTAAATGAAACTCTAGTTTGTTTACCTAGTTGGCATGCATCATAAATTTTATCTTTTCAAAATTCAATTATGGTAAACCAGTAACTAATTTCTTTTTAAATAAGCTTTGAAAGTGAATGCATACTAATGTGTGCAAGCCTACGGTGCCAAAGCCAACTAGTCTCATTAATTTTGATATTCATAGCTACTAGATATTGCATGTTTATCATAGAAAGATCATTCAAATCTATCATATAAATATTACCATGTCTATGTCCAACAAACTTAATGCCATCATCATTGAGAGTAGTTACAATACATAATGAAGATTCAAAAATAACATTATAACCCTCGTCACAAAGTTGACTAATGCTTAAAAGATTGTATTTCAAACCATTTACTAATAAAATATTTTCAATATACTTGGAGAGAGTGATATCAATGTTACCTATATCGATAATTTTTTCTTTGCCATTATCTCCAAAGGTGACCATTCCTCCACTTTTAGCATCAAGCATGATGAATTGGGACTCATTATCAATCATGTATTTTGAGCATCCGCTATCAAGATACCATATTCGATTTTCTCCTTTGGATGCAAGATACACCTACATGCAAAATCAAGTCCTTACTCTAGGTACCCAAGTTTTCAAGTTTTTTTAGATCCTTTAAGGTTAGTCACAATAGTTTCTTTTGGAACCCTATATTTTCTTTACATTTAAATTGTTAGAAAAACATGTATAAGATTTGTGTCCTAGTTTACCACATTTAAAGCAAGTAACATTTGAAAATTTTTTGCTTTATGAATCTACAAAAATATTTTTCAAAAATTTTTATTTTCTTAGGAGGTTATAGCCTAGACTGGTCTTATCATTAATGATCTTTTGATTTTCAAGAATCGTATGAAGTTTATTTGAACTTAAAATAAATTTTTCAACTATCAATTTTAGTTTGTCGACTTCATTTTTTAAATTTAGATTCTCTTGAGTTAAGACTAGTTTTTCAATTATGATAGTTTCATTTTCTTTTAACAAGACTTGATTCTTTAATTTTAGTTCTTTATTTTTAGTTCCTAACTTCTTTAAATCATCTACTAAATTATAGAAGGCTTCTTGAAGTTTTTTAAATATAAATTCATTTGAGATTTCAGCACTTACATCATTTTTATGTGCCATAAGGCATAGGTTGGTTTATTCATGAGCTTCTTCCTCTTCAAAGCTTGAGTCGTCACTATCACTCCATGTTGCCACCATAATTTTTTTCTTATATTTCTTGGGAACCTTTTTAAGTTGAATATATTCAGACCTAAAGTATCCTAGCATCTTATATTCATAGCAAATAAGGGGCTGCTCTCTATCCTTTTTCTTGCTATACTCTCCTTTGGTAGGTGGCCTCTTCCTCATCCCTTATTTTCTCTTCAAAAATCTTCTGAACTTTCTTGTGATGAGGGCTATTTCTTCATCTTATTCTTCATCTTTCATTTCATCAGATTCCTCATCTTATTGAGTGATAGATTTAAGAGCTATTATCTTCTTTTTCTTGACATCTTCTTCTTGATGTTGTTTTATGCTTAGCTCGTGCGTCATTAGTGATCCTAGAAGCTCCTTCAAGAATAAAATATTCAGATCTTTGGCTTCTTGGATTGCAGTCACTTTGGCCTTTCATGTTCTTGGCAAAGATCTAAGAATCTTTCTTATAAGGTCATTGTTAGAATAAGACTTGCCAAGACTTCTAAGATCATTTATAATATCAGTAAATCTAGTAAACATTTCAGTTATTGACTCATCAAGCTTCATTTTGAAAAATTCATATTTGTGCATAAGCATGTTAATTTTTGACTTCTTTACTTGATTAGTGCCTTCATGAGTTACTTCTAACCTATCCCATATTTTCTTAGCCAATATGCATGTTAAAATACGATTAAATTCATTAGCATCTAAAGCATAATATAAAACATTCATGGCTCTTGCATTGAGTTGAGCCATTTTCTTATCAACCTTATCCCATTCTCTTTCGGATTTGATTGATTTCACATCATCAATTATCTTAGTGGATGTACGTGGTTCATTAACTATGATATTCCACATATCATAATCAAGTGCTTGTATGAATATTCTTATCCGAGCTTTTCAATAGGTATAGTTTGACCCATTAAAAAGTGAAGGTCAGTTTGTGGACTGCCCCTCGACTAAAGAAATACTAACTTAGGTTGCCATAGTTCTTTATCTCTTGATGGTTAAATCGAAGTAGGGCTAGAGCATCAAGATCTAATACAACTTATTGCCCAGCTATGTAATCCAAAAGGGAGGTGAATTGGGTTTTTAAAATTTTAATGCTAATTTAAAGTTGTCAAGATTGAATGATGATATGCAAGTAATGTGTGTGAAATAATTTATGTTAGATAAATATATAAAAGATTAGAAAGCAAGAATTTAATAAACTAAGAAAAGAAAGACAGCAAGCACACCACAAACAATAAAGATTTATAATGGTTTGGTGCTTTTCTTGCACCTACATCCACTCTCCAAGCTCCTACTTGAGAATTCAAAATTACTAAATATATTCAACCAAAATACAACGTCGGTACCTCCAACCCTACCTATCCCAAGCTAGCACACTTATTTCTTCGGTACAAGCCAATCCTACACACTCTGACCTAAGATTCAGATCAATCCTTTCAAGTTTCAGAACCCCCCAAAACTTGAATCAAAATAATAAAGTAGAGTATAAGAGTTAATGACAATCAAATACAAGTTTAGCTCCCTTAATGAGCAAATAAAATCTTAAAAATGCTTTACACAATAGTGAAGAAAGCTTTTCTGATTTTTCTCAAGATTGTTGGAGACTTGAATGAGCTCTTAAGAGATTGGTAAACTTGAAAACGAAAGCTTCTTTTCTTGAAGAGGACTTTTTACTTAGGACTGAATTGAATATAATAAAATCTCTTATATTTTTCTTCTTTTTAAAGCTTTTTAAATCTTTAAAAGATGGAGGAAAGAATTTTGGATAAGATTTATAGCCATTGAAGATCTTAAAGAAAGCATTAAAAGCTACCAAAATGGGATAAAACTAGCTATTGTAGAATATTTTCATCATAGGGATCGACTCATGGGTCAACCTTTGGCACAGGGGTCGAACTCTAAGATAGAATTTAGAAAATCAATCATTCTATATTTTTGGCCTTCAGAACAATAGAGGTCGACCCCTTGGCACAGAAACAACATGTTAAACAACCCATTTCAGCAGGGATAGACCTAAGGGCCGATCCTTTTGCTTCAAACTTGATTTTCTTCTAAAATATGCATCAAAAAATTATGAGACTGCCTCCAAAAGATCAAAAATCTTCTATTCTTGCTCTTAAGGCTCTCAGATCAAAACTTGATAAAATTATGATTTTGCTCCTAAAATACAAAAAATCATTTTTCAAGCCAAATTCATTAGTAATTCCCTCAAATACTTTATAATCATCAAAATCAATTCTTGGAGCAACAGACGACCTACCCTGACATGAGAGCATCTGATTTGAATCATTTGAAATATTCAAATAATTCAATAATGAAATAGGAGAATAAACTAAAAATGGTATTGAAGATCGAAGAGGCGAATAATTATCCAGTAAATTTGTGATATATCTAGGAGAGAATAGGATTCTCTCTTAGTAGATTACTTTTTGGAACATAGTGTATCTAAAAGGAGAAGTTAAACTTTGTTAGACATGGTTTAATCCATAATAGAGTTTACTTGTCTGCCTATTTTAAGGTTGTGCTCTTATGACTACTAGTTTTACTCTAAATATATATCAAGTAAATCAATTTTAAATCTCCATATGGATATGGATTGGGCATAGATCTAGACTCTTTCATCTTCGGATTTAGGGTTGATCGATCTATGTCATAAGTTTGCATACAGATACTCTTAGATCTTGGTCCAATAGATATTTGAGGGTTATTAACTCTACCATACTGAAGAACATCAGATGTTCATCAATACCTTAATATTTTTTTTGGAAGAAGTTTCTTAGAGAAGAAACTGATGCCTTCAAGTTAAACTTGAAAAAGTTTGACTGATAGAAAAGAACCAACATAATCTAGTAAACCTATAGAATCAAATTTGATCAGATCAAATTTGAAGCCTATTTAAGTGGCACCCTTAAGGAGATTCGATAAAGTATTGCGTTAGTCGGACAGATATTTCAATATCTAGGTTTGGAATAGCGATCCTATTCAGTTCGATGAGAATAATAAGAATTCGATCACCTATAGAGATGTAATGCAGTGGTCTAACTGTGAGAAGTTGCTTGGAGCCACATAATCTAAATTGAATTTCATAAAAATTAAATAGTTTACGGACACTAGATGACTCACCTAAAAGGATAAAATTCATTGGGTGTGAACGAATTTTCAAAAGGATCAGAATAGCCTAGATGGAAAGGTAAAGCCCGTTTGGCTATTATCTTAGTTTTGGAACATACGTTTTGAACGTATGTCTTTGTTATGAATAAAGATAAATTCTACATATATAAGTGGGCAAAATATTCTATAGTATTATTCCTTATGTTGTCTATGGATGAAATTTTTTTAATCAAAAATAGCATTCCAGCATTGCAAGGAATAGAGATATGGTTGTCATCTAATTTTTCTATGATCAAAATCAGATATGGTATACTCACTAATATAGTGACTAGATACTAGTCTGACTAAGTATGAACCACTGAAAGATTGTATGGATAATTCCTAAGTATTTGATAAATACTAAGGTCTAGTGATTTAAATATGAAAATACTAACTTAAAATATATGGATATTTTAATTTCAGTCAGAATAAGATGATAATAAAAAAAATCAGATCATACCCTAATTGCAGGAGCAATCTGTTAGAAAGGTTCTAAGTAGGACATTATAGCCTATTCAGTTAGTGATGTAGAGTACATTGTGGTATATGATGCTACCATGTAAGCTGTGTAGTTGCTGAGGTTTATTAGCAAGTTAAAAGTGGCATCCTCTACTGATGGTCCAGTACTATCGTAGCACTGGAGACATAGCTCAGGCTAAAGAACCATAAGACCAGCATATTTTGCATTGCTATCATCTTTGATTTTAGATTAGGATAACGTTGATCTTTGAAAGATTGATGAAAAAGGAGAACTTGACCATCCATTTACTAAGGCCGCGGAACTAAGGAGTTCTATAAACTCAAGTGAAAGATAGGATATTTAATATCATTCTGATTGGCTTTAGTCCAAGTAAAAGTTATTAAAAAATATATCCTAAAGCCAATTATCTAAGTAGTAGATGATTGAAATTAGTATATGAATTATCTAATGATAATAGTTATTTAGCTGGTTCATCATAAAAGTTCTATCTTTCTTAAATGAACTTCTAAATTATTATGAAGTTCTTAGAACCATAATCAATTGATAAAGAAAGATTTATCAGATGGTTCTTAAATTATTCATGATCAAATAATAAGTTATTAATAAAGATGATAACTTATCGAGTATAGGTCGTTGTATACCATATGCATTGGTTGTCCTCATAATCAAGTGGTGTGGAGACATTGGTATGACATTCAGATGAGATATAGGAGAACATCTATACTGAACATGATCAATGTAGCACTCTACTGTCAAGAGTGGCTAGCTAAGGTCAATGGGTATAAGTATCTCTCCGATTTGAGATCACCATGGTGACTTGCAAGCAACTCACTGTACTTTGGTGTCGGACTGTCTGTATTTTTAATATAGGTTCGAAAGATTTTTGGATACAGTCAAGTACTTGTGAAGTCAGTATATGAGTTAAGATGGGATTGACCACTCCTGATTAGCTTCAAGAAGAGAATGTCAAATTGTGTTTCAATTTAGCAAAGCATAGGCCTGGGTAATCCTCATGAGGAGTCACAGGATTTGCAAAATTTTAAGACATAATAAAGATGACTTGTATAAGTATTGACAGTGTACTTGAAGTCGTCTTGAGCATTATTGATTAAAGGGATGAATTATATGATAACCATAGGCTAAGGTTCTATGAATATTACTTTGCATACATTCGACTTATTTGGATGTCGAAAACCATTGCTAGATGGTTACTTCGACTAGTATAGGAATTGGTTCCTATGCTATCGGCTTAAGTTCGAACCTATAGGGTCACATACATAAGAGATTGTAACCTAATCAGATGGTTAATCCATGATTGAGAATAATTCTAAGGACAAACATTCAATGCAATTGATGTTTGATTTAATGCAAGTATTATAGAAGGATCGATTAGCAATTGAATTACTAATTAGCTCAATCTGATTGAGCAATTGGGCTGAGATCAAGTTTAATTGAATTAGATTCAATTAAAATTAGTTTAAACTTAATTATATTAAGTCTAATTGATTTATTGGATAAGTCAATTGCAAAAAAAAAATAATTTCTAGTTGGACTAGGATTTGAGTGCACCTAATTCATAATTGAGTTAGAATTTAAATTAAATTTAAATATAATTTAAATCTAAATTAATTAAATTTTTAGTTGAATTAGGATCATCCATAATTAGACTTGCATTAATCTTATTTTAATTGGGTTAAAAATTGGTTTGACCTAGTCAATACATGAGAATCCTAGTTAGACTAGGATTCCTTGTTTCCTTTCTTGCACAAATTATCTCCAATGCCCATCTAATTTTATTTTTAGATTTTTTCTATAATTTTCATGCCTAAGATTGATTTTCCATGCTCCATATCTGGTTTAATCTGAATCAAATCTGATTTGACCCTTTTTGAAAAGTGGTTTGGTTTTATTTCCTTTTGAAAGAGTCCCAATTCTCCAAAATACCTTCTTTCCTTATGAAACTTTTTCTCCATGTCTTCTTTTCTTTTATGCACTTAATTCCTTTGGTTTTATATATGGTTTTCTAATCTTCACACCCAAAAAATTGGATGCCTCCTAAAACTCCTCCTTGGTCTCCTTTTAAGACTAGGTTTTGACCTAGTCTTCTATATATAAAGGGAGGATGCCTCCTATCAGGTTTAGGATGTGTAAAATCTAAAAAAATCATGAAAAAATTAGAAGAAAAGGAGGAGAAGGTGTGGAGGTTTGGGGCACCAAGTTTTTAGAAGAAAAGGTCTTCATCAAGATATCAAATGTTGATATTTTGAAGGGACAAAGATAAGAGAAGATTGTCTTCTCTTTATTTTTCTTTTAAATATTTTTTTCTTATTTATTTTATATAATTTTTATATGATAAAAATCTAAGAGAGAGAGAGAGAGGAAAAGAGCATAGGGATCTGTGCTCTAAGGTATTGGGGCATAGTGATCTTTTTAGACATGATCTGATCATGTCTTGATGAGAGAAAGAAAAGAGAAGAAGATCTTCTCTTAGGATTTCTTTGAGAACGAGATCTAAAAATATGAGAAAAGCCTAGGGGAGAAGGTCTTTTCTTTGTCCTAGCATAAGGATATTTTCATGACATCAGTCATTGATGTCTTGAAAGAGAAGATTTATCTTCTCTTAGGAGCCTTTTCTAATGTATTTTATTTTTGATTTATAGAAGATCCAAAGATTAGATTTCTCTCCTAATCCTTCTTTTATTCTTCATCTCTTGAAATATCCAAGAGATCTGAAGAATAAAATTTAGATTAATCATCCAGAAGGATCCATGAGAAGCTAGCACTTTGAGTGGATCTTCATTCGACGAACCTTCGATTTTGTTGCAGCCTCGTATGAATTACCTATAGAGATCAAATGCGTGTGTGGCTCTAAAGACAACAACAAAAATCAACTGCAAAGTTCTCGACCCACGCAAGGTAAGAGATTTGATCTCTTCTCTTACCTAGATATGATCTAGGTTTTAGATCTAGAATCATTCTAGATCTAGGATATTAATTTGATCAATAACAAGCCCTTTTATTTTCATATTTAGAATGCATTATGACATATTATAGATCCTAGATATAGGATTTAGTAATTAGATTATATGCATTTATAAATTAAATAGTTTAATTCATAACTTTCGCTATGTTATTTTTCAAAAATATTTTGAAATTCATGCATGAAACTCTGCATATTTTCTAATAGAAGGTAGCGAAGGAGGCTCTATGGTTGAAGGGCTTGGCACTAGAGATGAGATTCCCATAGGATGCAGTCAGAATGCATTATAATAGCTAGAGTGCTTTGTTGCTCGCACAAAACTCTATGTATCATGTGAGGATCAAGCATATTGATATCAGATATCACAGGATCAGAGAGCTATTAGAGGATGATGAAGTGGAGCTAGTGAAGGTTCATATCAAAAAAAATCTAGCTGATGTGCTCACAAAGGTACTTTCACGGAATAGCTTTTATAATTTCATGGTATTGATGGGATTGACAGATAGAGCTAAGTTCACAAGAACTTGAGAGCACTAAGATGGAGATTGTGAGCTCAGATATAGTGTCTCTCAAGTCTTGGAAGTAGGTAGAAAGAGAGTAAGGAGTGAATGAAACCAATAATCGAAGAGCTTCAATAAATGCTTCAGAAGAGCTGACTCGATTTTTGTTAGAGCCAGCTCGAGCAGAAGATGAGCCAACCTGAATTCTGAGAGAGCTGGCTCGAGCAAAAATTCAGAAAGTATATCAGGCTAATACGCTGGAAGAGTTGGCTCGGTTCCTATCAGAGACAATCCGAGTAGAAAGTCAGTCGGCTCGAATCCTAAGAGAGCTGGCTCGAGAAATAGAACAGAAGTGGTGATTCGGGCTCTCACAAGAGACATCAGCATTGAGCCAGCCCAATTGCTGATCGAGCTAGCTTGAGCTATGAACAGAACATAACGTGGTTTCTATTCTAGCTTGGGATTAGGTTTAATCCTAAGAACTTAGGATCTTGGTTTGTAAGATCCTAAAAGGGCTAACTTATGGACTGGATTGAAATTTTACTACTATAAAAAAGGACTACAGTAGTGATTCGTAACCACTATCGTAGTCCAAAAAACCATTGCCATAGGCTATGAAAGTGATTTTCTAATTGCTGCTACTGCAGCCATTGCCATAACTCTATGACAGCAGTTGTTGTAGCAGTTGTTTGAACCGCTACCATAAATAGTCTATTACAATAGTTTATAAATCATTATAATTAATCGATCTATAGTAGCAGTTATGTAATCACTGCCATAGTTAATCTATAGCAGTGGTTACATAACCGCTGCCATTGGTAATCTATAGCAGCAGTTTCTTAACCACTGCCATAGGTCTAATGTAGTGGTTGGCACCATTTGCATCAAGGACCTATGGCAGCAGTTGGCACGGATATGATAGTGATTATAAAATCGCTGATGTAGAACTTGAATAATTATAAAATAAAATTTTTATTTTTTTATATACTTTACCTGATAAATACAGATATATAACATAAAAAAATATAATAAATACACAAATTATTCTAAAATATTAAAATTTTATTATCAAATAAAATTTATTATAATATTTTTTAAAAAAATAAAATATATCAAAAGTCTCCTAAATCTACATCATCATCGTCGTCACCTGAAGTCGGAGCCGGAGCTAGAGCTGGAATGCGGATCAACATATCCTCGAAACTCATGACTCCAAAACGTGCACTGAGCATCGACATCATGTCTCTTACGATGTCCTTCAGATGAGATGCACGCTCCTCAGCCCGATCTGCCTGCATCGCAGCATAATCTACCCATGCCAGCACCTTCTCAATCTCCTTTCGATCGACGACACCGAAAGTTTATAAGAAGATGCTCGTCTTAGATCAGTAGCTCGTCGGTGTATATCCAAGCCTGCATCGGATCCTTCCAGAGTGCTCAGACCCCAAGACCTAAGATAGATGGTCACGGGGCCCAGAGGTATCCAAGCCCTCACTTGCGAGCACATCAAACTGATCCTGTAATTATAAATTAAAATAAAATTTTATAAAAAATACTATAATACTAATCATATATACTAATATATTTAATACTTACAAAAATACGCCCGATCATGACGTTCATCGACCTACCCATCTTGTCCGTGCGGCTGGATTGGAAGATCTTGCTACGACTGGACATTACTCCATCTCTCATCAACTATAATAAAGAATAAATTTATCAAAAAGATGATAAAAAATATGAATTTAATTTATCTAGTAAGATTTAGAATTAATTACCTCTCTATACATATGATTGGACATAGACTCACGGTTTAGAGTGTGCGTATACTCCTAGGCTGCATGGTTCTCCCGATTCTAACGGAAGGTAGCCTAACAAGTATTCAAATACATAATAAATATTTAAATAAAACTTTAAGCATATTAAAAAATTTAAAAATTAGAAATTTTACCTCGAACTTCTAGCTCCTTCAGTGTCTAACCATCCTCTCCCACTGACTCGGAGGATAGTTCTGTATCCAGAAAATAAGCTCCTTTGGAGTGTCTCGTCGGTGCTCAAGCCATCTTTTATAGAGCTTAACCTTGTAATCCTAGTACAACTCTCCGATTTTCTTTAGTCAAACATCTCGAGCCCTCTCATGATCGAAGAAGTCATACCTTCTCTGCACAAATTTATCAAAAATCTGTTACAAAATTATTCTAATCAAACATATATATTGTAAACATATAAAATGCATAAATATAACTAAGATGCACGTATTTATCTATATCTCCTTCCATATCCGGTCCCTGACAGCAGCATCCATCAAACGTCAGTCTTTGGGCTCTACGAAAATGATGTTCGACCACCTCACAAACTCTCTAAAAAAGGAATGCATCTCCTACACGGTCTCTCCTACCGGCCTTCCCTCCGCATCATAATAGACCATCATCTGATGCTGGCAGTTTCACATGTGTGCCATATGTGTGGGACCATAAAATGTTCGATTGGATGATGCACCTACAATGCAAATACATTATGCAAACATAAAAGTATACAAATATTATATAAAAAATAAAGTTGTGCTAATATAATAAAAATATACATTTAGATGCCTGCATAGTAGCATGTGCCTCAGATATGGGCGACGATAGAGGCTCCGCTGCTGGTGGAGTAGATGCTGCTGGTGGAGTAGATACCGACGGTGGAGGTTCTTGAGCAGCCGATGTCGAGGTGGATGGAGTATGCTCCAACTGCTCCTCGGATGCTGAACTGTGCGTAATCCACCGAGGGGCAGAAGTGAAAGCTAGATGGCATTTCAGTGCCATCGTGACCTGCAACGTTAATAAACATTAATCAATATAATATCATGATATATCAAATTCTATTCGCTCGAAAGCCGAGCTAGCTCTATGCCTAAGACAGTCGGCTCTATGCTTGAGACATCCAGCTAGGGTCCTCTCCTAACTGGCTCGATCACGACCCGAGTCGGCTCGACTGCGTAGTCAAGTTAGCTCGGCTGTGTGCCATTTCCTCGATCACTCGCTCTCTTCCTCTCTCGATCTCTCTCATCAGTGACGGCGGTGAGGCCGAATCCCTTCCTTTTAGCTTTTTCATCTCTCGAACTTTCTCTCTTCCTCTCTCGATCTCTCTTGCCGGCGAGGTCAGACCCCATCCCTCCCTCTCTCACTCTCTCGATCTCCCTCAGCGGCAAGGCCAGACCCCATCCCTCCTAGTGATGCCGATGAGGTCGGACCCCCTCTCTCCCTCTCTCAATCTTCCTCGTCGGTGAGGTCGGACCCCCTCCCTCCCAATGATGGCGGCGAGGCCGGATCCCTTCCTTCCTCTCTTAAGTACAGATCCATCGGATATTCGAATTTGGATCTGGTACCAGCAATTAAAATTAGGTCTGGATCTAAATATCCAGATTTCGATTCGAACCCAATATGTTGATAGATCTAGTCCAAAGCCACCACCACGGTATGGCCCAAGGCTACTGCCACGGTACAGTCCAAAAACTATGGCATATAGATAATTATAATATTTATAATAAATATTTATAATATTTATTATAAATATTTTATAAATTATTATAAATATATATGATTAATAAATAATACTATAAAATTAAAAAAAATTATACCTACGGCTATAGAGAACGGGTTGCACCGAAAGCTCCGAGGGTCGTCGGCAATGATGCTAGAGGAGGACGATAGTACTAGAGGTAACCTGCGAAATAAAAGCAAGATAGTGAGATAGAGAAGAGAAAAAAAGAGAAAAGAGAGAGAGAGCAGGGACGGCCGGGGATGGGGGGTCAGGGGGAGGGGGCATAGTGATGAGGAGGTCGAAGGAGCTTTGCACTCAGCCGGAGGAGGGTCAGAATGGTGGTGGTGGTGTAGGGGGTGAGGTTTCATGGGGGCCGAAGAAGGGTGGAGGGGGGGCTCGCCGGAAGGGGGGTTTGGTTTAGCACCAGAGCCAAAGGAGGATAGAGTGTGGGGGAGAGATTTCATTGGGGGCCGATGGAGTGTTGAGGGTGGATGGGGGTTTGCCGAAGGGGGGTTTCACAGGGGGCCAAGGGAGGGTCGGATGGGGGTTCACCGGAGAGGGGGGTTCACTAGGGACCAAGGAAGGGTCGAATGGGGGGTGGGGTTTCATGGAGGGCCGAGCGAGGGTGGAGGGAGTTTCATCGAAGGGGGGCGATTTCACGGAGGGCCGAGGGAGGGTCGGATGGGGGTTCGTCAGAGGAGGGTTTCATTAGGGGTCGAGGAAGGGTCGAATGGCGAGGTGGGGGGGCAAGTGGGGGTGGCAGGTGGCGAGGAGGGGCGACCGGGGATGGAGGGCCGGAGGGGGAGGGGGAAGGCGGGGCAATGCCGATCGAGGGGGAAGGAGGGGAGACACCGATTGGGGGGAGGAGGGGCAACACCGATCGGAGGGAAAGAAGCCTCACCGATGACGAAGAGAAGGGGGAGAGAGAGAGAGAGAGATCGAGTGCGCACGGAAGGAAAGAAAAAATTTGAAAATTTTTAACCTAACCTACGGCAGTGATTATCGAACCACTGTTATAGATCTACGACAGCGGTTATCAAACCATTGTCATAAATCTACGGTAGTGGTTATCTAAAATTGCTACCATAGATCTACGATAGTGGTTCAATAACCACTGCCATGGATCTATAGCAGCGATTTTTTATAACCGCTGCCATATGTTGAAAATAATTTTTTTCTTATTTTTTTTAAATATTATATAATTTTAAAATTTAATATCCATCTTCATCATTTATTATCTAAATAATTATTATTAGAGTGTCGTCGCAAAAGATCACCTCGATCCGATGGCCCTAGCTTCATCGATCAGAAAAATTTGATTTCGACGATCATGAATGACGATGCGATAATCTGATAGATGGAGATCTTCGATGGATTCAAAGATCTACAATAATTATCTCAATGATATTTATAGCATACTATCAAAGTTTTACTTCAATCGGATATCGTTATCATGGTCAATTTAGTATGGAATGATTTCAGTCGTTAAATTAGAAACAAGCGATCAAAGGATTAAACGACATTCAATTATAAGATAATTTTTTAGTTAAATAATTTTTATTATAATTTTAAATATTTTATATGATAATGATAATAAAATTTAAATTATTTTCGTATAAACTATTCATGTTAAGCAGATATTGCAAAAGCACGAGCATAACAACCAATGAAGTTTCAGAATGGTTATTAAAAAATGCATAGTTTTAGATCGTTCTTTATCTCACGAGTTGAATTTTATAATCACCATCATAAAAAATAATTAAAGTAGCAGCCAAGATCATTTATAAAAAAAATTATCTCATAATCGGACACCGTTTGATCCTTTGATCACTCGTTTATCATTTAACGATCAAAACTAACCTATACTAAATTGATTAAGATAACGACATCTGATTGAAGTAAAACTTTGATAGTATACTATAAATATCATCGATATCATCATTGCAGATTTTTGAATCCATCGGAGGTCTCCATCTATCAGATCATTACATCATCATTCATGATCATCGAAATTGAATTTTTTTGATCGACGAAGTTAGGGCCATCGGATCGAGGTGACCTTTTGCGATGATACTCTAATGATAATTATTTAGATAATGAATGGTGAAGATGGACATTAAATTTTAAAATTATATAATATTTAAATATATATATATATATGGCAGCGGTTATAATTAACCACTGCCATAAATCAAATTATAGCAATGGTTTCTAGTAACCGTTGCTATAGATCGACCTATGGCAGTGATTTTTTGTAACCGCTGCTATAGATCCAATCTACAGTAGCGATTTTCTATAACCACTACTATATGTCGGACCTATAACAGTAGTTACAAAAATAGCTGCCATAGTCCGACCTATAGCAACGGTTAACGAAAATCGCTACCGTAGGAGCTATGGCAGCGATTTCAAAAATCACTGCCATAGTAAGCACTGCCATAGGCTATTTTCATAGTAGTGTTTGTCCCATGAATGTGTGCATTGGAGACATGGATGTACATGGGCTTGGAGAGTGCATCACATTAGGTTAGCTAGGGATGCTTTTTAAGCTAGATCTTATTTGATTAGATATATGTACTCTATACTAAGTTTTATAAACTAAGCACAGAATCAATATAAGTCTTTTCTTTCTGAAATATCTCTTCTTCTCTCATTCTCTTTCTTTTCTCTACATCCTAGGATTTGCTAGAATTTCAATAGAATGGCCATCCCTTTTTTTGAATCCTTGTTATTATTTCTGTAAGCATCGAATAGCAAGAATTGTTTCCAACAGATTGGTATCAAAGCAATCATTTGGAACAACAGAAAATAAATCTTATTACCTACAAAAAAATTACATTAAATTTTTTTATTTTTCATCATCAAGATATTTACCTACGCTATAGTAGAGTCAAAAAATATTTTACTAAAATTAAAAAATTAAAAAAAAATATTTTTCTACATGAAATATCCAATGGGAATAATTTTTTACCAACGTTAAGTTTACGTTGCTAAAAAATTTTACTTTTTATTATTTTTTTAGTTTTCATAAAATATTTTTCAACACTTCCTTATCGTCGGCAATAAGCTTAATTACGTAAGTAACTAAAAAGCATAGGTAATTAGGTTATTGCCTACATTTTGATTGCATCAAAAAAAAATTAATTAATTTTTTTTATTTTTATAAATAATTTATCATTATCTAAATAATTTATAGATATAATTTTAAAATTTAAAGTCCATCTTCATCGTTTATTATCTGAATAATTATCATTAAAGCATCATCATAAAAGTTTGCCTCAATCTAGTAGCCCTAGTTATGTTGATCAATAAAATTTGATTTCAATGATCATAAATGATCATGTGATAATCTAATAGATAGAGACCACCGATGGATCTCAAAACTTATAATGATGATCTTGGTGATATTTATAGTAACTATCAAAATTTTATCTCAATCAGACATCATTATGATGATCAATTTAGCACGAAATAATTTTGATCGTTAAATAAAAAATGCTTGATCAAAAGGCCAAAGAGCATTCGATTATAAGGTGAATTTTTAGATAAATGATCTTTGCTACTACTTTGATCATTTATATGGTGGTGGTCGTAAAATTTAGACCATCTATGTATGAACCATCCATGTTAAGTAGATTTTATAAAAGCACAAGTATAATTACTTAAGGATCTTATGAATAAATATCAAGAAACTTATAGTTTTGAATCGCTCATATACGTGCGGTCTGAATTTTATGATCACCACTGTACAAACGATCAAAGTAGTAGCAAATATCATTTATCTAAAAAGTTGCTCTATAATCGGATGTTGTTTGGCTTTTTGATTATGCATTTTTTATTTAACGATCGAAATCATTCCACACTAAATTAATCATGGTAATGATATCCAATTGAGATAAAATTTTGATAGTATACTATAAATATCATCAAGATTATTGTTGTAAGCTTTCAGATCCATCGATGATCTTTATCTATCAGATCATCATATGATCATTCATGGTCGTTAAAATCAAATTTTATTAATCAACATAGCTAGGGCTACCAAATCGAGGTGGATTTTTGTGTTGATACTCTAACAATAATTATTTAGATAATGAATGATGAATAACATAGGCAATAACCTAATTTCCTACATTTCTTTGTTACGTAGGCAATTAAGCTTATTGCCGATGATAAAGAAGCATCAAAAAATGTAAAAAATTTAATAAAAATCAAAAACATTTTCTGATGGTAACTTGACGTCAGTAATAATATCATTACCTACATAACAAAAAAGCGTAGGCAATAACTCTTATTCCCTATGCAAATTTTACATTGATAAATATTTATTTTTTTTATTTATTTTTTATTTTGATAAAATATTTTTTGATGCTACTTAAGTGTAGCTAATAAGGTTAATTTCCTATGTTTAGTTTTCCATAAAAAATAAGGCTAATTGTCTACACAAATTATGCATCAGAAAATGTGATTGCCTACACTTTCTTTTTACATAGGTAATGGGATTTATTTCCTACGCAAAAAAGACATCGACAAATATTTTGATAAAATAAAAAATAAATAAATAAACAAAATCATTTGCCAACATAAATTATCGTAGATAATTAGATTAATTACCTATATTTTTTTGCATAGGTAATAATATTTATTGCCTATACAAATTTTATATTGATAATTATTTTACTAAAATAAAAAATTAAGACCATCCATTATCAATGCTTTATTTAAATTATCGATGATATATTTGTATCGATAATTATTTTTTATGATATATACTTTTTATATATACCTAATAATATCTTTTTTTGATATTTTATTTTTTATATAATTAATTATTCTTTTTATCTATGTAAAATATTGCATAGTTAAATTTTGCATCTAACTCCAAATAATATATTATGTGGCATCAGCTTTTCTATAATTGAAAGATCAATATTATAATAATCTATAAAATATAGGATTGATATTATTAAAATTAAAGATGCAGGAGGGCATTTACAAATTAAAATAAAATATTAAAAAAATTTTACTTTTTATTTATAAAATAATCTCTCTTTTTATCCCTCTCGTATGCACGTAGACACTCTTCCGTCCTCTCAACATCAAAACAGTACAAATTCTTGACAGGCTAACCACCCTTTCAGAGCGAAAAGGAAAACCAGTACCTCCCCACCCAACCACTCTCTCTCAGACATCTCACATGGGATCCGGTCTTCTTTGTTTTCCCTACGGGGGGCTTCGAACTCTTCCAACGAAAGGCGCGCTGGTGCAACGGACGGAGTCCGGCCACCCAGTGCCGGCCTTCAAGCTGAAACCACCTTCTTTGGTCGTCGCAGTGATGGTTGAGCCAAAGAAGATGGTTGGTGGAATGGCAGCAGTGGAGGAGAAGACAGTCTACAAAGACAATTGGTTCGGCCGTCTCGCCATCCACCACCTATCGGAGAGTCTCCAAGCAACCACAGGTTTGCATGCCATGATTTTTTGGTTAATTAAATTGTTTTGGTGACATAATGATTATGACTCTCTAAATAACATATATTAAATGGTCCAAGGAATATATCTAAATTAAGACAGCCGTGAAACTAAAAGAAGGCAGGCTCTGGATTAATTGTTTCCATGGTTTTTTTTGGTAAGTAATAAGAAAATTCCATGGTTTTTAAATACCTTCATAACGTTATTACAACAGCTTTAAGCTCCATCATTTTCTTTTTCTTCGAGGGAGTTCAAGTTCCACCATGCCTGCATAGCAAAGCCTTTCAGAGCAATCAAGGGTCCAAAGTTTACCAGCATTTATCAGTTTTAGTGAGAATTTCAGGTGATAGTCTATCTTAGAAGAAAGATATTCACGGAAGACTAGGATAATTTTCTCGAATTTTTTTTAGTTGAACGGGTCAAAGAATGTAGGAATATATTGTAAAGGTTCAACAACCATTACTTCTTTCCTATACTTCTTTCTGTACTTTTTTCTGTGTTACGGTCCTCACTTTCCTGTTTACTTACTGTCCTGTTTTTATTTTGGGGCAATTTGTGTATGCTGTTATTTTGTTGTGTTACAGCAGCATGGGTGTTTCTTCGGGGCTGTAATTATAACTTTGTATTATAAATGAAGTGCTCAGTCTTACCAATATATATATATATATATATATATATATATATATATATATATATATATATAGTAAAGGTTCATAATTAAATTCTCTTATCCGAAGTACTTGTAACGATAATTATAACCATAATTAAGTATAATTCTTTGTATAAATTTTTATTTGTTTAGAGAGTCTAGTCATAAATTATGCCTTCGCAGGGATGAGGAACAAAAAGAAAGGGTATGAAAGTGTAGTGGAGGCCGCGAGCATGGTCATAAGGAGCTATGATGCCAAGAGACAGCAGGAACTGGTGATCCAATCACTCAACAAGGCCTTTCCGGGATTCCTACTGAAAATGGTAAATCTACCTCTTTGCTAAGTCAAAGATCTAATATTTACCGCGCACCCCCAGCCACCCCGCACCGCCCCCCGCTCCCACCCCAAAAAAAAGAGGTCTAATTACACATAAAAACCCCAGAGATTAGAGATAAAAAACACTTGCATCCATTAATTTGGAAAACATATGCTTATCTTATAAGATTTATTCTTATCCAATATTTTTAATAGAATATTAGTCAAACTATTAGTCTTAAATGGGATCCAAATGCGAGATAAAGAAAAAATTATAAAATAATCAAAATAACCTTAAATAACCTAACAGCCCCAAAAGACATAAGAAAACAAGCATTCTCCTCTACATCCAATGGTAATTTTAATTTTTTATTATGAGGTCAATTGTTTTACTAACGCCATTAATTTAACTTGGTGCAAGTATAGGTTTTACAAATTATTGGATATAAGTGTAATAAACGTAAATCCAAAGGAGAAGAGTTATAATTTATCCAAAAATATGTTTGTCTTTGCAACAGTAATCATTTCACACCCAAAGTTAGCATGTTAAGTCATTGGGTCTGACATGCATGGACCCATTCGATAGTTCAATCGGATCCTAGGACTAGTATGGTGATATGTGCCAAAACATGAGTCACATAGGATGCACATGATCAGAATACTAAAAACTATATTCTGCACATATCTTGATGTGGATTCAAGGGACTTACTAAAGTTTGTATGTCGTCATGGGTGTTGCATCCTCAACCCTTGACCTTGGCCCCCTGCATAGTAAAATTTAATTCAACCCCAAGCTCAAGGACAACATAAGACCACTAGTAGCAATCTAGTTGGGTCGAATCAGATATGGATTGGGTTACATGTAGGTCAAACCAAAAATTTATTAACCTAAATCCAATATATATTAAATAGGCTAGAAATTCAAATCTAAATCCAATGTGTTTATTAAATAGATAATGCAACCTAACTCACATAACCTATTTACTAAATAGATTGATTCAGGTTAATCAGTTAAGTAGATTTGTAACAAATTAAATGGATTTAAATTGGTTAAGTAAATTATGTAGGTTAGGTTAAATTGGACAAAAACATGTTAAGGAGGCTTTAGACACGTTAAACAAGTCTTAAATAGGTTAAATGAGTTAGGTCATGATTTGACCTAATTATAAAATGGGTCAAAATGAATTAAACAAGTCAAAGGTCAAAATTTAAGCCTAACTTGTCTAATAAACATGTTTAGATGGATTAATTTATTTATGATCCAATTTAGGTCAAACTCGAACGTACTTAAAGCAGATCATTCGCATATCAAATTAATGGACTAGATTATAAATTGTTGTTACTAGCTAGTATGGAGCAAGCCATAATGTCAGTGTTCTCTGTTCATTATAGTACCATGCATTCCTATGGGACAACACCAAGAAGATGAATTTTTTAGAAAATCCTATTCATTAATAAAACAGATGGAAGAAAATAGATAGGATACACCCATCCCCCTTGTTCTGAAGCCATCAACATGGAAAAAGATTTGTGAATAAGATGGCAAGGCTCAGTGCCAGCTCATATCCGATCACACACATGCACATGCACACGTATATGCACATGCACACATACCTGCATGTGCATGCATGCACATGCCATACATATATAAAAAATAATTATTGAAATACTATTTTTTATATAAAAATATATATACTTTATATTTTATCAATTTGAGCTAGGTTGGCTTGCTTGCTTGTCAATTGATTTGAATTCTTGGCCAAACATAAATTGGATCTTGAGCATCTCTTCGACAACCATAGTTACATGATATCAAGTGTTAAATAGATTTGTCCATCTTCGATTGGGGCACTTGTAATAGCTCCAAACTAGGGCAGATTATCCATGTGAAGCATATCATGGCCTATCATACAAAGAGGCAAAAAACTTCAGTTGCTATTGGTATCCGTATAGAAAACACCCAAAAATAAGATTTCAGTTGTTGACAATTCTCAAGACATGAGAATTGGAATCTTTGTATAAAAAACAACAATAAATTTACAAAGGTTTTTACATGTTAATATTATATCACTAACAAAAATGTGAATCCCTTATTTTTCAGATAAAGTCTCTATTGCCACCATCAAAGTTTTCAAGGGAATACTTTGCTACCTTCACTACAATATTTTTCTCTTGGCTAGTTGGATGTTGTAAGGTACATCAACTTGATGCTCTTTGAATTTTTAGATACTGAATTTATTGCGCCATTGTATAAGAAATCGGAGGTCAATACGTTGTAAATTTATTCTCCAATTGCATTAACATATAGGCCAAGAGTTAATCCAAGAAATCTAATAGTTTTTATAACTTATGGATAATAGCTAAAGCTATTATTACTTTGCAGCTAGATTATTGATTATGCCATGAAAAGCCATGATAAAAATGTCCTAATTGAATTCAACTGTTGTCAATGTCTCCAAACATAAATAAAATATTTTTTTTAGAAATTAGAAGAAAAATAGGAGGAAGCTGACTTATAGACGAGCTAAGCTTTAACCACTAAAAGATTTTATGATAATACATAGGGTATATAATTGATGAAATTTTAAGAGCATAAATAATATGATCCATGTCAATGGATTTAGCATTTTACTATACCCAAGTTTATACCAATAAAGAAAATTCTAACATTATCTTATATATATAGAAATATAAAATTTGCCATTAAAAACAAAGGGGTTACACAACTTCACTTGGGAAATTGCTATATGCCTTTACTTCTTTGATTTCAGAGCCACCGAAATTATATTTTTCAGTAAAATCATTAGTCTTGATGTCTTCCAAATTAACATATAGCAGTTCAAAACTTGCACTCAATTAAATCATATTCATATGTGCCTAAGAGAAATTATTAGTTAAACATGGTATCTAAACAAATTTAAAATGTATTATATGTATAAGTTTTCGTATATTTGGTTTTATTCACATAAATCTCATTATCAATAGAGAATATTTTTTCAAAGAAAGATATTGATAAAATTGCCATCAATATTTCACAACAATATGGTAAATAGATTCTAGTACATTATCATATTAAAATAATCTAATCAGATTCATAAAAAGTTTTACAAATATGATATCACATTTGCATATGCTTACATATAACATATTTATGTACATGCGTATACATACATATCTTCAATTGTAATGCCAGAAGTTGAAATTTCAAGGAGAGATAGAGAGATAAAGAGATAAAATTATTGTATTATATATATATATATATATATATATATATATATATATATATATATATATATATATATATATATATATATATATATATATATATATATATATATGGACAAAATTCCATGCATATGATTTTTATAATAATTGCTTAGATTCTGAAATGAGTGGTGATGTTTTGAGACAAGTTGAGGGAATCAGAAGTCCAAGGAAAAATAGAGAAGAATGTGGTCTACATCTCTAAATGCAGGTATTCTTTAATCCCTTTCCATTACTAAAAATATGCGGTAGGATATCAATTTGGCCTTGTTCTTAAAAAAACCAAAAAAGTAATTTATAGTTGAGATAGACATCATAATTTAGATGTCTCTAAAAAAAAAAACACCAAAATTCTCTAGAAATTTTTTCCTAACATAAGTTCCAGTCTTTCTCAATTTCACCTATCATTCGGCATCTAGATTAGCTTCCCCTAGCATATAAGAAATAATAGTTCAAGAAATGGGTATATAAGAAAGATAATAGCTTTCCCCACCTCCCAACATAAAAGAAATGTGTTCAGTCCATCACCATTAGTTTTGCAAACTCTAAATATTTGCCTTTAATTGAATGCTTCCCTGATCATGAAATGGTGACTGGTTGTAGGAAGTAAGCTCATTTGCTTCACCTAAGTTTCCATCCAAAATTGTGGACCTTTGTCAGGGATGTAAAAATAATGGAAACCCATCCAAAATGATTTCCATGGTCTGACCTGTTTAATCAAATCTAGTTGGAAAGCTAGACCCTCTAGACCCAAACTATACAACTAACCTAATCCACTAAAAGATTTTAATCAAAATTAGTCCATAATAGACCAAATCAAATCCAACTGTTGATGATAGTTGGGTTTATTTGAGAACTACTTTCTATGATTCTGATTATATATTAGATAATTTTGTAGTACTGGATGTTGATGATAGTAGTTATGTTAATTATCTAGAAGGTTGTGTTTCCTCAACTACATATTCTTCAAATGATGTGAATAATGATGTGAATATATGGCATGCTAGATTAGGACATATTGAACAAGAAAGAATGAATAAAGTAGCTAAAAAGAATTATATATCCTTAAAAAGGTTAACTTGCCCACCTGTGAGCATTGCCTACCTGGAAAAGCAATGAGAAAATCTTTTGGTAAAGAAACTAGAGCTGAAATACCATTACAATTAATCCATTCTAATATTTGTGGCTTAATGAATATGAGGGCAAGGCATAGTGCTATCTATTTTATCATATTTATAGATGACTTTACACATTCTGGTTATGTTTATCTAATCTCCTATAAATTTGAAGCATTAGATTGCTTCAAAAGATATGTGAATTTGGTTGAGGATTAGTTAAGTTAAACAATCAAAACTTTAAGGACTGACCAAAGACATGAATACCTTTCTGAGTAATTTAACATAGTTTATGATGAAAAGAGAATTGATAGATAACTAATCATTTATTGAACTCTGCAATAAAATAGTATTATTGAGAGGAGAAACATGACTTTGCTAGAGATGGTTAGATCTAAGATACGACAAGCAAATCTATCCATTTCTTATTAGAGAGATGCATTATTGATCATTTCCTGCATACTCAACCGTGAGCCTTCTAAATTAGTCACATCAACTCTACATAAGTTATGGATAGATAAAAAATCTAATCTGGCAAACTTATGACCATGGGGTCTGAGCTTATATGCATAATTTTTCCCACAAATATGAAAAGTTAGGTCTAATGGAGAAAAAGTGTATCTTTATAAGATATTCTAAATAGTCGGAGAGATACTATTTATTATGGAGCATCTAGATGGAGGTGTGTCTGAAATTAACTCATAAGATGTTCATTTCTTAAACAATAATTTTCTTAGTGGAGGTGAAATTGACAAAGATCTTACTTTTTATAAAATGGAAGATCTTAATGATTTTATTCCTTCCAGATAAATAGTTGAGACAGAGAGAGAGAAAGAACTATCTCAAGCTTCTAAGCATAGTAGGAGCGACACACTTCCAAGTGAATAAGTTTCACAAGATTTATAGTTACATAAAAGTACTTGTAAAAGTGTATCTCATCATCATTTTAACATTGAAGGAGAAACTTTTATCATAGCTCCACATAATGAAGCTAAGCCTAAAATAGTAAAAAGGGCTCTTATATACTCCGCTAAGGAACAATGGAAGAAAGTAATGGAAGAAGAGATGGAGTCTATGAAAACTAATCAAGTGTGAAACTTGATGGATCTTCCGCGAGGTCGTAAGGCCATTGAAAATAAATGGATTCTCAAAATTAAGCAAAAAGCTGATGGATCTATTAAAATGTATAAAGCTCACCTAGTAGCGAAGGGTTATATCCAACAAGAAGGTATGACTATGAGATCTCTCACAGTGAGATTTGCCTCTATTCGTTTTATCCTAACTTTGGTTGCAGATTTGGATTTGGAATTACACCAAATGCATGTGAAAATAGCTTTTCTTAATGAAAAGTTAGATGAGAAAATTTGTATGAAATAACTAGTAGATTTCATACCATAAGACTAAGAGTGCAAAGTTTGCAAGCTCAAACAATCAATATATAGCCTTAAACAATCATCTAGGTAGTGATACTTGAGATTTTATCAAACTGTGACTTCATTTGATTTTATAATGATTAATGAAAATCACTATATATATGTCAAGCAACATGAGAGCAAATTTATGATCATCTCTATATGTAGATGACATTCTATTAGCTAGGAATGATAAAGAGTTTTGATATCCATAAAAGAATGGTTATCTACTAACTGCGAGATGAAAGATATGAGAAAAGCATCTTACATACATAAAGTTAAAATCCAAAAAATCATTCAAGAAAATTAATTGCTCTTTCACAAGAGTCTTATATTAGAAAATTATTTGAATAATTTAATGTGCAAGACTGCAATCCTATTGACACTGTAGTAAAAGATAAAGACATTAGTCTTAAATATGGATCCCAATAAGACTCCAGAAGCAAATAATGAGATGGCAAAAGTTTCCTACTCAAATGTTGTTAGTAGTCTCATGTATGCCACAATGTGCACAAGACCTGATATATGTTATGCCCTAGAATTAGTGAGTCATTATCAATCAAATCCTAGCAAAAAGCATTGGAAAGTAGTCGAGAAGATCTTGAGATATTTGAAAGGCATAGCTGACTATTCCTTGTCTTACCAAGGAAATGATATGCGCCTAATGGAATATTCTAATGCTAATTAGGCCGAAGATTTTAGATGAGCATAAATCTACTTCTAATTATATTTTCTTACTTAATAAAGATGTTATTTCATAAAGTAGCAAGAAACAAAGTTGTAGTGTATTATCTATAATGGAGGTGGAATTTATAGCTTGTTCAATTGTAGTGCAAGAGATAGTTTGGCTTAGAAGATTCTTGTAAAGTTTAGGAATTACAAAGAATACAAATGAACCTGCAACTATTCATAGTGATAGCCAAGCAACTATTGTCTATGTGAAAGATCCAAAGTATCATGAGAGGACAAGGCATATTAATATTAAGAACAACTTTATTAGAGATATTATTGCACAAAAGGAAGTGGTCCTTAGATATGTTTCTATGCATCTGATGTTTGCAGATCTATTTACTAAGCTCACATCTAGAGATGTGTATTCAACTCATGTTGAGTCTTTGGGCTTGCATAGAATATGATTTGTAATATGTACATTGTGAAGGATCAATTTGTTAATTATTATTGAAGTATTTTTTTATCTCATATTATATAACTTGTGAATACCATAATTAACACAAATACACATACTTTAAAAGGTATGTCATTAGGTTCATTAGTCGGATTCTCACACGAGCGACTGCCTTAAATGCTGGTATAGCGAGCTAAGTTGAGGCATTTAGTATACTATTTAATTAAGAGAGAGTTTGCTGTGTACATATTTTAAGATAATGTATATCATCTTAATATAAATCAAGATGAGGTCAAATTCTAAGATTGAAAATAATATTTTCATTATAATGTGAACCTGTTTTAGCTAGATGCAAGATCTTTAATGCAAACTAGGCATTTTGAGAAGAATTCATGTTAGGCACCTAATGACGACTAAACTGAAATCTATTAGGTGTTTATAATTAAATGCAGGACATAATGCTCATTGTTAGAGATATTACGTCATAGCGCATGTTTCATACTATGTGCACTAAGCGACCATGAGGAAAGTAAGTGAGTAAAAATCCTTGCATCCTCACTATATGAGTTCTTTGAGGAAAAAAAAATTATTATTTTACCTCTTTTGTGCCTTTTGTCGCTTTTAACTATGTTTGATGTGACATGAGCTAATTTCTACTATCTTAGCATGCTTTCATCGGCGATGAAATAATTTAGCCTTATGGGACTTATCTAAGGAAGTGATTAGTTCAAAATTGAAAAATATAAGGACAAAAAGGAAGACTATTTAGATTACATTGATTGTGTATTTACTAGTCAACCAATTATATCATTTAATATCAGATATGATTTACTTATGAATACATAATGTCTAATTAAGGACTAAACATAATCTTTTAGGGATTAGATTTGTTTAATCTAATATAACTAAACATATCTAGGGTACAACAAAATTTTATTTTAAAAGGATAGCAGCCACTATGTTAACCCTAATAGGTACATAGCAAGAGCTCCCAATTGCAAATATATTCATAGGTCGCACGACTTATTCACCTGTATGAAATTATAAAGATCATGGATATGTTTATCAGTCACGTACGAGTGGGAGATGTTAGATGTAAATCAAGTCGAGCACTAATGACGGGCAAAATCTGACCTATGCCATTTAAAAATGATTAAGAGAGAGATTACTAGTAGTTATTTGATGCAAATAATTGCTAATTATAGATTATATAAGATGTAGTAACTATCCAATCAATAAGAAGGTTTTCATTCTCAATACCATTCTCAACACTCTTCGAACATAACAAGGCACAAATCTCTCTCCTTTTTTTTATCTTTACAAATTTGGCACTTAAATTGTGGAATAAGTGTGTTTTCCACACTATGATTACACACAATCCATTGAAAATGTTAGTTTGATTGATCCTTGACTTTATGGATTAACAAAGAACAAGAGGTATGCTTATATCCTTGTGTATCTCCATTTTCACCAACTAAACTTGACTTGATCTAATGTGGTTCTTAGAACCTGACTTAATACAACCCACTCAGAATCTTGACTCGTGAAAAAGACTTATTAAATCTAGGTTATGATTGAACTTGACTTGAGCAACCTACATGTAACGCTGATGTAGTTGGTCAAAACAAGCAGACAATCTATGAGCAGCAGTTCATGCATGTAGCTCAGTCGATCGATGCTCAATTAGTAAGTGAGCCAAGTGTGAACCCAAAAACCGAACACAATCATTTCAAGTTGATCTTGAGATTACCTTGCTTGTTCACATCCATTAAAATCAACTTGCAGAAATGAATATAAATGTACAACCCTTTTTTTTTTTTTTTGAATAAAAGAACCAATTATCTAGTTAATAAATATTTGAGCTGTTGGATTGAGGGATTCTTTTATCCCAATTTAGAATTAGAAGGATTCTGTTATCCTAGAAAAAATTGGGATTCAGACGAGTTAATTAGCTGCTCTAATTCCAGTGGTCTGTGGACCCCTACCTGTTTGTAAAGGAACGGCAGGTTCAAAACACCCAAACAGGCCCTCAGTCCTTCAGAGAATAGCCTATGCTCCTGTAATGTTATAATAAATATAAAAGAATATTAGTTACTTTGGCATTTGCACTGCTGCTGCTACTACTGTTTTGTAGGTTCTTGGATAGCACCAATTGTGTAGGGATGTGCACAAACCTATGCAAAATTCCATCTCAGAGGTTCATCAAAGATTCACTTGGGATGCCTATCAACATGGTTCCAAGTAAGCTTCTGCTCCCGTCACATTGAAATGTTTTAACTTCATTCAAAAAAAAAAAAAATCAAATATTTTGACATACACATACATACTCAAAGTACTCAGGAAATCCAATTGATCGAGTCAGACACCACTAATCATATGGTTCCAAGGAAAAAATGGTGCAATTGGAACCAATGGTGTGACAATAGACCTAGTGAACCGAACCCATGGCATTGGTGCATCCCTCGGGCCCATATGGATTCAATCTGGCAACAAATTTCCAGTCCAATTGGATCCGCTGGATGATTTCTGAAGTGATCATTATATATGACTACTTGAATAGTGCAGTAAAGAAGAAAAATAGTAAGCAATTCAGATATTTCAGGTCTCAACCGAAACTAATCCAGAGGTAACAAGCCAACTACGATTTCATAAAGCACTACTAAGACAACCAACCAATGAAAATTAAGCGTATAAAAATAGCAATCAATAGCGAAAACAGTGTTCGAGTGGAGCTATAATGCTAAAACAAAATCTTTAATTACAAAAATATTCTTCGGTGCTTTGAGATCCTTAATTAAGAACCAGTCAATTTCTGAAGGCATGAAGTCAGCAGAATATACACAAATTTTGGTACTCGAAATGATGTCTTCAGACATTTTATCAAAACTTGGATTACGTTTCTACGGTACCCAAGAGAAAGGTGGGCCACCTGAACAATATATGCAGCATTATTCATAAATTTCAAGAGGCCTTTGCAAGGTGAGGGCCACCAAACAACCACTTGGGGAACAGTAAAGATTGAACCAGGATCCATGCAATGAGTGTAACATGTTTCATAACAACTTTTTTTATGTATATCTCAAAGCAGTGAAGGTCCGTCTCCAATCCTACAAGTGAATATAAAGCATTCCAAGCGGCAACCATTTTATTCCACTGATTTCAAACAAGTGTTTGATAATACATTTTTTTATTAATTCACTTCAATGTGTGTTCCATGGACAAGCCAACATCCCCAAATGCATGTCTCCCAATACCGTCAGATCTCACTCATTACAAGCACTTTCATGGTTGGTATGAGCTCTGAATGACATGGATGCATCCAAGCATGTGCATCCATCCATAGATATAGAGCACTTATCTTGTATCTGATCAAAGTTAGACAACTTATGATTCAGCTTGTTAAATAATGGTCATTACCGAACTGCGTGATTAATGTATCATATGGGTAAATACAATTTGATTAAGACTCAAAGCGTGCTAAAGTTTTCCAGGTTCTAGGTGCTAAAAATATCTTGTAGGTGTAGAATATCCTGGAGATATAGATCATGAAAATAATCTCAGAAATTAAGGTCCATAGAAAATTGTCTCAAAGTTGGTACAAGTCGAAATTAACTTGAGGAGGTGTTATATGCCAGTTCTCATGTTTCATTGATGTGAGCCCCGGAACCCAATAAATAAATAAATAAAATTTTAAAAATAATTTTTAAAAAGACTAAAAAACACAACTCAAACCAAAAGGTTATTCCTTTACTCCTACCAAACCATGATAAATGTTTGCTGACCATAAATACCACTGGTACCAGGCCTCTTTTCTCAAGAGTGGAGAATAAATTGTGATGATATTACGTTCTTCAAAACGACTAGATAAGCAATTTTATTTTGTTATCGTTGGGCTCTGATTTTGCTATCCTGATTTGGCGTTCACGCTGCTTTTGATGGTCGACGTCCTCCATTAAGGATCGATTTCACCGATTAAATGACGGTCACAACAAATTTCAAAATAATGACCGACGATGATGAACCGAGTAAATAATTCTCAATCAACTAAAACAACTATCAATCAGTATTCTTAACATCCAATTCATAATAAATCATACGAATGATCGATCATCAGCCGGCCCAACGATGGACAGTTGGCTCTCTTCAATCGGTTCTACAACAAACAGAACAATATTACTGATACATAGTCGGTACAATAATAATACCAACATACGATTGGTACGATCTATATTCTTAAGATAGAATGCATATAACGATCTCTCCATGATCATATAATGAGCATTCACTATTTCGAAATAAGCAAGATCCCATGACTTTTGATCGTTATGAACGGTTACTAACATTCTACCTATAAAAGAAATGTAAACGAAGGATATTGGTAAGATAATTGTGGGCCAAACTCTACCAAGTTTAATTTTTAACATCCTGTTCATCAATCCTCCATTAATTTAGGCATCGAAGGATTCTTACTAAAAATATTTCGGTCAGTGAGGATTTCATTTTACTGGTGCTCTTCTTCAACGATGGGTGAAATAAAAATTGGCCGCGTCAGTCATGAAGCTGATCGTCTCATTGGTGCTCTGCCGGAGGAAATGATATGAGAGCTTTCAACTGGTGAGAAAAATTGCATTTTCCATTTTGACATACATATATATATATATAGTGCTCCCAAAGGATCACGCATGTTGGGTGAGAGATTTGCTCAAAATACCTAGTATAAATTTTAATTCAATATTTAGCTCGTCGTGGGCCATTGGACGAATTAGTTAGCACATCTGTAAGTCTTGATTTAATAACAATGTCAGGTTTAGTTTCAAGTACATTTATAATCTAAGATTACTTTGTGTTTAGTTTAAGGTGAAGGTTAAATTTATAAGCTTGTGTGAATGTCATTTTGTTCCTTTATTTTTTTTACTTTTTGTCACCGGAAGTAAGTTCACAAAATTATTCATTGCTCACTACATAAAGTGTTTTAATGACAAATCCTCATACAACATCTTTTTTCCTATGGAAATAGTTGAAATGAGATTACCAAAATTCTAAATGTTTGCTGAATATGTATGCCATTAAACCAAGACTTAAACTTAAGATGGTGCCAAAATTTTCTACAAAATGATGCAGCGAAAGTACATTGCAATTTATAAACCATGCATGCATTTTGTATGTAAGTTGGCTTGAACCTGGTAGGTTCAATAATTAAACCACAAGTTCCATTTCCAAATACTGTCAAGTTAGGCTGAATTAGTGCCACATCATGGGAGATTCAGATCAGAGAATAAATGGAATATTGATCTAGATTTCAACCAGTCCAGTCCAAAGTCCAAATAGGTTGGACTCCATTGGGTCTTACAGGTCCGTGATCTAAGCCCGATTTCGAGCCATACAGTGCATATCATGGTGCCCCATCCCTATGAACCGTACACAGTGCCAGTATCATTACATACCCATGTTATTTTCCACATCTGGCACGTTGTAGTGGCATAATACAACCCAACACGAGACAATTCACTATTGGACTGCATATAAATACATATATACTTGAAATCAATTATATGATCTGGTTGGTTCAAATATTAAATTTCATCTCTTAGTTATTACTTGCTCAGTGATTGCGTTTGTTACTTATTATGATATATTTTTTATAGATGGGCAACAAAATGATTTGAGTTTCCCTGGCTGTCAATGCCACTCATTCAGACTGGAGATACCATGTGGATGCCTTGAAATACCTACCTGCCATCTTTGAATACAAGTGGCATTCATCTTAAGGCACCAAGAGAGTGCATCTCAAGTGTGGATGGGCAGCATCAGCAGCCAGCCTGTGGAGAGATACTAATCTGGCCTGGCTAGTGGAGCCAACCACATCACAAAAAACAAGTTTTAGTGTTCAAAATTATCTATATATTTCTCACTAAGGGACAACAAAAAAGCAACTTGATAAAAGAATGCTTTGATATTATTTACTAGCGTGCTTGTTATATATCTCAAGGTAGTCTTCTCCATCTTTCTTATTGTGCACCCATGATGTCACTAGGGTATAATATGATTTACATACCATGTTGGCTCTTGACAGCTGAGCCGGGACGCATAGCACTTTGATGCTCATCTAATTACAAAAAAGAGAGAGGGTAAATAGAGTCTTATCAAATGGATTAAAGATGGCGAATGATGTGCAAAGTACTTCCGAGACATTCCCTGCTTGGAATGCACGAGTATCAAAAACAGGAAATCTTGAGTTCGTGAGCATTCTTGAAATTATATCCAAGGGATTACGAGAGGCTCAGCATATGACTATTTTGCCAGAAAAAAATTCACTCACTACGAATACAGAAAAGGAAAAATCTATGAAAACAACTGGTAGTTTCGAAGGCAGCCTTCTTTCGAGAATATTTTGATTCATTGTGATGGTCACACCTTGAGGTTCAGTCTATTTTGAAGTTTGGGTTTGTGACACGACATAGAGGATGATGCATGGGGTTGCATGCAGGTCGGCTTTGATCGGGGATTGGAAAGATCCAAATCCATTCCATTTTTTTCGGACTCGATCAATCCTAATTTACCTATCGAAACTTTTGATTTACTTCATTGAAGCCACATTAACATTGTCACTGATAATTTAATTTTGTTACGATGTCAGAGTCATGTGTTAATTTCGCACTCGTGGCCTAATTTTTCTTCCAATATGTGAAATAGCTAACATTTACTGTTTGCATGATGTTTGGCACCATCCATTCGCAATGCACCGATATATCTCGCTTAGGCTCTGTGATCCTAAGCCAAATAACACAACCTTTCAAGTTACTATCGTCTGTTAAAATCTAAATTCAAGTTTTCTTGCATGCGTTACTTCTCCAACTATTAGGCTTTGCTTGAGCACGTAGGTTTTTGGATAAAAATAACACAAGCATGCATGCACAAGACTCAACTTGGCCAACATGCATGTCGTGCTATGCACGACACGAGCTCAATTGCGAACACAAGCAGGTCATGCATGCTGTTGATGGAGAAACTGATCATCGTCGGATTCGGCTGGAGCGGAGGAGAACGAGATCGTCGCCGGAGACCTGCAAAACAAACTCTGGTCGAGGTTGTCTCGGCCGCTCGAGAGAGGTCTTACCTCCGATCGAGATTGTCTCCGATCTTATCTCTAGCTAAGGTTGTCTCGATCGCTCCGGAGAGATCTCATCTTAGGTCGAGGTTGTCTCCAATCTTATTTCTGACCGAAGTTGTCTCGATCGCTCGGGAGAGATCTTATCTCTAGCCGAGGTTGATGAGGATCCTATCTCTTATAGACTTCGGAGCTCGGATTTGGACTTTGCTCACATTAGGACGAGGTTCCTAACGAGCTGGGAGGCACATGCGGACCATCGTCCGTGCTTTTTCCCCCATCTCATCTAAGATGAATGAGGCCTTTGACTTTGCTCGCATTAGGATGAGATTCTCCTCCTATTCCTAACGGACTGTAGGGGCACATATGGACCGTCGTCCGTGCCTCTCCCCCCATCTCATCTAAGGTGAACGAGGCCTTTGACTTTGCTCGCGTTAGGACGAAGTCCCTCCTCCTGTTTCTAATGGGCTATGGGGGCACATGCGGACCATCATCCATGCCTCTCCTCCCATCTCGTCTAAGGTGAACGAGGCCTTCGACTTTGCTCGCGTTAGAATGAGGTTCTCCTCCTATTCCTAAAGGGCTATGGGGGCACATACGGACCGTTGTCCACGTCTCTCCCCCCATTTCATCTAAGGTGAACGAGGCCTTCGACTTTGCTCGTGTTAGGATGAGGTTCTCCTCCTGCTCCTAACGGGCCACTTTCACTCATTTTTTTTCTATCATCATGTAATCCTTGCACCAGAAAACAATAATGTTGAGCGAAGGAATTTTATTAAAGAAAGTCTACTGATAATACATCCTCAGATTTTCTGAGTTCCAAGGTCGGAGAAGCACTATTCCTCCGAGCTCCTTCAGGCGATAGGTTCTGGGCTAGATGACCTCCACCACTTCATACGGATCTTTCCAATTTAGGGCGAGCTTCCCTTGACTCTGAGGCTGAGAGACAGCGACCCATCGAAGCACTAGGTCTCCCACTCTGAACATCTTACCCCTAACTCTGGAGTTGTAGTACTGTGCCACCTTCCGTCTGTAGACCGCCATCCGGATGTGGGCCTCCTCTCTTTTTTCTTTCAGCAGGTCGAGGTTAACTCTGAGGTCCTGGGAGTTGAGCTGCTCGTTGAAGCCCGCGACTCGTGCAGACGGAAGCTGAAGTTCGATCAAGATAACTGCCTCCATGCTGAAGGCCAAGGCGAAGGGTGTTTTCTCGATCGGGTGTTTTCTCGATCGGTGCCCTTTGAGTAGTTCAGTATGCCTAGAGGACGTGGTAGAGTTCGTCCACCCAAGCCCCCTTTGCCCTAACGAGCCTTGTCCTGATGCCTTACAGCAGGATCTGATTGGTCACCTCAGCCTTCCCATTGGTCTACGAGTGAGCCATCGATGTGAAGCGGTGGGAGATGTTCGGTCCTTCGTAGAATTTGGCGAAACTTGCCCCAGCGAACTGTCGCCTATTATCAGTTATAAGGATTCGAAGCAGGCTGAACCGATAGACTAGTGACTTTCAGACGAAGTCCTGTATCTTAGCCTCGGTAATCTTCGCTAGTGGTTCGACTTTGACCCACTTGATGAAATAATCGATCGCTACCAGGAGGAACTTTCATTGCCCAGATGTTATTGAGAAGGGGCCGAGTATATCCATTCCCCACTGCGTAAATGGCTAAGGTGCGCTGAGCGGAGCAAGCTTGGATGCTGGCTGCCTTTGCATGCTGACGTTCTTTTGACAGCGGTCGCACTTCTTCACATATTCCATGGAATCGTGAAACAAGGTCGGCCAGTAGTACCCCTGCCGAAGTAGTTTTTGCGACAGGGACCTGGCTCCTACGTGACTTCTGCAGAGTCCTTCGTGCACATTCCATAGTGCGAGGTTGGCCTCTGAAGGTTGGAGACATCCCAGCAATGAAAAGTAGTATGACCTCTTATACAACTTGCCTTCATATAAAACATAGCGGGAGGCCTGATTCCTGAGCTTCCGAGCTTCTTTCCGATCGTGAGGAAGGACCCTCTCTTTAAGGTAGGCGACCAACAAGTCGATCCAGTTGGGCTCGAATTCCATCTGTAGGACGGCCTGAGATTCCTCTGCGGTTGGACACTTCAAAGTCTCCAGAAATACTTCTTTGGGCAGTTCGGTCAGGACTGAAGTGGCCAACTTGGAGAGAAGATTGGCTCTCACATTTTCCGCCCTTGGAATATGCTGAATGCCGAAACTATTGAAGGCCGGGGTCAAATTTCTCACTTTTCCAAGGTATCTCACCATGCTTTCCTCCCGTGCTTCGTAGCTGCCGCTAACTTAACCGACCAGCAGCTGAGAATTGCTGTAAACTTGAAGCTGATTTACTTTTAATTTCCTTACTATCTTTAATCCGACGATCAGGGCTTCATATTCAGCCCCATTGTTAGTCGTGGGAAATTCGAAGCATAGCGCATACTCGACGACGACTCCTTCGAAGCTGACCAAGACCAATCCTGTACCAGCTCCAGCAAAGTTGGACGAACCATCCACGTGCAGAGCCCAAGACTCTTTGGAGAGGTCGGCGCTTTCCCTGGAGAGGTTCAGCTGTGATAGCTCGACTTTGTCCAAGCTCGATCTCGCTTTGGTGCCGGCCTCGCTCTATTCAAGCTCGGCTTCGACTGGAATGGTGCATTCTAGTATAAAATCCGTCAGTATCTGAGCCTTGATCGATGGCCTGGGTCGGTAGTTGATATCGAATTCTATGAGCTCGATTGTCCATTTTGTGATTCTTTCGAAGATGTCCGCTCGATGAAGGACTGCTTTTATTGGTTGATCCATGAGGACCGTTATGGTGTGCTCCTGAAAGTAAGATCGGAGCCTCCTGATAGTAATTAGAAGAGAGTAAGTTAGAAAAACTAACTTACTCTGTGAGCCTCCTATCAGGAGCCTCCTGAAAGTAAGATCGAAGCATCCTGACAGTAATTAGAAGAGAGTAAGTTAGTTTTTCTAACTTAGAGTACCTAGTCTCCGCATCCCTCGGGATTCAGCTCATGTAGTAGATCGATCGCTGCGTCTTTGCTTCTTCCTTGACCAGGACTACCGCCAGGGCCATCGGAGAGACAGCTAGATACAGAAATAATTCTTCTTCGGATTCGGGCTTTATCAGCAGTGGGAGTGAGTCGAGGTAGTTTTTAAGCTCCTCGAATACCTGTTGGCACTCCGTCGTCCAGCAGAAGTCCTTTGGTCGCCTGAGAACTTGGAAGAAGGGCATGCATCGTTTGGCCGATCTTGAGATGAAGCGATTTAGGGACACCATCTTTTCGATCAGACGCTGAACTTCCTTGATCGTCTTCGGAGTAGTCATCTTTCGAATGGCTTGGATTTTCTTGGGGTTTGCTTCGATTCCGTATCTCGACACCATGAACCCTAGAAATTTTTCGGAGGTCACACCAAAGGCGTACTTGGTCGGGTTCAGCTTTATCTTATATTTTCTAAGTGTACTGAAGGTCTCTTTAAGATCGACGAGGTGGTCTGTCGAAGCTCAGCTTTTGACGAGCATATCATCCATGTACACCTTCATGTTACGGTCGATCTGCTCTTTGAAGATCTTATTAACCAAACGCTGGTAAGTTGCCCCTACGTTTTTGAGTTCAAATGCAATGATCTTGTAATAATAAAGATCATGGTCAGTAATGAAGGTGGTCTTCTCTTCATCCTCGGGTGCCATCCGTATCTGGTTATAACTAGAAAAGACATCCATGAAGGTGAGGAGCTCATGGCCCGAGGTCGCATCCACCAACTGATCGATCCTGGATAGGGGATAGCTATCTTTCGGGCAGATCTTGTTTAACTTCTTGAAGTCGACGCACATCCTCCACTTGTTATTCGCCTTCTTGATGAGGACCACGTTTGAGACCCAGGTCGGATAATTAACCTCCCGGATGAGTCCGACTTTGAGGAGCTTGTCTACTTCTTTGATGATTGCTTTCTGCTTCTCCGGAGCATGGTGGCGCATCTTTTCTCTTATCGATCGGTGCCTTGGATCGACGGCCAGCCGATGTTCCATGACCTCGGCATCAATCCCTAACATGTCCGCTGGGGTTCAGGCGAAGATGTCCGCATTTCTCCAGAGGAAGGCGACAAGCTGCTCTCGAACCTCGTCTGCCAAGTTGGAGCCGATCTGCACCGCGTGCTCCAAGTTTCCATCATTTAAGGGCACAGAGATGAGGTCCTCCATAGGCTCGCCTTGCTCCTCAGTGAGATCATCGCGAACATCCAGTCCGTCAACAAGATAAGGGTCGGACCGTTCTCTTTTATGTAGGGCGATTGAGTAGCAGTGCCTCGCTAGTGCCTGATCTCCTCTAACTTCTCTGACCTCACGACTCGTTGGAAACTTCATCTTCAAATAATAGGTTGACACCACCGCCCGAAATGCATTTAGATTAGGTTGGTCGAAAATCGCATTATAGGCGGACGGAGTCCTCACGACTAGAAAGTCGACCTACGCTTTGGCCAGTTTTGGGTGTTGCCCTGCCATCACAGCCAAAGTTATTATGCCTTTGACTGGCACGGCATTGCCAGTGAATTCTACTAGCGGAGAATTCATAGGTCTCAAGCGGTCATCGGATAGGGACATTTTTGAGAAGGCATCGTAAAACAATACGTCGGCCGAGCTTCCATTATCCACCAAAACGCGACGTACATCATAGTCAGCAATATTCAAAGAAATTACAACTGCATCATTATGTGAAAATTGGATCCCTTAGCCGTCCGTCTCGATGAAGGTCATGGGTTTTATGGTCCTCCACCTCTTCACCGATCCCTCGGATCCGCTGGCCTCTTCTTATTAAAGTTCCCCTGAGATAGTGTTGATGACACCAAGAGGCGGTCGATCTTCTTGCTGATTTTCTCCACTTGACGATAATGCCCTCAGCCGATCTTTTCGCTCTTTAGGTCGTCTTCATAAGAATCAGCCAAGTCTACCTCACCTGACGAGCTCTTCGATCTCGTCCTATAGCTGGATGCACTCCTCAGTGTCGTAACCATGGTCACGATGGAAAAGACAGAACTTGTTGGGATTACGCTTGCTGGGATGGGAACGCATTCTCTCCGATCTCGAAAGTCGTTCCTTGATCTCCATTAGCACTTGGGTCTTTGGGGCGTTAAGGGGGGCATAGTTGTGAAATCATCGTCGAAAAGAACTTCGGCGCTGGGAAGAACCTCAGCGTGCCCTTCTGTCGGGGCTTCCCTGCCTCCGAGCTCGAGGGAGAGTTCGGGCTCGCCCGCGACTAGGAGGAGTTCGGGAATGCAGGCCCACCGATTTGCCGCTTACCGCAGGCTTCATCGTCCTTAGCCTCGAAGGCCTCCTCTACCTGGGCATAACTTTCAGCCTAAGCTAGCATGTCAGCAAAATTTCTGGGATACTTCTTTTTCAGAGAGAATAGCAAGTCATTCTTCTGAAGGCCGTCCTTGAGGACGGCCATGGCGACTGACTGGTCCAGATTTCAGACCTCCAATGCGGCAGTATTAAATCGGGTGACATAAGCCCGGATGGGTTCTTCCTTTTCTGCCTAATGGCCATTAAGGAATCCAAACCTCGGCACGGACGTCGACTACTGATGAAGTGGACCATAAATTATTGACTCATCTGGTCAAATGATAAGATGGTACTCGACTTAAGCATCGAGTATCAATTCTTGGTAGCTCCCTTAAGGGTAGAGGGGAAAGCCCGACACAAGATGGCATCCGACGCACCATGGAGCAACATCGTTGTCCGAAAGACTTTCAGATGGTCAATCAGATTAGTGGTCCCATTATAACTCTTGAGTTGCGGGAGCTTGAAGTTCGGTGGAACCGGCTCCTGCATAATTTTCTGCAAAAAGGGAGGGTCAGTATAAATGTCATTACCACGGGAGGAGAAAGTGTGACGAAGTTCCTCGATTCATCAGCTCATTTTTAAGAGCCTTTGATCTAAGAGATCTTCACGGTCTTTGATCTCCAAAGTTTTCTGACAAAATAGGTGCGAGGCTTCCCCCTGGGTTGAGCCACGATTCGAGCAGGGGCTCTCCCTCCTTTGCCTCCCCCTCCCGAGGATCGAAAGTCGGGTAGCCCAAGTCGACCGTTCCTGGGTCGGACCACACGGCTCTAGAGAGTCCCACGTCGGTTGAGCTGGTGTCGGGGCCTGTCAGTGCATGGCCTGCACCGCCTGCACCACTTCCGTGAGGCCACGAACCTGCTGGACGAGCAGGTTGAACTGCTCCGCATCCATCGCAGCCACAGATGGAACCTGAGCCGCCCGGGCTGGAGTGGGAGCTGACGGATCTGAACGGAATCGAGCCATGGAGGCCGTCGATCGCTGGGTCGAAGCTCTCCTGAGGGACATTTTCTCTTGGGAAAAAACTCTGGAGAGGGAAGAGGGGGATCTCTGGAGAGAGATCATCACTGAGCACTCTTTTAAGAATAAGAGGGCCTCAAGAACACTTCAAAAATAGAGGCGGTCCTTCCTCTAGCGCCAAATCTATTGGTGCAGAAATTAGTCGTCGCCGGATCTGGCTGGAGCGGAGGAGGACAAGGTCACCGTCGGAGACCTGCAAAACAAAGTCCCATCCGAAGCCAATGGAGGGTGGCTTCGGCAAGACCCTCCGACGATCAAGTCAGCTTTTGCCAACAAATATGGAGTGCTCTGGAGTGAGTTCCGCAGAGCTTAGAGAAGAAGAGGAGAGCTTAGAGCTTAGAGATAGCATATCTGAAGGATCCTATTTATAGGCGGAGCTTGATTGATGGTGACGGCCATACCGTCTGGTAGCGAGCCGTCGGAGCCGTATGGAGTTCGGTATGGAGAGAAAGGCGTCGTCAGATGGACGTGGCAACCATACTGGCGGGTTGTGGGTCGCATGAGGCTGATTACAGAGAGAGTGGCATTATCAGTAGTGGTGGCCATGTCATCCGGTTGCGGGCCGCATGAGGCTTGTTTTGGAGGAAAAGGTGCCGCCAGACTGATAGTAGTGGCCATACCGTCGAGGTCCGACAGTCGTAGCTCGAGGAAGCAGACGTTGGTTGGTGGACTCGCGCATATACCAATTTCAAAGAAGTTCAGACTCCTAGAAGAGTTCGGCCAAAGCGGGAGCTCGAAAGGAGTTCGACTCCTATAGAAGTCCAACTAGAGCTCGGTCGCTGAGGAGCTCGGTCAGGGCGCAACCGCTGAGTTCGACCGAAAGGGAAGCTCGGAAGGAGTTCGACTCCTGTGGGAGTCCAACTGGAGCTCGGTCGAGGTGCAACCGCTGAGGAGTTCGATCGAAGGGGGAGTTCGAAAGAAGTTCGACTGAAGCTCGACCGTCGAGGAGCTCGACCGGAGCGCAACCGCTAAGGAGTTCGGTCGAAGGGGGTGTCTGGGAGGAGTCCGACTCCTAAAGAAGTTCGGCCGAAGGAGAAGCTTGAAGGGAGTTCGGCTCCCGCAGGCGTCTGGCTGAAAGAGCGCAGAGAGAGTTCGGCTCTTGCGGAAGTCCGACTGAAGCTCGGCCGCTGAGGCTCTTCCGTGGCTATCGGTTGCGTTGGGCTAGGCATATAACTGGACTTCGACAGAAGCGAGATTTATCTCCAACATATACCATTTATATGCATGTGAATTCTTATTTGCCTTGATTTACTTTATTTGGTATAAAGAATGAGTAGGTGCGATCTTCATAGGCGACTAGACTTTTAAGGCTCTTTTGGTAGGTTGTCACCTGAGGCTAGCTGCTAATAGCCCACAATAACCATAGCTCACCATAGTTTCCCGGCTATGATTTCAATATTGATGGTTCCACCCTACTATCATCTTGCAGAAATGCTCTAGTATTACTTTTCCTTCTTTCTCTCGAATTCTTTTTTCTTATCTTTTACTCTTTTATCATTTTAATTACTACTATAACTTTTCCTTCTAGACATATTGAAGGAGTTGTTAAATCATCTAGTTTCGCATGCTCAAGTTGCACTTGAAGATTTTCCAGACCAAGCCAAGAATCAGTCGTTCCTTTGAAGTATACTTGTTAACAACTTGCATAATGGGAGCAAATAAAGCTCTTGGGACAATGACTACCACTCATAAGATTTGGATATGTCAACTACCTTGTCTAACCCTTTGTATTTAACTACATCATATTATTTTCAAAATGACTTAAACAAAATTCTTGTTTCCAATACGATTTTTCAAAGCACAATTTTAACTATCTTCCGAAAATACCACCAAAAACCTAAGAGCTACATTCAGTATATTTTTGAAAGCTGATAATTATTTTTTGAAAAATATGCAAGGGCTAATGTTTCATTGAAAGTACAAAAATTCTTGCTTGTAACATTTCTCAAGAGGTGTTGTTTGAGTCTGCTTAACTAGGATGAAAGTAATGGATGGAAATCACCCGAAGTTGGTTATCTAAAATATAATATAGACAATGCAGCAGCTCGATCTTCTAACTCAGGCTTTAGTTTGATTATTAGAAATTACAGAAATATATATTTCATGAGACAATACCAATGCCAGTATCATAAGAAATTGGTTGTTCAAAATTATATTATATATATATATATATATATATATATATATATATATATATATATATATATATATATATATATATATATATATATATATATATATATGGAGGATGATGTAAAGAGGGTAATTCTTTGGGCATCATGTGTGGTGCAATAAAATAGACATAAAGTGCACCACATCATCCCATTGGATCATATAGCTACCACTTTTCAATGTCCATTAAATGCCTCTTTTTTGTTTGAAATTTAGAATAACGAAAATGCTTCTCTATTCTAAAAAATTTATGACATCCCGTGATCTGTTATGATATCCCGTGGCCTGTTATGATATCCTAAAAATATATTATGACTTCTCGAGATTGCCCATCTCGTGGCTTGAGGCATGTTATGATGGGCTATGGGAATATCATAATTTTTTCAGAACAAAGAAGTATTTTCATTGTTCAAAAGTTTAAACCAAAAAATAGAATCGCAGGCATTTAATGCGCATTGAAAAGTATGGCTTCATGATCTAATGAAAAGGAGCAGTGCACTGTTATTGCACACATACGGTGCACAAAAATTACTCAATGCAAATACTACTTGTAAGCTTCTGTTAGTTCATCCACCTTGACACATCCGTCACTTAATTTCGGACTGCAGACGCCTCCTTCGTAAACCTTGGTATATAAAAGTAAACTACACATGCAAAGCCAACATTGATTGTGCTCATATGGTTGTCAAACTATCTCATGCAATGCTAATCCCTCCACTTAGAATTCTATCAAAGTATTCGGGAATGTATTGAACATATCTAGTTAATGAGTAGTTGAATGAAATCAGGTCATGAGTGACCCTTATCTAACAAAAAAGAAAAGAAAAAAAAGAGCGCAATGAGCTAGAAATATTTATAGAAGTAGAAATTTCATTCTTTGTCTAGATTTTCTAATTTCATGTTAACTGCTAGTAGGTTATATATTTTGTTTTGACATTCGCGCGGAAATATGAGAATCTGTGACTAGATAATTGTGGTAGAATTGCAACCCATCTGATTTTGAAGATCATTAGTACTAAAAGGATCCATCTGATTTTGCAAGTATCAAAATGTGAAACCCCGATCTTGTATCTGTTGCAAATAACCTTGAATGAGCTAGGAAAAAGGGAACTATGACAATGGATTAAACGGTTCTTCTGAAAATACTCATCCCTTGCTTTTAGAGTAAATCTTGCATTTAAATTTATAGGGGAAGTATTTGGGACACCTTGCCTTAACACAGAAAGGCTCTCGGGAATTACATGAACGATCCGATCGGGCAAATGGTAGCTGTAATTATAACTATTAGTATTCAGACATTTCTATAGGTCTCGGTACCACGGCGAACGGATACCGCAGCCGGAATTTACTTATGAGAGAAATGTTTCCCTCCGTTGGTCTCGCCATGCCCAAACTGCCCTTCTCTTGGTCCGCACCTACTCTTCCATACCACGACAAATAGAATCTTCCAATCAGTGCATGTTTTCTATTCTATAGAAAAGCTCTCCTGCTTCTATCAATTTTCTTCATTATTCATGTTAAACACATTCAAATTTTTTCTTCTGACTCACTCAATTGATTTGAAGGCAAATTTTATGTGATACAGCTATGCTTCATTAATTATAATACATACTAGCTCAAATACTGCCGTACTAGTAAATATATTATTGGGAGCATGATGGCCAAAAATCCTCCATGCAGCCATTTGACTAGTTTATAACGTGCAACAAGCCTCTTTACGGATGAGTCGACACCGGTCCTGATTGCATAAGGATTCCACAGAGAGAGAGAGAGAGAGAGAGAGAGAGAGAGAGAGAGAGAGAGAGAGAGAGAGAGAGAGAGAGTACCCACCTAAGCTAAATTATGTAAACTAAATACTTATGGATAGACCACCAACCAATAGTAGAGGCGTCTTCTTGTGGGAGCATTGACCAGTTCACATCTACAAAGTTCTCTTTGATTGATAGAAGATGGCCATAATTTAGTTTTCCTCATAAAATAATAGGACTCTTTTTTAACTCTTAATCGATAATTTTATAGCTAGGTCCCAATAAGCCTCCAAAACACTTCAAGGCTGGCTCATTAATCAAAGGGTCTAACAACCATGCCGGCATGAAAAAATACTGGACCAAGCCCACACAGGGAACATGGCAATAGTGGACCCGGCCGATGCAGCCCATGTGCATTTCGGGAACCCTACCTCAGACTTAAAGGTGGTGAAAAGTAAAAGCTAGCTACCCAATCAAGACAAATCCAATCTAATGCAATAGTATGTTTGGCCCATATGTATCCTTGTGAAGACTCTTTTAGCCTGTCCAGGCTCAAGCAAGGCAAAATCATTCAAGGCCGTCTTTCCGTTACAGTCCTTCCACCTAATTACGAAAGTACTTTCCTTCTTACGTCTCTCCTATGTCACATATTCATCATGGAGTGCCAATATCGGCCCCACATAGCTTTTTCTCCAATTCTATAGCCTTTCTTACACCAATCTATGTTGATGACATTTGCCAGGTTGACCCAGAAGTGGAAATAGGAAATGAAATTGGTGAGTCTAATCTTGGCAATGAGGCACAATCACGAACCGAGATGGCCAAATCTCACCTCATATTCATTTCCTTTACCATCCAAACAGTACCCAGAGCTCTACCTCTCTTCCGCTGCTGTCACAAGTTAGTGTTCAGCTACAATGCCATTAGAGTGGACCTACTGCGAAACAGATACAGCACAACCGACTGATGCCTCAGAGTGGAAACTATTCTAGCGTCACCCAGCCATGTCCCGGTCAAAAAGGGGCATTTAACCTCGATGCGGACCCGAAACTGCCATCCGGCTCGGTGATCATGAGGCCAGTCCTGGTCCCCAGTTGCTAGTCTCCAAGCCAGTGGGATGGGGTTTGCACCCTTAAGGATAGCAGCCGCACACGCCTCTGGGCCCCGAATAATTCGGTCATGTTAAGTGGCACCTCCCCTCGGTCGCCTCTGCAACTCCGCTCTCAGTGCCACCTCTCGAGCTTTTAAATAGATCACAAGCAGGGCACGTGAATAAAACTAATTCTGCCTACAATCACACAGACCCGGCCCCAGCTGATAGACTTGGGTGCAAAGAGGGTCCACCTAATCACCCACCATCAAATCACAGCAGATTGTTAATATGTTACATCACCACCGTTGCACCATGATCTAACGGAGAGAACAACTGACGCCTTGGAAATATATTGTAGTAGTCAAAAAAGAAAGAGGGAAAAGATTAGAAGACGAGCTTGCGACGTGGGCGAGGAGAGGGCCGCGAGGAGAGGTTGGCGAGGTCGCGGATGGTCTCGGCGACGAGATCCTTGAAGATCTGCCGTTCGATGTGGAGTACGGCGTCGGACATCTCGGCGGAGGGGCGGGGGCCCCAGCCGCGGTCGCCAGCGAGGTCCTTGCGGATGGCGCCGCACGTGACGTCGTTAAAGTCGTCCGCCGGGTGGACCTGCTCCTGTATCCGCCGCACCTCCACCCACACCTCCCGCACCAGGGGCGCGGCGGCGCCGGGGAGAGACCTCGCGCGTGTGAAGGCTTCCCAAGGGGAAGCGTGCCGCTTGCGGTCGAGGATCTCGGCCACGGTGTCGAAGACGAGCCGGCGGTGGAGCCGCGAGACATTCGAGAGGGCCGGGGAGGACGCCTGGTGGTGATTCTCGAGGACGGCGTACACGTCGGAGGGGTCACGAAGGCGATCGGACACGCGGACGATCTGCGAGACGTACACGTAGTCGTGGTCCTCCGCGCCATTCGATCTGATAGCCGGCGCTGCTGTGCTCCCGTGGTCGTCCCAGTCCAACGGTTGATCTGTGGACGTCCACATAGAGATAAAAATCAACAACCACGGAAACAAATCTGCGCCTTGTGCGCATGTTAGAATTTTCATACGCTTTCAGAATTCTGCAACGAAGTGCATTGCTAACGGGCGTGCATCTGGCTGCACGTTAGTTTTAAGTCATGGTACTCCACTAACGTGCGCACCGGTTGGGCGATTTGCCTAAAGATGCCGTACTTTCCAAAAAGAAGGTGACGTTTACTAGCATCAGCTGTCGCCAAACTGTGGGGGGAGCACGTTAGATTCAGGGACGAGAATCCAGTGCACCTTACCGCACCCGGATTCCGGAATGAGCGCCAAATTGGTTTTTTTGTGCGCCAGGGTGATTAATGGAGGGCTTCATAGCCCATTTCATCCCTGGCCGTTCTTAAAAAGTCGGGTCCGGGTGCGTTAAGGGGTACGCAAGGCACTTCAGGGACTGGCGTCCAGCTGTGATGCGCGCCAAGTGCTAGCGTAAGCCGCCAGCTCGGCTACAGCTGGACCACGAGCACGACATGCACGAGAGCGATGCTAACGTGGGTCGAGGCGGCGACGGGTTTCGCGGGTGGGAAGGTCTAGCTCGCTCACTTACCTTTGAAGTCGATGGCGCGCTTCGTGACGGGTGACGGCGTGCTCTCGTCGCAGAGGAAGGACGAGTCCAGCACCGACACCGGGCTCGGCTGCTGTTCTACCGCGGTAACCTGCTCCGCCCCCGTGATCGCCGCAATGCTGTGCAACAGCTTGTCACACCTCTCCAACAAACTCTTCCCCGCCCTGTACTCCTCCGATCTCGATCTCTGCGAATAACCACCGTCCATCTTTATTTTCCCCTCCAAAGATAGAGCGCGGGTTCTGCTGTGCACCGCACTGTGCAAGAGGATCCGCGCGGCCAAAGATAACATTTTAAAAACTCTAATAATGCATTTTAGGAAATTAAAAAAATAAAAATACCTCGAAATCTAATTGAGGGGAGGAACTGATGCTGCTCTCAGAGACGGTGGTGGAGGTATCGTCCTCCGCCAGTGAGTAGATCAAATCCTTCGGGGAGATCTCAGATGGCACTCTCCGATTCCTCGGGGATCGGACGGCCAGGGGTTCCGGCCCGACCCTCTTCGGGCTGGCTCTGGGGGATTGGACGCCGGAGATTATCCGCTGGGGCTGGGGGCTCGTCGGGGGCTCCGCATTTAAGGCCCTCTGCCTCGCCGGCGAGCGTGGTTCTGGCAAACTCGGGGTCCGAGTTCTCCTATCGCCGATACATCTCGGTTTCCGCTCGACCTCCGCGCGGTCCCGCCTGGCCCTCACCGGCGGAACGGCTCCGCCCACGGTGGCGGCTCCGCGGGCGGGGCTGGACCTGGACGGAATGGGAGGGCGCTCGCTGGCGGGTCGCCGCGAAGGCTTCGCCGTAGGCTTCATGACGACGACTGGCGAGTCGGTGGCGGAGATCGTGGGGTGGTGGTGGTCGTCGTCGTAGATGAGGTTGTGGCGCCCGTTGGTCTGTGGCTCGGACGGATTGGAGCGGAGGAGGCCCTTCAGCTGGAGCGCCTCCAGGATCTGCTTCAGAGTCTCCAGATCCTTTGCCGGCTCGTCGATGCCACGCATTCGAAGGCGCCGCTCGATCTCGCCGTAGAGCGACCCCGTCCGCTTCGGCGGCTCCGGGAAGAAGTCCTGGGCATCGAAGAAGCTCTTACGCTGGACGGGTGGAAGTGGTGTTCTGGACTGTGGGTTGAGCTTCGCGCATCGGAGCCGGAACTCGCCGAAATCCACCCCGAAGAACTCCTTGCCGGAGATTGCGGCAGTCGGATGAGGCTTCTGGAAGGAGCTCGCATCGACGAAACGGTAGTCTCTGGGGACCCGAGACTCGGATGCGGATCGCCGAAGCTCGGCCCTCTTTGGCTCCCCTCCTTCCCCACCGCCGTCGCCTCCAGATTCCGGCAGCGCTTCGAGCCCCATCAGCCGCGCGACAACGCTCGGGGACCGGCGCTGCCTCTCGCTCTCGTCCGCCGCCTCCGAGACGCCGGATTGATTCCCGGAGGCCGCCGTCCGGATCTCCCGCGGGCGGAGCTTGCCCCTAGCGTCCACGACGGCACGGCTGTCGAGAGAGAGCCGCGGGGCTTCTCGTAGCTTCCAGGAGGACCTCTGCCCGTCCTTGAAATCGGACACCGGCAGTGGGAACGGGAGAGAAAGCCTTGACGGGGACTGCGCCGTAACGCAGGACGGGCACGCCTCCGGAGACGGGGACCGCTGGATCTCCTTAACGAATGAAACCGACGAAACCTCGGATCTCTCCGACGGTGACGTCGATCCGGCGACCTGCATTCATACACCAAATGCACCATTAGCAAACCTCGAAAAACCCACAAAAGTCAAATACCTTTTCAAGAAAACGAGCTCGAATTCGTACCGGAGAGGAGGGTAGGCGCCTGGAGGCGTGTAGCCGCTTTCCGGCGTGGATCTGGTGGCGATCGAAGAGCTGGAGGAATCCGGCTATGCAACCCATCTGCCTTTCGAGGCTCTTGTCGTCGGCGATCCCCCGATCAACGCCCGGTGTCATCTTCTCCGGCAGCGGAGCTCGTCGGTTGTCTCCCTTCTCTCTTTCTCTCTCCCCCTGCTCCTCTCCCTTTCACTCTCTGCTCCTTTCCTACACATGCGACGCCTAGGCGAGCTTTCATTACGGCTCCCGCTTCGGGTCTTTTAAAAGCGACGTCGTAGGACAAATGTCCATACCGCTCCTGCAATGTTTCAGAAATGACGAACGTGTCCTGGTCTGGCGTTTTGTTTGGAATTTGGATATCGGGTACTTCGGTAGTTTGGTATTTTGTGCGGGAATGGGGGTTGAGGGAAAATTTCCTCGCGGGCTTTTGTTGGGGGAGGGCCCGCACGGGCTTCGAGCTGCGGGGAAGTTTGACCATGAGAGGACCAAAGTGCCCTTGGGGGTGTTGGACCCGAGTCCGACTCGTGTCCGATAAATTAATCCAATTGTTATCACCAAAGTTCACACGTTGCAAGCCGGCAGATACCATGGCGAGGGATGTTGAATAGACCATTATTCTCAGTTCACATTTTACTAATCCACATGAGAAAATTAATTTTTAATGTTACTTCCGTTGCTTCTGCTAGATTTTAAATGGTAGTATTGAGATCGGTATATGGCCGAGATGAAGATAAGGTCGGTATCGAGGTTTCGAGCTACAAAGCTAGCTTGCCAAGTTGGTCGAAGTTTTTGATGGATAAAGAAACCTAACCTCAAGCAAAATAACACTTGGGATACAGGTACTTTAAATATTTATAAATATAAATTTAATCTATTTTGATTTTATAGATTGTACTAGTGCAATTCATGAATCTCATAAAATTTTGGATTCAATAATCCAAACAAACCTCAAGGATTTAATTTTAGTAGTTTGGATTTGACCCTACCTACGTCCTAAAAAGTAGATTGGTTTGTAATATACGTCTCATAAGCATTAAGATATAATAAAACAAGATGAAACTTTTATCTACATGGCCTAATTCGGTCCATCTAATAATTCGTTCAAGTCAACATGGTGGTGTCCCAAATCCACATATAATTGGTAGCTTGAGACCCCTATGATTGAATGAGTTACATAGATCAATTCAAGTTAGGAGTATGTTGAGCGGTCAACTTCCGATTTAATTTCATGTGTTTTAAATGAGTTAAGTTCGAAATGAAAATGTTCATACCTTATCTTATCTTCACATAAACCACCTCCATCCTTGCTATAATTGAGTCTACAAGGTAGAGTGTTCCTTTTATACGGTCCATCGATATTTGGCCCATTAATTTTTCCATTGCAAATGGTATTGCCCTTCCTATCAAGGTTATAGAATACTGAAGTGATTAGTATGGTGGCATGTTATACTATGCTAGAGGTCAAGCTACCAATCCTAAGGTCAAAACCAAAATGATGCCCGAGGCTAAGCTACCAAGCTCGGGGCCAAGCTACCAAATCCGAGATCAAAATGAAAGCCTCCCAAAGGCCAAACACCCAAAGGCCAAGCTCCCATAAACCAAGAACCAAAAAGTTGAGCTCCCAAAGATCAAGCTCCTGAAGACTAGATCCAAGCTAACCATCTCCAGATTGACCCAAACGTCGACCAAATTCATATTTGACCATCTCCAGATTGGCCAATCGACGTTGATTAAATCTAACCATCTATAGATAGATCAGATGTCGATTAGATCCGACCATTTTTAGATTGGTCAAATGTCAATCAAATCCTACCATCTCTAAATCAATCAGATACCGATCAAATCGGCAAGACACCGATCAGATCCGATTGTCTCCAGATTGACAATACACCGATCAGATCTGACTATTTTTAGATCAGCTAGATGTCGATCAAATACAACCATTTCTAGATCGGTCAGATGCCATCCAGATCTGATTATCTCTAAATCAACTAGACGTCGATTAGATCGGAGCATCTGTAGAACAGCCTAGACGCCAATCAGAATAGGATAATATTTTATACTACCCTAACTCTCTATCATATTCTCTATTTATTACTGTACTTCCAAAATTCGATTTGACTTAGACGTTGAAGGATCTCGTCGGAGCCAATCCGACGAACTATTCTCTTATTTGTTTTGTGTAGATTCATAGCCTTCCACTGAAGATCAGTACTCCATTTTATACCATCACGAGTCGAGTAGATTGATCAATGCCCTCTAGGCTATCCTAGTTAGACCAAATTTTTTTAGTAGCAACATAGATACATACATATATATATGTATGTATGTATGTATTGATGTATCTATGTATATATCTATATATACATATATATATGTACACACACATACATCCACATACATACATACATATACATACACACACATATATATACATACATACATGTTGGTGCAGTATTTGATTGACGTCGGATCGAGCTGGAGTTGAGAAAGATGAGGTCGCCGTTGGTGACCTACAAAATAAAGTTCCATCTAGAGTTGGTGGTGGTGGCTCTGGTAGGATCCTCCGATGGTCAAGTTAGCTCTTCTAGCCAACATAAGTGGAGTGCTCAGAGAAAAGTTCGGTAGAGTTTCGAAAAGAAAAAGAGAGCTTAGACAAAACGTATCTAAATGATCTCTTTTTATAGACAGAGCTTGTTGTAACTGTCCTGATAAATAACCATCGTAACCATCCTAATAAATGTCAATCGTAATTATTCTGATAAATGATAATCATAATCATCCTAATAAATGATAATCATAACTATCCTGATAAATGATAATTATAACCGTTTAGTAATGGGATCGTCTATAGAAATTCGTCTGAAAGAAAAGTTCGAAAAAAGTTCAGCTTTTGTAGGAATCTGACTGCTGGAGGAGTCTGAAAAGAGTTTGGCTTTTAAAGAAATCCGACTACTAGAGGAGTTCGAAAGAAGTTCGGCTTCTGAAGAAGTCCGACTGAAGGAGGAGTTCGGCTCTCGTAGAAGTCCGACTAAAAAAAAATTTCGGAAGAAGTTTGGCTCTCGTAGAAATTCGACTGAAGAAGAAATTCAAAAGAAGTTCAGCTTCCATAGAAGTCCGACTGGTGGAGGAGTTTGAAAAGAGTTCGGCTCTCGTAGAAGCCCCATCGAAGAAGAAATTTGAAAAAAATTTTGCTCCCATAGAAGTCTGACTACTGGAGGAGTCCGAAAGGAGTTTAGCTCCCGTAGAAGTCCGACTAAAGGAGAAATTCGAAAAAAATTTGGTCGCTGGAGAAGTTCGATTGAGACTCGATCACTGAGGAGTTCGATTAGGTTTGGAGTCCAGCTGGAGAAGTTTGGCCACTGGATGAGTGTGACCACTGGAGGAGATCAGATGGTGTTCGACCGTTGGTGAGAAAATTTTAGATCGAAGCTCTTTCATGATTACCAGCTGCATTAGGCTAAGCATAAGGTTGAACTTCGATGAGAGCAGGATTTATCTCCAACAATAGTCTTCCTACTCTCGAGTTTGAAACTCGAAGGAAGAAAGTATAAAAGGTCGACAGTCGAAGTCCTCTTTAGGACTCTACATTAGTTTAGATTGAAACTCGAAAGAGATCTTATCTTCAGTTGTTGTCGAGCACAATAGGGCCATCGTCGGAGCCTTTTCTCTCATTTTATCTAAGATGAACGAGGCCTTCGACTTTGCTCATGTTAGGATGAGGTTCTCCTCCTGTTCCTAACGGACTGTGGGGGCACATAAGGATCGTTGTCAGGGCCTCTCTTCCTATTTCATCTAAAATGAACAAGGTCTTTGACTTTGCTCACGTTAGGACGAGATCCTCCTATTTTTAACGGGCTGTGAAGGCTCATAAGGACCGTTGTCAGGGCCTCTCCTCCCCATCTCATCTAAAATGAATGAGATCTTCGACTTTGCTCACATTAGAACGAGATCCTCTTCCTATTCCTAACGGACTGTGGGAGCACATAAGGGCCGTTGTCAAGGCCTCTTCCCCATCTCATCTAAAATGAACGAGGTCTTCGACTTTGCTCGTGTTAGGATGAGGTCCTCCTCCTATTCCTAATGGACTGTGGGGGCACATAAGGGCCACTGTCAGGGTCTCTCCTCCATCTTATCTAAAATGAACGAGGTCTTTGACTTTGCTCATGTTAGGATGAGGTCCTCCTTCTATTCCTAACATGGCCATTTCTAATTGCTTCTTTTCTATCATCACATAATTTTTGCACCAAGAAACAATAATGTTGAAATGAAGAAGTTTTATTATGAAAAAATTACTGATAGTACATTCTCAGATTTTCTGAGTTTCAAGATCGTGGGAGCATTATTCCTCCAAGCTCCTTCAGACGATAAGTTTCGGACCAGACGACCTCCACCACTTCATACGGATCTTCTCAATTTGGAGCAAGCTTTCTCTTGCTCTGAGGCTGAGAGACGGCGACTCATCGAAGCACTAAGTCTCCCACTCTGAATGTTTTACTTCTGACTCTAGAATTATAGTACTAGACCACCTTTCATCTGTAGGTCGCCATCCGAACTTGGACTTTCTCTCTTTTTTCTTTTAACAGGGTGAGGTTGACTCTGAGATCCTGTGGATTGTGCTGCTCGTTGAAGGCCACAATCTATGATAATGGGAGCTTAAGTTCAACCAGGATAACTGCCTCTATTTCAAAGGCCAAGGCAAACGGTGTTTTTTCAGTTGACAGCCTTTGAGTAGTTTGGTATGTCCAAAGGACGTGGTAGAGTTCGTCCATCCAAAATCGTTTTGCTCTATCGAGCCTTGTCTTGATACCTTGAGCAGAGTTCGGTTGGTCACTTCAATTTTTTCATTTTTTTATGGGTGAGCTACCGATGTGAAGTGGTGGAAGATACTTAGATCTTTACAGAATTCGACGAACCTCATCCTGATGAATTATCGTCCATTATTGATTATGAGGGTTCAGGATACATCGAATTGACAGACTATTGACTTTCAGATGAAGTCTTGTACCTTAGTCTCAATAATTTTGGCTAGTGGTTCGGCTTTGACCCATTTGGTGTAGTTGATCGTGATCAGGATGAACTTTCGTTGTCCGGATGCCATCGAAAAAGGGCCAAGTATGTTCATTTTTCACTACACAAATGGTCAGGATGCGCTTAGCGGAGTAATCTTGAAGGTCGACCATCTTTGTATGCTCACATTTTTCTAATAGCGGTCATATTTTTTGAAGTACTCCATAGAATCATGATATAAGGTCGGTCAATAGTATCCTTGTTGAAGTAGCTTTTGCGACAGAGATTTGGCTCCTACATGACTTCTACAGATTTTCTCATGCACTTTCCATAATGCGAAGTTAGCTTCTGAAGGTTGGAGACATCTCAGTAGTGGTAGTGAATATGACCTCTTATACAACCTACCCTCGTACAAAATGTACTGGGAGGCTTGATTCTTGAGTTTTCGAGCTTCTTTCGGATCATAAGGAAGGACTTCCTCCTTGAGGTAGGCAACCAACGGGTCGATGCAGCTCGGTTTGAGTTCTGTCTGCAAAATGACCTATGATTTCTCTGAGCTTGGGCACTTCAGGGTTTCAAAAAATACTTCTTTGGATAGTTTGACTGGAGCTGAAGTGGCCAACTTAGAGAGAAGGTTGGTTCTTATATTTTCTATCCTCGAAATCTATCGAATGTCGAAATAGCTGAAGGCTGGAGTCAAGTCCTTTACTTTCTCAAGGTATTTCATCATACTTTCCTCTCGCACTTCATAGCTGTCACTAACTTGGCCGACCACTAATTAAAAATTGCTGTAGACTTGAAGTCGATCTACTTTTAATTCTCTTATAATTTTTAATCCAACGATCAGCGCTTCATACTCGGCTCCATTATTAATCGCAAAAAATTTGAAGTGCAGTGCATACTTGGTGACTACTCCCTCGGGGCTGACTAAGACCAACCCCGCACTCGCTCCACTAGAGTTGGATGAACCATCCACGTATAGAGCCCAAAAATCTTCAAAAAGGTCGACTTTCTCTTCAGAGAGGTTTGGTTGTGACAGCAGAGCACCGATCTCATTTTGTTCAAGCTCGGCAACATCGAGAATGGTACACTCCACTACAAAATCTACTAATATCTAAACTTTGATCGATGATCGGGGTCGATAATTGATATCGAATTTTGTGAGCTTGATTGCCCATTTTACGATTCTTCCGAAAGTATCCATTCATTGAAGGACTTTCTTTATTGGTTGATTCATAAGGACCGTTATGGTGTGCCCTTAGAAGTAAGGTTGGAACCTCCTGGCAGCAATTAGAAGAGAGTAAGTTGATTTTTCTAGCTTAGAATATCTGATCTCTAACTCCCTCAGGATCAGGCTTATGTAGTAGATCGATCGCTGTATCTTCACTTCCTCCTTGACTAGGATTGCTGCCAAGACCGTCGGAGAGACTGCTAGGTATAAAAATAATTCTTCTTTAGGTTCGGACTTTGCCAGTAGTGGGAGCAAGTCGAGGTAGTTTTTAAGCTTCTCAAATGTTCGTTGGCATTCTATCATTCAGTAGAAATTCTTTGGTTGCTTGAGAACTTGAAAGAAGGGCATGAATTGCTCGACCGATCTCAAAATGAAGTGATTTAGGGATGCCATTTTTTTAGTCAAGTGTTGAACTTCTTTGATTGTCTTTGGAGTGGTCATCTCTTGAATGGCTTGGATTTTCTCTAAACTTGCTTCAATCCCATGCCTCGATACCATAAACCTCAGAAACTTCTCAGAGGTCATACTAAAGGCGTACTTGGTCGAGTTCAGCTTCATCTTATGCTTCCTGAGCGTGCTAAAGATCTCTTCAAGATCGGCAAGGTGGTTTATAGAAGCTCAACTTTTGACGAGCATGTCATCCACATACATCTCCATATTTTGGTCGATCTGCTCCTTGAAGATTTTATTGATCAAATGTTGGTATGTTGTTCCTACATTCTTGAGTCCAAAGGACATAATCCTATAACAATAAAGACCACGATCAGTAATAAAAGTAGTTTTCTTCTCATCCTCTGGTGCCATTCGTATCTAGTTATAGCTAGAGAAGGTGTCCATGAAGGTGAGGAGCTCATGGTCCGAGGTTGTGTCTACCAATTGATCAATCCTGAAAAGAGGATAGCTATTCTTTGGGCAAGCTTTGTTCAGCTTTTTGAAGTCTATACACATCCTCCACTTATTGTTTGCCTTTTTGACGAGGACCACATTTGAGACTCAGATCAGATAGTTGACTTCTCGGATGAACTTAGCTTTAAGAAGCTTGCCTACTTCTTCCGTAATTGCTTTTTGCCTCTCCGAGGTATGGCTGCGCAGTTTCTCTTTTATCGATCGATACTTTGGATCAATGGCCAGCCGATATTCCATAACTTCGGCATCAATTCCTAGCATATCTGCTGGGGAGTAGGCAAAGACGTCCGCATTCTTTCTGAGGAAGGTGACGAGTTGCTCCCGAACTTCGTCCCTCAAGTTGGAGCCAATCTGTATAGTGTGCTCTGCGTTTCCATCGTTCAAGGGCACAGATACGAGGTTCTCCATAGGCTCACCTTGCTCCTCAGTAAGATCATCATGGACATCCAGTCCATCAACAGGATAAGGGTCGGACTGTTCTTCCTTATGCAGGATGATTGAGTAGTAGTGTCTTGCCAGAGCTTGATCTCCCCTGACCTCTTCGATCCCGTAATTTGCCAAAAACTTCATCTTCAAATAATAAGTTGATACCACTGTCCGAAGTGCATTTAAATTAGATCAGCCGAGAATAGCATTATAGGCGGATGGAGTCCTTACGACTAAAAAATTGACCTGTGCCTTTGCCAGCTTCGGGCGTTGCCCTACAGTCATAGCTAAAGTTATTATATCCTCGATTGGTACGGCATCGCCAGTGAAGCCTATCAACAGAAAGTTCATAGGCCCCAAGTGGTTATTAAGTAAGAACATTTTCGAGAAAGCATCATAAAATAATACGTTGGCCGAGCTTTCATTATCTACCAAAATGCGGCGTACATCATAGTCGACAATGTTTAGAGAGATTACAACCATGTCATTGTGTGGGAACCGGACCTCCAGAGCATCTACCTCTATGAAGGTTATGGGTTCTCCAGTTCTCTATCTCTTCATTGATCCCTCAGATCCGTCGGCCTCTCCTTATCGAAGTTCCCTCGAGATCATGTTGATGATGCCGAGAGGCGATCGATCTTCTTATTGATCTTCTCCTTTGGTGGCTCAGACTGCGGCAATGTCCTCGATCGATCTTTCCGCCCTTCAGACCATCACTGCAGGAATCAGCCTAGTCTGTCTCATCTGATGAGCTCCTCGATCTCATCCAAGAGTTGGATACACTCCTCAATGTCATGATCGTGATCACGATGATAAAGGCAGAACTTGTTAGGATTGCACTTACTGGGGTGAGAGTGCATCCTTTTCGGTCTCGATAGTTGCTTCCTGATTTTCATTAGTACTTGGATTTTTGGAGCATTGAGAGGGACGTAGTTATGAAATCTTCATTGGAGAGAACTCCATCGCACCCTTCTGTTCGAACTTTCCTACCTCCGAGCCCAAGGAGGAGTTTGAACTCGCTTTCACTCAGAGAGAGTTCGGGAGAGCGACCGAGCTTTGCTCGACTTTTCTTTCTCGATGGGCCCGCTTGGCTCGTCAATTCGTCGCTTACCAAAGGCTTCATCATCCTTGGCCTTGAAGGCCTCTTCAGCTTGAGCATAACTTTCAGCCTGAGCTAGCAGATCGATAAAGTCCCTGGGGTACTTCTTCTCTAGGGAGAATAGTAAATCATTCTTTTGGAGGCCGCTCTTGAGTGTGGCCATTGTGACTGATTGGTCTAAGTTTCGAACCACCAATGCAGCAGCATTAAATCGGATGACATAAGTTCAAATGGATTTTTTCTCCTTCTGCTTGATGTTCATCAGAAAATCCAAACCTCGATGCGGACGTCAGCTACTGACGAAGTGAGCCACGAACTGATGGCTTATCTGATCAAAGAAAAAGATGGTACCCAGCTTAAGTATCGAGTATCAGTTCCTGGCAGCTTTCTTAAGGGTGGATGGGAAAGCCTGACACAAAATAGCGTCTGACGCATCGTGGAGCAACATCATTGATCGAAAGGCCTCCAGGTGATCGATTGGATCGATGGTTCCATCGTAACTCTCGAACTATGAAAGCTTGAAGTTCGATGGGATTGATTCCTACATGATCATCTGAGAAAAAGGAGGGTCAATGCGAATATCATTACCATGTGAGGAGGGACTATGACGGAGCTCTTCGATTCATCAACTCATTTCTAGGAGCCTTTGATCCAAGAGATTTTTACGATCGTTAATCTTCAGGGTTTTCTGATGGAATGGGCATGAAGCTTTCCTCTGGATCGAGTCATGGTCTGAGCAAGGATCCTCCATCCTCTGCTTTTCCTTTTCGGAGATCAGAGATCTGGTAGCCAAGGTCGACCATTCCTAGATTGGACCACGAAACTCTAGAGAAGCCTGCTCCGATCGAACTGATACCGAGGCCTGCCGATATATGGCCTGCATCATCTTCGTGAGACCACGAACCTGCTGGACTAGCAGGTTGAACTGCTCCACATCTACCATGGCTATAGGTGGAGCTCGAGTTATCAAAGATAGAGTGGATGTATCTGGATGGAATCTGTCTGTAGAGGTCGTTGATCGTCGGGTCGAAGCTTTCTTGGAAGGCATTTTTTTTGAAAAGAATTCTAGAAAGAAAGAAGAGAAATCGCTGCTGAGCACTCCTTTAAGATCAAGAAAATCTTAGGAGCAGAGGGTCCTTCCTCTAGTGTCAATTCAATTGGTGCAGCATTTGGTTGACGTCGGATTGAGCTGGAGTTGAGGAAGATGAGGTCACCATCGGTGACCTACAAAATAAAGTTCCATCTAGAATTGGTGGTGCTGGCTCTAGTAGGATCCTCCGATGGTCAAGTTAGCTCTTCTAACCAATAGAAATGGAGTGCTCAGAGAGGAGTTCGGTAGAGTTTTGGGAAGAAAAAGAGAGTTTAGACAAAATATATCTGGAGAATCTTTTTTTATAGATGGAGCTTGTTGTAACTATCATGATAAATGACCGTCGTAACCATCTTGATAAATGCCAATCATAATCATCCTGATAAATGATAATTATAACTATTTTGATAAATGATAAATATAACCATTCAGTAATGAAATCGTCTGTAGAAATTCGTCTGAAAGAAAAATTCAGAAGAAGTTCGATTTCTATAGAAATTCGACTGCTAGAGGAGTCCGAAAGGAGTTCGGCTTCTGAAGAAATCCATCTATTGGAGGAGTTCGGAAGGAGTTCGACTTCTATAGAAGTTCGACTACAGAAAGAATTCGGAAGAAGTTCGGCTCCCGTAGAAGATCGATTGAAGAAGGAATCCAGAAAAAGTTTGGCTCCCATAGAAGCCCAACTGCTGGAGGAGTTCGGAAGAAGTTTGGCTCCTATAGAGGTTCGACTGAAGAAAAAATTTGGAAGAAGTTCGGCTTTCATAGAAGTTTGACTGTTGGAAGAGTCCGGAAGGTGTTCGACTTTCGTAGAAGTTCGATTGAAGGAGGAATCTGGAAGGAGTTCAGCTCCCATAGAAGCTTGACTAAAGAAGAAATCTAGAAGAAATTCGATCACTGAAAAAGTTTGGCTAGGGCTCGATCACTGAGAAGTTCGATTGGGTTCAGAGGCCAGCTGGAGGAGTTCGGCCACTGAATGAGTTCGACCGCTGGAGGAGATCGAAAGGGGTTTGGCCGCTCGAAAAAGAACTCTCGATTGAAGCTCTTTCATGATTACCAGCTACATTAGGCTAAGCACAAAACTGAACTTCGACAGGAGCAAAATTTATCCCCAACAATACATATATATATACACATGAATGTATGTATGTATGTATGTATGTATGTATATATGTATATAAATACATACATATATATGCCTGTATATATGTGTGTGTATATGTATATATATATATGCATATATATGAATGTATGTATGTATGTAAACATACATACATACATACATAAATACATACATAAATAAATATATATATCTATATATATATATATATATATATATATATATATATATATATATATATATGTACATATGTATGTATGTATATATATATATGTATATGTATATATATATGTACATATGTATGTATGTATATATATATATGTACATATGTATGTATATATATATATATATATATATATATATATATATATATATATATATATATATATATATATATATATATATATATATATATATATATATATATATATATATATATATATATATATATATATATATATATGTAATATGTATGTGTGTGTATATATATATATATATGTATATATATATATGTATGTATGTATGTATGTATGTATGTATGTATGTATATATATATATATATATATATATATATATATATATATATATATATATATATATATATATATATATATATATATATATATATATACTACCATAAAAAAGGGCTACGGTAGCGGTTTGTAACCACCATCGTAGCCTAAAAACCACTGCCATAGACTATGGCAGCGATTTTCTAACCATTGCTACTGCGGCCGTCATCATAGTGCTATGCCAGTGGTTATTGCAGTGGTTGTTAAGATCGCTGCCATAAATTATCTATTGTAGCGGTTTATAAACTACTGTAATAGATCGACCTATCGCAGTGGTTATGTAACCACTGTCATAAGATATCTATAGCAGCAGTTACATAACCACTGCCATAGATAATCTATAGCAGCGGTTTCTTAACCATCACCATAGGTCTAGTGTAGCGGTTGGCACTGGACCTATGGTAGTGGTTGGCATGGATATGGTAGCGATTATAAAATCGCTGTCATAGATCTTAAATAATTAAAAAAAATAAAATTTTTATTTTTTTATATATTTTATCTGATAAATATAGATATATAATATAAGAAAATATAATAAATATAAAAATTATTCTAAAATGCTAAAATTTTATTATCGAATAAAATTTATTATAATATTTTTTAAAAAAGTAAAATATATTAAAAGTCTTCTAAATCTACATCATCGTCGTCATCGTCTTCATCGAAAGCTGAAGCCGGAGCTAGAGCTAGAGCTAGAGCTAGAGTCAGAGTCGAAGTTGGAGCTGGAATGTAGGCCAACATATCCTTGAAGCTTGTGACTTCAAAATACGTATTGAGCATCGACATCATGTCTCTTACGATGCCCTCTAGATGAGATGCATGCTCCTCAACCCGATCTACCCACGTCGTAGCATGATCTGCCTGTGCCAATGCCTCCTCAAGCTTCTTCCAACTAATGACATCAAAAATCTATGAGGAGACGCTCGTCTCAGACCAGTAGCTCGTTGGCGTGTGTCCGGATCTGCATCGGATCCTCCTAGAATGCTCAGACCCTAAGACTTGAGACAGATGGTCATTGGGCCCAGAGGTATCCGGGCCCTCACGAGCGAGCGCATCTAACTGATCCTATAATTATAAATTAAAATAAAATTTTATAAGAAATACTATAATACTAATCATATATATTAATATATTTAATACTTACAAAAATACGTCCGATCGCAACGTTCATCAACCTACCCATCTTGTCCGTGCGGTTGGATCGAAAGATCTTGCTATGGCTAGACATCACTCCATCTCTAATTAGCTATAATAAAAAATAAATTTATTAGAAAGATAATAAAAAATATGAATTTAATTTATCTAGTAAGATTTAGAATTAATTACCTCTTTATGCACACGACTGGCCATAGACTCACAGCCTAGAGTATGCGTATACTCCTAGACTGCACGGTTTTTTTAATTCTAATGGGAGGTAGCCTAACAAGTATTCAAATAAATAATAAATATTTAAAAAATATTTAAATAAAATTTTAAGCATATTAAAAAATTTAAAAGTTAGTAATTTTACCTCAAACTTCTGACTCCTCTAGTGTCTAACCATCCTCTCCCACTAACTTGGAGGACAATCCTGTATCCAAGAAACAAGCTCCTCTCGAGTGTCGCATTGGTGCTCGAGCCATCCTCTATGGTGCTTGATCTTGTAACCCCAATACTGAAGGAAAATTCTGATTTTTTGGATCAGGTTCGTTCAGATCTGATCGGATCAAGCAATATATTTCAAAAATTTTTTTCTTTGATCTCAATCAGATCTGAAATATTTCAGATTTGATTCTTATTATTTTAATAATTAAAATAAATTTAGATAAATTAAATCAAATTTAATTTACCTTGAAGTAGGTAATCCTATTATTCGTTGATGATCCTGTAAGCAGTGGAAGGTTCTAGATCTAGCCATGCAAGTGTCTAGCCTCTACTAGTATCCACTCAACTTGGATCTAGAGATCCTCTTCTTCTCTATCACATCTCCAAAAATCAGATCTAGATCTGATCTGAAGGATCTTCAAAACACCTTTTGAAGATCAGTAGTTGTCCTTTGCAGCAGCGCAGCCTTCTAGCTTTCTGTCGCCTTTCTCTCATCTGGATTGCACCAACCAAGAATCCAAACCACTTTGGGCATGGAGAGGAGAGGGAGAAGGTGATTTGGCATGGAGGAGGGGAGGAGAGGAGGCCTTGGGGCCTGGGAATTGAATTCTTTTTCAATGCACTTTGAGTTGGGTGCAGGGTCTTATTCATAGACTATGCATGATCCAACTCCTCTTCTTCCCAACCAATCACAACCCTTTGTGAAATCAGATCTAAATCTGATTGGTGGAAATAGAGTCCCTTGGATTCCTCCTTAGATGGCATCTAAGATCAGTCAAAGTTGGTTCTTAGGAGAAGTCTAATTGAAATCCAAAAAGGAGATGGAGTCCCTATCCAACAGGGACTCCTGGGCGCCTCCTGCTTGGGCACACGCCAAGGGTGGCGTGCGCCCTCCTCCTTGCCAGGTTCTGGCAGGGGGACAAGCCCCCACCAGCTCTCCAATAGGTGCATGACACATGTGGACAGAAGTCAAAGTATCAATGGTCAACATTTGACCAGTCAAAGGTCAACTTTTGACCAAAGTCAAAGGACGAGAAATGACAGGTGACCAAAAATGGCAGGTATTATCTTACAAAATAAGACAATCCTTTTCTGACTGGACAAGCTCCAGTCAGACCAAGTGAAGGCCTCTGATCGAGCACAAACTCCTTTGGCTCAGTCAGGACAACTATTTATGATAGTAAAAGAAGAACGTTAGGTTCAATCGAGTGCTAGCACGATTTTCTTGAACCTAATTGAATCTCATTCAGATCAATTGAACTAGATTAGTTCAATTGATGATCACCAGATTCAAACCCTTGTTTGTGTGACCCAGTTAGGTTCAGTTCTGTATGGTAATGGGATATGTCATGATCTCTATCATCGACATCATCGAAACTCCTTTCGATGGATCAGAACTCTTCTGATTCGAACAGCTAGAATGATCGATCATCTAAATCATTCTAATTGCTCCCAAAATCCACCAGTGACACCTAGCAGTATATGGTGGCAACCCATCAGAGCTGAATGCGAACCTCTTGGTGCAGCTACCTGTGTGATTAAGTTCTTCTATCTTGAGCCCCGATCAGATTAGGGTTAAGGTGAACTCGTCAAACCCTAGTCTTCTGTCATATGATGTAATCATTCGATTCAAGTCCGATGTGAAAATCTAAATAGAAACTCTTTCTATTATTTCACTCTGCCATGGCCATGGGCTTCTGGACTTGATTCTCATGATCATCATAGGGCTGCTCCTCTACCACCGAGGTAGATAGATTCCATCTTGATGCAATCCAGTTCCTACAATGAACATGCTATAGCCAACATACACCTCAGGGTTCCATATGGCTAGGAGATCGAGTAATGGTGTAGTCAAACTATAACACCCTCAAGGTGAACTATCCGATGCACCTCAGGTCAAAGAACCAGACACACTACTGCAGCATCGAGTCAGTCATTGACGAGAAGGTAGACTTCCTAATGACTACTCGAGGTGGTCACGCTCAGTGCCCTCGTTCTCTAACGAGTACCTGTACTCTCGCTCTGGTGTCTCCACACCGTAGACTCAAGACTCATCTACTAAAGAGAAGCGATTGTACACCAACCTTTCGGATCAATCACCATCCTCGTGATGATCCTATGGTCGGAAGCATTTTATGAGTTAATAATGATTATTCATGTCTTAAATTTTCAACTCTTGAAAATATGAATTATCATTACCATTAACTCAAAGGATGTATCACAGACACTAAATACACATATGTGATAGAAAATAACCCATTTTATTGATTTTAGTCAAAATTATAATTTTGCCCCTAGAAGTGTATTACAAGTGTCAGCCAATTCTGGCTTCTAGGGCACATATATCTAACAATCTCCCACTTGTCCTAAAGCCAATTGGCTACAAGTCTAAGTCCCATCTTCTCAAGGTGGGCTTCGATCTTCTGCTGGCCCAACGGCTTTGTAAGTGGGTCTGCCACATTATCTGTGGAGTCGACTCTCTTGACCTCGACGTAACCCTTCTCGAGGTAATCGCGGATGAGGTGGTATCGCCGCTCAATGTGCTTGGATTTTTGGTGAGACCTCGGCTCCTTAGCAAGGGCTATGGCGCCATTGTTGTCGCAGTATAGAGGAATGGCATCTGATGGCATTACTCCAATTTCTGCAGCAAACTTCTTGTACCAGAATGCTTCCTTCGCAGCCTCTGATGCAGCGATATATTCTGCTTCCATGGTGGAATCTGCTATCACGGTTTGCTTGAAACTCTTCCAGCTGACAGCACCACCATTGCACACAAACAGACTCCCAGATGTCGACTTTCGATCATCTATATCGGACATGAAATCCGAGTCTGTGTATCCCTGGACTTGGAGTTCTCCATTACCAAAGACCAACATCATATCCTTAGTTCTTCTCAAGTACTTAAGGATACATTTCACAGAAGTCCAGTGTTCTTCACCTGGATTTGACTGATATCTGCTTGTGACACTCACAGCATGGGCTATATCAGGTCGTGTACATAGCATGGCATACATGAGGCTCCCTATTGCAGAAGCATAAGGGATCTTGCTCATGCATTCTATTTCCTCAGGTGTGCTAGGGCACATCTTCTTGGAAAGATGAATACCATGTCTGAAGGGTATTAATCCCCTCTTAGAGTTTTCCATACTAAACCTCTTTAGTACTTTCCTCTATGTACATCTTCTGTGAAAGTCCTAGCATCCTATTCGGTCTATCCCTATAGACCTTAATTCCTAGAATAAAGGATGCTTCACCTAGGTCTTTCATGGAGAATTCCTTGGACAACCATATTTTGACTGTCGTCAACATGGGAATATCATTCCCAATAAGGAGGATGTCATCCACGTACAATACGAGGAAGACAACAGCGCTCCCACTGACCTTTTTGAAGACACACATGGTTCCTCTTCATTTTTGATGAAACCAAACTTTTTGATCACATCATTGAAACGAGTGTTCCAGCTCCGAGATGCTTGCTTAAGTCCATATATGGACCTTTGCAGCTTGCAAACCTTGTGATCAGTATCACTGGATGTGAAACCTAGCGGCTGTTCCATATAGATATCTTCCTCAAGATATCCATTTAAGAATGCCATTTTCACGTCCATTTGCCATATTTCATAATCGAAATAGGCTGCAACGGCAAGCAATGTGCGGATGAATTTTAGCATAGCCACTGGAAAAAGGTATCCTGATAGTCAATGCCTTCGCATTGACTATAACCTTTTGCCACTAGTCTAGCCTTGAATGTCTCCACATTTCCATCTGCACCAATCTTTCTCTTGAAGATCCATTTACACCCAATAGGTACTATACCTTCTGGTGGATCTACCAAGGTCCAGACTTGGTTTGAGTGCATCGAGTCAATTTCTGACTGCATTGCCTCTAGCCATTTCTCGGAGTCGATATCTGATATCGCCTCGTTGTAGGTTTTGGGATCATCACCATGAGCACCATTACCTACGAGGAACATTTTCTCTACTTCCTCTGAAATAATACCTAAGTATCTTTCAGGGGGATGGAAAACTCTTTCCGATCTACGAGGTGGAGGAGGTAGTGTTCTTATTGGCTCAACCTGATTTGGTTCCAATTGGTCCTTAGCTCGTTGTACTTGTGAGACTTTCTCATCAAGCTTAATCTGCTTTCCAATGCCGCTATCTTGAATAAACTATTTTTCAAGAAAGATGGCATGTCGACTCACAATCACATTGTGGTCTTCTGGAATGTAGAAATAGTATCCTAATGACTCTTTAGGATATCCTATGAATCGAGCTCTGAAAGGACCTAAACTCTAACTTGTCCGCTTGTTGTCTTTTGACATGAGCCGGACAATCCCAAATTCTGAGATGACTCAGACTTGGTTTCTTACCGTGCCATATCTCATACGGTGTGGTAGGAACGGTTTTAGAGGGAACCCTATTCAGTAGATAAATTGAAGTTAACAATGAGTGTCCCCAAAGAAAATCAGGAAGGTCTGTGAAGCTCATCATGGATCGGACCATATCCAATAGAGTCCGATTTCTCAATTCTGAAATCCCGTTGAGTTGAGGTGTTCCTGGTGGAGTCCATTGAGAGACTATGCCATTTTCCTTGAGATAGTCTAGGAATTTTCGGCTAAGGTATTCACCTCCTCGATCTGATCGAAGAACCTTAATGGGTTTTTCAGTTTATTTTTCTACTTCATGTCTGAATTCTTTGAACTTTTCAAAAGCTTCAGACTTGTGTCTCATAAGATACACATACCCATACCTAGATAGATCATCGGTAAAGGTAATGAAGTAGACAAAATTGCCTCTAGCCGGCACATCAAATGGGCCGCACACATCAGTATGTACTAGGGCAAGGAGATCTGTGGCCCTTTCCCCATGTCCTAACAAAAGGGAGTTTAGTCATTTTGCCTTGAAGACAAGATTCACAAGTTGGATATGACTCGAAAGTCAATGGACTCAATAGCCCATTTTTCTCCAATTTGTTGATCCTATCTTCTGCTATATGACCTAATCTCAGGTGCCATAGATACCTATCGTTTGGACTATCCCTAGGTCGTTTGGCATTCACGTTTTGCTCGATAGTTAGAACAGATACATCAATATGTAGCTGATAAAGACCGTTAATAAGAAAACCATTTGCAATTTTATTTCTTTCATAAAGAATGTTACAATGGTCCTTAAAGAAGGTAATCACATAGCCTTCTAGTGCTAAGCATGAAATAGAAATCAAATTTCCTGCTAGCTGCAGGCACATAATAACAGTCTTTCAAAACTAAGTCTAAACCAGATGGTAATCGAAGAGGGTATGTTCCCACGGCTACTGCAGCAACTCTTGCTCCATTACCGATGCGTAGGATCATGTCTCCATCCCTCAGCCTCCTGCTATCCTCAAGACCCTGCATGGAAGTGCACAGATGAGCACTAGAACCAGAGTCAAGCACCCAACTGGATGCAGAAGAAACCGTAAGGTTAGACTCAATAACGAGCATACCTCCAGAAGGACCTTCCTTCTTGTTCTTCAGGGTGGCCAGGTAAGTAGGGCAGTTTCCGCTTCCAATGGCCGTCGCTGTTGCAATGGAAATACTTTTCTTTGACATCGGCCTTCTTCTTCGGCTCTGCCTTCTTTTTTTTTTGCTCCTTCCACCTTTTATTTTTTTGCAGACTTCTTTTTCTTTCCATAAGACTTTCTTTTGGAAGAAGTCCGTTCCATAGCAAGAACTGAGCCTTTAGAACCTTTCATAGAAAGCTCAGCGGTGACCAGCATGTTCATTAATTTGGCCAAGGAATTTTGAAGTTTATGCATGTGGTAATTCATGATGAATTGCCCATATGCATCAGTCAAGGATTGCAGAATAACATCGTTCTGCAGATCCAAGTCTAACTTCACACCGAGCTTCTCAAGCTCTTCCAAGTCCTTGATCATCATCAGACAGTGATCTTGGACTGACTGCCCATCATGCATCTTAGCCTTAAAAAGTCGTTTCGTGACTTGATACTTGGCTGCGCGACTCTGTTCACCAAACATCTCCTACAGGTGAGCCAACATTTGGCGAGCAGTCCCGATATCTTCATGTTGGCGCTGGAGCTCATCAGACATCGAGCCCAACATGTAATATCTGGCCTTATTATCTTCGTCTATCCATTTTTTCAGAGATGCTCTCTGTTCAGTGGATGGACGGGCTGGTAAGGTGGGAGGGTCTTGGTCCAAAACATGGGTTAACTTCTCAAAATCCAAAATAATTTTGTAGTTCCTGAGCCAATCTTTATAATTGGGTTCGGTCAGTCTATGTGTGTCCAGGATACGTGCTAATGGATTGGATGCAGATATTTTCCTATAGAGAGTCAAAGATTCTAGTTAGATACTGTAATTATGACTTGACCAATTTATTTAGAAATTTTATTTTTAAACAAATTAGCTTCCACTATTTTCTCGGATCCCTACACTTCCTCTGTAGAGATGCAAAAATCTCCACGATTAATGATTTCTAGTGGGTGGTGCGGTCTCACCAACTGACTCATCACCTCACCTAATAGTTATTGGTGATGGGTTAGCCAATGAGTGAACAACTCTTGTTCAATGATTCTCTAATCATGGTGCACCCAAACTTGGTCTCTAATTCATGAATCTCACCATGTATCCAGAATATTGATCCACTCCTTAGTTAAGTCAGACCCACCATTTGCATAGACTGGATTCCTAATTGAGTCTCTCACCGTATCCAAAATATTGAGCCCAACTCATCCTCCAGCCCATAGCATCCAATGCCTAATAGACATGGTTGCATCTTCTTCGGTGCAACTGAGCCACTGTATCCAGTCCGAGAACAATCAACCCCGGGAAGGGCCCGCACATCTACAATGGTGGAAGACCTCAGACTTAATCTTTTCTTAGGAAGAATTGATTTAGGTCTCATTAAACTAGACTTGTCATAGTCATAACAATTATGACTAACCTAGTGGCATGGGTTAGCTCGGATTATTGACCACCTCAGATCAGAACTGTGTCAACAGATATGGCCAGGTAAGTGAGATCGGTAGAAGGGATATGCCATTAACTCGTTACAAGAATGCATTCAGATCGAGTAGCTCCTAATTAAAAATCAGTCGGTCGTATGTGCCAAACTTACCTTAGACACCAAATTATTGAGCCAGAACCAATTGGGTTAGCCTACAATCCAGACTCTAACCTCTGAGCCTAATTAGGTCTTGCTTGATCGTGACTCGATCTTGACCCAGACTTAATCCTATTAGGTTGGTCAATTTAAGCATTGTTGATCCCATCTAACCAACTCTTGATTCGGTTTGATCAACCGCTTAGACCTAATTGAGCTACCCAAGCTCAAACCCAGTATTATGAATATATCTTAGATCTAAAATTCTTAATTTTAGATCTAATTAATATTTCATAATCTTAATTTTTAATTAAGTAGGGTTCATAAACAAAATATGCACAATAAATCCTAGGGTTTCAGGATCTAGGGTTTTGCAGAAAGTAAGTTTTGAATTTCTGATTAAGGACGAACGTGCAGCACCCCTACACATCATAAGAACACCCCATCGAGATGGAAGGAGAGGGCCTTTAAATTTTCTTCGTTCTTATGACCGGACGGCCAAGAGGAACGCCTTAATCAGGAACATACAATACTACAAAATAGTTTTAGATCTATATCATATATCTCATATACAAATTAGATCTAATCATGGCATATTTTGCATACATCTCATGTATCGAATCATGCATATTTTTTAGATCTAAATTATTCTCATAATAATCTAAAAAATTAGATTTAAATTGATCTAATCAAAATAAATTCTAATCTAGACAACTATGTAGAACTATTCTACAACTAGTCTAGACATGCATCAATCATATCAAATATGATGTTTAAAATTAAATAATTTTTATTTATTATTTTTTAGATATTATTATAATAATTATAATATCAAAAAATAATAAATAAATAGATCTAAAATATAATTTAATTAAATTAAATTAAAAACATGCAAGACTATTCTATAGAACTATTCTATTTTAGAACTAGTCATGCATATTTTCTAATCTTAAATCTAAATTATTTAATTTTAATTTTTTTTGATTTCAGATCTAATCACATCTCATGTGATATCTAAAATTACTTATTTTTTGATTAAAATAAATTTAAAAACTAGATCTAAATACTTTAGAATCTTGGCTCTGATACCAGTTGAAGAAAAATCCTGATTTTCCATATCAGGTTCGTTCAGATCTGATCGGATCAAGCGATATATTTTAAAATTTTTTTTTTAATTTTAATTAGATCTAGAATGTTTTAGATCTAATTTTTATTATTTTAATAATTAAAATAAATTAAAATAAATTAAATTAAATTAAATTTATCTTAAAGTGGGTAATCCTATTATCCGTTGATGATCCTGTAAGCAGCAGAAGGTTCTGAATCTAGCCACGTAAGTGCCTGACCTCTATCGGTATCCACTTAGATTGGATCTAGAGATCTTCTTCTTCTCTATCATATCTTCAAAAATTAGATCTGGATCTGATATGGAGGGTCTTCAAAATACCTTTCGAAGATCAGCAGTTGTCCTTTGCAGCAGCGCAGCCTTCTAGCTTTCTGTCACTTTTCTTTTGTCTGGATTGCACCAACCAAGAACCCAAATTACCTTTTGGACATAGAGAGGAGAGGGAGAAGGTGATTTGGCATGGAGGAGGGGAGGAGAGGAGGCCTTGGGGTGTGGGAATTGAATTTCTTTTCAATGCACTTTGAGTTGGGTGCAAGGTCTTTTTTATAGACTATGCATGATCCAACTCCCCTTCTTTCCAACCAATCACGATCCTTTGTAAAATTAGATCTAAATCTGATTGGTGGGAATAGAGTCTCTTGGATTTTTCCTTAGATGGTGCCTAAGACTAGTCAAAGTTGGTTCTTAGGAGGAGTCTAATTGGAATCCAAAAAGAAGATGGAGTCCCTATCCAGTAGGGACTCCTGGGCGCCTCCTGCTTGGGCACACGCCAAGGGTGGCATGCGCCCTTCTCCTTGCTAGGTTCTGATAGGGGGACAAGCCTCCACCAACTCTCCAATAGGTGCATGACATGTGGATAGAAGTCAAAGTATCAATGGTCAATATTTGACCAGTCAAAGGTCAACTTTTGATTAAAGTCAAAGGACGAAAAATGATAGGTGACCAATGGCAGGTATTATCTTACAAAATAAGACAACCTTTTCTAACTTGAACAAGCTCCAGTCAGACAAAGTGAAGGCCTCTAATCGAGCACAAACTCCTTTGGCTCAGTCAGGACAACTATTTATGATAGTAAAAGAAGAATGTTAGGTTCAATCGAATGCTAGCATAATTTTCTTGAATCTAATTGAATCTTATTCAGATCAATTGAACTGAATTAGTTCAATTGATGATCACCAGACTCAAATCCTTGTTTGTGTAACCTAATTAGGTTCAGTTCTGTATGGTAATGGGATATGTCATGATCTCTATCATCGAAACTTCTTTCGATGGATCAGAACTCTTCTGATTCGAACAGTTAGAATGATCGATTATCTAAATCATTCTAATTGCTCCCAAAATCCACCAGTGATACCTTGCAGTATATGGTGGCAATCCATCAAAGCTGAATGCGAATCTTTTGGTGCAGCTATCTGTGTGATTAAGTTCTTCTATCTTGAGCCCTGATCAGATTAGGATTTAGGTGAACTCGTCAAATCCTAGTATCTGTCATATGATGTAATCATTCGATTCAGATCCAGTGTGAAAAGCTAAATAGAAACTCTTTCTATTATTTCACTCTGCCATGGCCATAGGCTTCTGGACTTGATTCTCATGATCATCATAGGGCTGCTCATCTACCACCGAGGTAGATAGATTCCATCTTAATGCTATCCAGTTCTTACAATGAACATGCTATAGCCAACGTACACCTCGGGATTCCGTATGGCTAGGAGATCGAGTAATGGTGTAGTCAACTATAACATCCTCAAGATAAACTATCGATGCACCTCAGATCAAAGAACCAGACACACTACTACAGTATCGAGTCAGTCATTGACGAGAAGGTAGACTTTCTAATGACTACTCGAGGTGGTCACGCTCGGTGCCCTCGTTCTCTAACGAGTATCTATACTCTCGCTCCAGTATCTCCACACCATAGACTCAAGACTCATCTACTAAAGAGAAGCGATTGTACACCAACCTTCCGGATCAATCACCATCCTTGTGATGATCTTATGGTCGGAAGCATTTTATGAGTTAATAATGATTATTCATGTCTTAAATTTTCAACTCTTGAAAATATGAATTATCATTACCATTAACTCAAAGGATGTATCACAGACACTGAATACACATATGTGATAGAAAATAATCCATTTTATTGATTTTAGTCAAAATTATAATTTTACCTCTAGAAGTATATTACAAGTGTCAGCCAATTCTGATTTCTAGAGCACATATATCTAACAAGTATAACTCTCCAATCTTCTTCAATCGGATATTTCGAGCCCTCTCATGATCCAAGAAGTCGTACCTCCTCTGCATAAATTTATTAAAAATCAGTTATAAAATTATTCTAATCAAACATATATAATGTAAACATATAAAATGTATAAATATAACTAAGATGTGCGTACTTACCCATATGTCCTTCCATACCCGATCTCTAACGACAACATCCATTAAACGTTAGTCTTTAGGCTCTATAGGAATGATGTCCGACTGCCTCATAAGCACTCCAAAAAGAAATGTATCTCCCATGTGGTCTCCCCTATCGACATCCCCTTCGCATCATACTGCACCATCACCTGATGCTGGCGGTTTCACATGTATGCCATAATGTGGGATCGTGAAATATTTGGCTGGATGATGCACCTACAATGCAAATACGTTATGCAAATATATATGTACAAATACTATATAAAAAATAAAGTTGTGCTAATATAATAAAAATGTACACTTAAATGCCTGCAATGATAGAGGCTCAGCAGTCGGTGGACTAGATGCCGTCGGTGGAGTAGATGTCGACGGTGAAGGTCTCTAAGCAGTTGATGTCGAGGTGGACGGAGTATGCTCCGACTGCTCCTCGGATGTGGAACTACGTGTAACCCATCGAGAGGCAAGGGTGAAAGCTAGATGG